>JAPQNM010000017.1:8056318-8181318 GCA_029783475.1 Metacarcinus magister | reverse complement strand
TATTAAGTTTAATTTTACTTCGTAATTATTAGTCATAGAACAAATATTCATAATATCAGTTGTACAATTTAATTAGGTCTATCAGATGCTGCAATTATATTTCCAATATCTCTAATAGCTTTCGAGAAAATGACGAGGAAAATCATGTTTTTATATAAAAATACGGTTTTATTTTACTGCGTAATTATTAGTCATAAAACAAATATTCATAATATCAGTTGTACAGTTGAATTAGGTTTATCAGATGATGCAATGATATTTCCAATATCTCTAATAGCTTTCGAGAAAACGAGGAAGAAAGTAATTTAAAAAAAAGTAAAATTCATTATTTATTAGTACTAGTGAAAATATTCATAATGACAGTAGTAGATTTTAATCAGGTCTATCAGATGCTGTAATGATATTTCCAATATCTCTAATAGCTTTCGAGAAAATGAGGAGGAATGTCATGTTTTTATATAAATATATAGTTTCATTTTACTGCCTAATTATTAGTCATAGAACAAATATTCATAATGTCAGTTTTACAGTTTAATTAGGTTTATCAGATGCTGCAGTGATATTTCCAATATCTCTAATAGCTTTCGAGAAAATGAGGAGGAAAATAATGTTTTTATATATATATTAAGTTTCATTTTACTGCGTAATTATTAGTCATAGAAAAAATATTCATAACATCAGTTGTAGAGTTTAATTAGGTATATCAGCTGTTGCAATTATATTTCCAATATCTCTAATAGCTTCCGAGAAAATGAGGAAAAAAGTCATGTTTTTATATAAATATTAAGTTTCATTTTACTGCGTAATTATTAGTCATAGAACAAATATTCATAATATCAGTTGTACAATTTAATTAGGTCTATCAGATGCTGCAATTATATTTCCAATATCTCTAATAGCTTTCGAGAAAATGACGAGGAAAATCATGTTTTTATATATAAATACGGTTTTACTTTACTGCGTAATTATTAGTCATAGAACAAATATTCATAATATCAGTTGTACAGTTGATTTAGGTTTATCAGATGATGCAATGATATTTCCAATATCTCTAATAGCTTTCGAGAAAACGAGGAAGAAAGAAATTTAAAAAAAAGTAAAATTCATTATTTATTAGTACTAGTGACAATATTCATAATGACAGTAGTAGATTTTAATCAGGTCTATCAGATGCTGTAATGATATTTCCAATATCTCTAATAGCTTTCGAGAAAATGAGGAGGAATGTCATGTTTTTATATAAATATATAGTTTCATTTTACTGCGTAATTATTAGTCATAGAACAAATATTCATAATGTCAGTTTTACAGTTTAATTAGGTTTATCACATGCTGCAGTGATATTTCCAATATCTCTAATAGCTTTCGAGAAAATGAGGAGGAAAATCATGTTTTTATATAAATATTAAGTTTCATTTTACTGCGTAATTATTAGTCATAGAACAAATATTCATAATGAGAGTTGTACAGTTTAATTAGTTGTATCAGATGCTGCAATGATATTTCCAATATCTCTAATAGCTTTCGAGAAAATGAGGAGGAAAGTCATGTTTTTATATAAATATTAAGTTTCATTTTACTGCGTAATTATTAGCCATAGAACAAATATTCATAATATCAGTTGTACAATTTAATTAGGTGTATCAAATGCTGCAATGATATTTCCAATATCTCTAATAGCTTTCGAGAAAATGAGGAGAAAAGTTATGTTTATATAGAAATATTAAGTTTCATTTTACTGAGTAATTATTAGTCATGGAACAAATATTGATAATGTCAGTTTTACAGTTTAATTAGGTTTATCAGATGCTGCAGTGATATTTCCAATATCTCTAATAGCTTTCGAGAAAATGAGGAGGAAAATCATGTTTTTATATAAATATTAAGTTTCGTTTTACTGCGTAATTATTAGTCATTGAACAAATATTCATAATGACAGTTGTACAGTTTAATTAGTTGTATCAGATGCTGCAGTGATATTTCCAATATCTCTAATAGCTTTCGAGAAAATGAGGAGGAAAGTCATGTTTTTATATAAATATTAAGTTTCATTTTACTGCGTAATTATTAGTCATAGAAAAAATATTCATAACATCAGTTGTAGAGTTTGATTAGGTGTATCAGCTGTTGCAATGATATTTCCATTATCTCTAATAGCTTTCGATAAAATGAGGAAGAAAGTCATGTTTTTAAATAAATATTAAGTTTAATTTTACTGCGTAATTATTAGTCATAGAACAAATATTCATAATATCAGTTGTACAATTTAATTAGGTCTATCAGATGCTGCAATTATATTTCCAATATCTCTAATAGCTTTCGAGAAAATGACGAGGAAAATCAAGTTTTTATATAAAAATACGGTTTTATTTTACTGCGTAATTATTAGTCATAGAACAAATATTCATAATATCAGTTGTACAGTTGAATTAGGTTAATCAGATGATGCAATGATATTTCCAATATCTCTAATAGCTTTCGAGAAAACGAGGAAGAAAGTAATTTAAAAAAAAGTAAAATTCATTATTTATTAGTACTAGTGAAAATATTCATAATGACAGTAGTAGATTTTAATCAGGTCTATCAGATGCTGTAATGATATTTCCAATATCTCTAATAGCTTTCGAGAAAATGAGGAGGAATGTCATGTTTTTATATAAATATATAGTTTCATTTTACTGCGTAATTATTAGTCATAGAACAAATATTCATAATGTCAGTTTTACAGTTTAATTAGGTCTATCAGATGCTGCAGTGATATTTCCAATATCTCTAATAGCTTTCGAGAAAATGAGGAAGAAAATCATGTTTTTATATAAATATTAAGTTTCATTTTACTGCGTAATTATTAGTCATAGAACAAATATTCATAATGAGAGTTGTACAGTTTAATTAGTTGTATCAGATGCTGCAATGATATTTCCCAATATCTCTAATAGCTTTCGAGAAAATGAGGAGGAAAGTCATGTTTTTATATAAATATTAAGTTTCATTTTACTGCGTAATTATTAGCCATAGAACAAATATTCATAATATCAGTTGTACAGTTTAATTAGGTGTATCAGATGCTGCAATGATATTTCCAATATCTCTAATAGCTTTCGAGAAAATGAGGAGAAAAGTTATGTTTATATAGAAATATTAAGTTTCATTTTACTGAGTAATTATTAGTCATAGAACAAATATTCATAATGACAGTTGTACAGTTTAATTAGGTGTATCAGATGCTGCAATGATATTTCCAATATCTCTAATAGCTTTCGAGAAAATGAGGAGGAAAATCATGTTTTTATATAAATATTAAGTTTCATTTTACTGCGTAATTATTAGTCATAGAATAAATATTCATAATATCAGTTGTACAGTTTAATTAGGTGTATCAGATGCTGCAATGATATTTCCAATATCTCTAATAGCTTTCGAGAAAATGAGGAGGAAAGTCATGTTTTTATATAAATATTAAGTTTCATTTTACTGCGTAATTATTAGCCATAGAACAAATATTCATAATATCAGTTGTACAGTTTAATTAGGTGTATCAGATGCTGCAATGATATTTCCAATATCTCTAATAGCTTTCGAGAAAATGAGGAGAAAAGTTATGTTTATATAGAAATATTAAGTTTCATTTTACTGAGTAATTATTAGTCATAGAACAAATATTCATAATGAGCAGTTGTACAGTTTAATTAGTTGTATCAGATGCTGCAATGATATTTCCAATATCTCTAATAGCTTTCGAGAAAATGAGGAGGAAAATCATGTTTTTATATAAATATTAAGTTTCATTTTACTGCGTAATTATTAGTCATAGAACAAATATTCATAATATCAGTTGTACAGTTTAATTAGGTGTATCAGATGCTGCAATGATATTTCCAATATCTCTAATAGCTTTCGAGAAAATGAGGAGGAAAGTCATGTTTTTATATAAATATTAAGTTTCATTTTACTGCGTAATTATTAGTCATAGAACAAATATTCATAATATCAGTTGTACAGTTTAATTAGGTGTATCAGATGCTGCAATGATATTTCCAATATCTCTAATAGCTTTCGAGAAAATGAGGAGAAAAGTCATGTTTTATATAAATATTAAGTTTCATTTTACTGAGTAATTATTAGTCATAGAACAAATATTCATAATGTCAGTTTTACAGTTTAATTAGGTTTATCAGATGCTGCAGTGATATTTCCAATATCTCTAATAGCTTTCGAGAAAATGAGGAGGAAAATTCATGTTTTTATATAAATATTAAGTTTCGTTTTACTGCGTAATTATTAGTCATAGAACAAATATTCATAATGACAGTTGTACAGTTTAATTAGTTGTATCAGATGCTGCAGTGATATTTCCAATATCTCTAATAGCTTTCGAGAAAATGAGGAGGAAAGTCATGTTTTTATATAAATATTAAGTTTCATTTTACTGCGTAATTATTAGTCATAGAAAAAATATTCATAACATCAGTTGTAGAGTTTGATTAGGTGTATCAGCTGTTGCAATGATATTTCCATTATCTCTAATAGCTTTCGATAAAATGAGGAAGAAAGTCATGTTTTTAAATAAATATTAAGTTTAATTTTACTGCGTAATTATTAGTCATAGAACAAATATTCATAATATCAGTTGTACAATTTAATTAGGTCTATCAGATGCTGCAATTATATTTCCAATATCTCTAATAGCTTTCGAGAAAATGACGAGGAAAATCATGTTTTTATATAAAAATACGGTTTTCATTTTACTGCGTAATTATTAGTCATAGAACAAATATTCATAATATCAGTTGTACAGTTGAATTAGGTTATCAGATGATGCAATGATATTTCCAATATCTCTAATAGCTTTCGAGAAAACGAGGAAGAAAGTAATTTAAAAAAAAGTAAAATTCATTATTTATTAGTACTAGTGAAAATATTCATAATGACAGTAGTAGATTTTAATCAGGTCTATCAGATGCTGTAATGATATTTCCAATATCTCTAATAGCTTTCGAGAAAATGAGGAGGAATGTCATGTTTTTATATAAATATATAGTTTCATTTTACTGCGTAATTATTAGTCATAGAACAAATATTCATAATGTCAGTTTTACAGTTTAATTAGGTCTATCAGATGCTGCAGTGATATTTCCAATATCTCTAATAGCTTTCGAGAAAATGAGGAGGAAAATCATGTTTTTATATAAATATTAAGTTTCATTTTACTGCGTAATTATTAGTCATAGAAACAAATATTCATAACATCAGTTGTACAGTTTAATTAGGTGTATCAGCTGTTGCAATGATATTTCCAATATCTCTAATAGCTTTCGAGAAAATGAGGAAGAAAGTCATGTTTTTATATAAATATTAAGTTTCATTTTACTGCGTAATTATTAGTCATAGAACAAATATTCATAATATCAGTTGTACAATTTAATTAGGTCTATCAGATGCTGCAATGATATTTCCAATATCTCTAATAGCTTTCGAGAAAATGACGAGGAAAATCATGTTTTTATATAAAATATACGGTTTCATTTTACTGCGTAATTATTAGTCATAGAACAAATATTCATAATATCAGTTGTACAGTTGAATTAGGTTATCAGATGATGCAATGATATTTCCAATATCTCTAATAGCTTTCGAGAAAACGAGGAAGAAAGTAATTTAAAAAAAAGTAAAATTCATTATTTATTAGTACTAGTGAAAATATTCATAATGACAGTAGTAGATTTTAATCAGGTCTATCAGATGCTGTAATGATATTTCCAATATCTCTAATAGCTTTCGAGAAAATGAGGAGGAAAGTCATGTTTTTATATAAATATATAGTTTCATTTTACTGCGTAATTATTAGTCATAGAACAAATATTCATAATGTCAGTTTGTACAGTTTAATTAGGTCTATCAGATGCTGCAGTGATATTTCCAATATCTCTAATAGCTTTCGAGAAAATGAGGAGGAAAATCATGTTTTTATATAAATATTAAGTTTCATTTTACTGCGTAATTATTAGTCATAGAACAAATATTCATAATGACAGTTGTACAGTTTAATTAGTTGTATCAGATGCTGCAATGATATTTCCAATATCTCTAATAGCTTTCGAGAAAATGAGGAGGAAAGTCATGTTTTTATATAAATATTAAGTTTCATTTTACTGCGTAATTATTAGTCATAGAACAAATATTCATAATATCAGTTGTACAGTTTAATTAGGTGTATCAGATGCTGCAATGATATTTCCAATATCTCTAATAGCTTTCGAGAAAATGAGGAGAAAAGTTATGTTTATATAGAAATATTAAGTTTCATTTTACTGAGTAATTATTAGTCGTAGAACAAATATTCATAATGAGAGTTGTACAGTTTAATTAGTTGTATCAGATGCTGCAATGATATTTCCAATATCTCTAATAGCTTTCGAGAAAATGAGGAGGAAAGTCATGTTTTTATATAAATATTAAGTTTCATTTTACTGCGTAATTATTAGCCATAGAACAAATATTCATAATATCAGTTGTACAGTTTAATTAGGTGTATCAGATGCTGCAATAATATTTCCAATATCTCTAATAGCTTTCGAGAAAAATGAGGGGAAAAGTTATGTTTATATAGAAATATTAAGTTTCATTTTACTGAGTAATTATTAGTCATAGAACAAATATTCATAATGACAGTTGTACAGTTTAATTAGGTGTATCAGATGCTGTAATGATATTTCCAATATCTCTAATAGCTTTCGAGAAAATTAGGAGGAAAGTCATGTTTTTATATAAATATAAAGTTTAATTTTACTGCGTAATTATTAGTCATAGAATTGATATTCATAATTTCAGTTTTACAGTTTAATTAGGTCTATCAGATGCTACAGTGATATTTCCAATATCTCTAATAGCTTTCGAGAAAATGAGGAGGAAAATCATGTTTTTATATAAATATTAAGTTTCATTTTACTGCGTAATTATTAGTCATAGAAAAATATTCATAACATCAGTTGTAGAGTTTAATTAGGTGTATCAGCTGTTGCAATGATATTTCCAATATCTCTAATAGCTTTCGAGAAAATGAGGAAGAAAGTCATGTTTTTAAATAAATATTAAGTTTAATTTTACTGCGTAATTATTAGTCATAGAACAAATATTCATAATATCAGTTGTACAATTTAATTAGGTCTATCAGATGCTGCAATTATATTTCCAATATCTCTAATAGCTTTCGAGAAAATGACGAGGAAAATCATGTTTTTATATAAAAATACGGTTTTATTTTACTGCGTAATTATTAGTCATAGAACAAATATTCATAATATCAGTTGTACAGTTGAATTAGGTTTATCAGATGATGCAATGATATTTCCAATATCTCTAATAGCTTTCGAGAAAACGAGGAAGAAAGAAATTTAAAAAAAAGTAAAATTCATTATTTATTAGTACTAGTGAAAATATTCATAATGACAGTAGTAGATTTTAATCAGGTCTATCAGATGCTGTAATGATATTTCCAATATCTCTAATAGCTTTCGAGAAAATGAGGAGGAATGTCATGTTTTTATATAAATATATAGTTTCATTTTACTGCGTAATTATTAGTCATAGAACAAATATTCAT
Organism: Metacarcinus magister; assembly: GCA_029783475.1. Classification (NCBI taxonomy): domain Eukaryota; kingdom Metazoa; phylum Arthropoda; class Malacostraca; order Decapoda; family Cancridae; genus Metacarcinus; species Metacarcinus magister. Next base: position 8,173,715 of record JAPQNM010000017.1, on the reverse strand, counting down.
AATGTCAGTTTTACAGTTTAATTAGGTTTATCACATGCTGCAGTGATATTTCCAATATCTCTAATAGCTTTCGAGAAAATGAGGAGGAAAATCATGTTTTTATATAAATATTAAGTTTCATTTTACTGCGTAATTATTAGTCATAGAACAAATATTCATAATGAGAGTTGTACAGTTTAATTAGTTGTATCAGATGCTGCAATGATATTTCCAATATCTCTAATAGCTTTCGAGAAAATGAGGAGGAAAGTCATGTTTTTATATAAATATTAAGTTTCATTTTACTGCGTAATTATTAGCCATAGAACAAATATTCATAATATCAGTTGTACAATTTAATTAGGTGTATCAAATGCTGCAATGATATTTCCAATATCTCTAATAGCTTTCGAGAAAATGAGGAGAAAAGTTATGTTTATATAGAAATATTAAGTTTCATTTTACTGAGTAATTATTAGTCATAGAACAAATATTGATAATGTCAGTTTTACAGTTTAATTAGGTTTATCAGATGCTGCAGTGATATTTCCAATATCTCTAATAGCTTTCGAGAAAATGAGGAGGAAAATCATGTTTTTATATAAATATTAAGTTTCGTTTTACTGCGTAATTATTAGTCATAGAACAAATATTCATAATGACAGTTGTACAGTTTAATTAGTTGTATCAGATGCTGCAGTGATATTTCCAATATCTCTAATAGCTTTCGAGAAAATGAGGAGGAAAGTCATGTTTTTATATAAATATTAAGTTTCATTTTACTGCGTAATTATTAGTCATAGAAAAAATATTCATAACATCAGTTGTAGAGTTTGATTAGGTGTATCAGCTGTTGCAATGATATTTCCATTATCTCTAATAGCTTTCGATAAAATGAGGAAGAAAGTCATGTTTTTAAATAAATATTAAGTTTAATTTTACTGCGTAATTATTAGTCATAGAACAAATATTCATAATATCAGTTGTACAATTTAATTAGGTCTATCAGATGCTGCAATTATATTTCCAATATCTCTAATAGCTTTCGAGAAAATGACGAGGAAAATCAAGTTTTTATATAAAAATACGGTTTTATTTTACTGCGTAATTATTAGTCATAGAACAAATATTCATAATATCAGTTGTACAGTTGAATTAGGTTAATCAGATGATGCAATGATATTTCCAATATCTCTAATAGCTTTCGAGAAAACGAGGAAGAAAGTAATTTAAAAAAAAGTAAAATTCATTATTTATTAGTACTAGTGAAAATATTCATAATGACAGTAGTAGATTTTAATCAGGTCTATCAGATGCTGTAATGATATTTCCAATATCTCTAATAGCTTTCGAGAAAATGAGGAGGAATGTCATGTTTTTATATAAATATATAGTTTCATTTTACTGCGTAATTATTAGTCATAGAACAAATATTCATAATGTCAGTTTTACAGTTTAATTAGGTCTATCAGATGCTGCAGTGATATTTCCAATATCTCTAATAGCTTTCGAGAAAATGAGGAGGAAAATCATGTTTTTATATAAATATTAAGTTTCATTTTACTGCGTAATTATTAGTCATAGAACAAATATTCATAATGAGAGTTGTACAGTTTAATTAGTTGTATCAGATGCTGCAATGATATTTCCAATATCTCTAATAGCTTTCGAGAAAATGAGGAGGAAAGTCATGTTTTTATATAAATATTAAGTTTCATTTTACTGCGTAATTATTAGTCATAGAACAAATATTCATAATATCAGTTTGTACAGTTTAATTAGGTGTATCAGATGCTGCAATGATATTTCCAATATCTCTAATAGCTTTCGAGAAAATGAGGAGAAAAGTTATGTTTATATAGAAATATTAAGTTTCATTTTACTGAGTAATTATTAGTCATAGAACAAATATTCATAATGAGAGTTGTACAGTTTAATTAGTTGTATCAGATGCTGCAATGATATTTCCAATATCTCTAATAGCTTTCGAGAAAATGAGGAGGAAAATCATGTTTTTATATAAATATTAAGTTTCATTTTACTGCGTAATTATTAGCCATAGAACAAATATTCATAATATCAGTTGTACAGTTTAATTAGGTGTATCAGATGCTGCAATGATATTTCCAATATCTCTAATAGCTTTCGAGAAAATGAGGAGGAAAAGTTATGTTTTATATAGAAATATTAAGTTTCATTTTACTGAGTAATTATTAGTCATAGAACAAATATTCATAATGACAGTTGTACAGTTTAATTAGGTGTATCAGATGCTGCAATGATATTTCCAATATCTCTAATAGCTTTCGAGAAAATGAGGAGGAAAGTCATGTTTTTATATAAATATTAAGTTTAATTTTACTGCGTAATTATTAGTCATAGAACAAATATTCATAATTTCAGTTTGTACAGTTTAATTAGGTCTATCAGATGCTGCAGTGATATTTCCAATATCTCTAATAGCTTTCGAGAAAATGAGGAGGAAAATCATGTTTTTATATAAATATTAAGTTTCATTTTACTGCGTAATTATTAGTCATAGAACAAATATTCATAATATCAGTTGTACAGTTTAATTAGGTGTATCAGCTGTTGCAATGATATTTCCAATATCTCTAATAGCTTTCGAGAAAATGAGGAAGAAAGTCATGTTTTTAAATAAATATTAAGTTTCATTTTACTGCGTAATTATTAGTCATAGAACAAATATTCATAATATCAGTTGTACAATTTAATTAGGTCTATCAGATGCTGCAATTATATTTCCAATATCTCTAATAGCTTTCGAGAAAATGACGAGGAAAATCATGTTTTTATATAAAAATACGGTTTTATTTTACTGCGTAATTATTAGTCATAGAACAAATATTCATAATATCAGTTGTACAGTTGAATTAGGTTTATCAGATGATGCAATGATATTTCCAATATCTCTAATAGCTTTCGAGAAAACGAGGAAGAAAGTAAATTTAAAAAAAAGTAAAATTCATTATTTATTAGTACTAGTGAAAATATTCATAATGACAGTAGTAGATTTTAATCAGGTCTATCAGATGCTGTAATGATATTTCCAATATCTCTAATAGCTTTCGAGAAAATGAGGAGGAATGTCATGTTTTTATATAAATATTAAGTTTCATTTTACTGCGTAATTATTAGTCATAGAACAAATATTCATAATGTCAGTTTTACAGTTTAATTAGGTTTATCAGATGCTGCAGTGATATTTCCAATATCTCTAATAGCTTTCGAGAAAATGAGGAGGAAAATCATGTTTTTATATAAATATTAAGTTTCATTTTACTGCGTAATTATTAGTCATAGAACAAATATTCATAATGACAGTTGTACAGTTTAATTAGTTGTATCAGATGCTGCAATGATATTTCCAATATCTCTAATAGCTTTCGAGAAAATGAGGAGGAAAGTCATGTTTTTATATAAATATTAAGTTTCATTTTACTGCGTAATTATTAGTCATAGAACAAATATTCATAATATCAGTTGTACAATTTAATTAGGTGTATCAGATGCTGCAATGATATTTCCAATATCTCTAATAGCTTTCGAGAAAATGAGGAGAAAAGTTATGTTTATATAGAAATATTAAGTTTCATTTTACTGCGTAATTATTAGTCATAGAACAAATATTCATAATGTCAGTTTTACAGTTTAATTAGGTTTATCAGATGCTGCAGTGATATTTCCAATATCTCTAATAGCTTTCGAGAAAATGAGGAGGAAAATCATGTTTTTATATAAATATTAAGTTTCATTTTACTGCGTAATTATTAGTCATAGAACAAATATTCATAATGACAGTTGTACAGTTTAATTAGTTGTATCAGATGCTGCAATGATATTTCCAATATCTCTAATAGCTTTCGAGAAAATGAGGAGGAAAGTCATGTTTTTATATAAATATTAAGTTTCATTTTACTGCGTAATTATTAGTCATAGAACAAATATTCATAATATCAGTTGTACAGTTTAATTAGGTGTATCAGATGCTGCAATGATATTTCCAATATCTCTAATAGCTTTCGAGAAAATGAGGAGAAAAGTTATGTTTTATATAAATATTAAGTTTCATTTTACTGAGTAATTATTAGTCATAGAACAAATATTCATAATGAGAGTTGTACAGTTTAATTAGTTGTATCAGATGCTGCAATGATATTTCCAATATCTCTAATAGCTTTCGAGAAAATGAGGAGGAAAGTCATGTTTTTATATAAATATTAAGTTTCATTTTACTGCGTAATTATTAGCCATAGAACAAATATTCATAATATCAGTTGTACAGTTTAATTAGGTGTATCAGATGCTGCAATAATATTTCCAATATCTCTAATAGCTTTCGAGAAAAATGAGGGGAAAAGTTATGTTTATATAGAAATATTAAGTTTCATTTTACTGAGTAATTATTAGTCATAGAACAAATATTCATAATGACAGTTGTACAGTTTAATTAGGTGTATCAGATGCTGTAATGATATTTCCAATATCTCTAATAGCTTTCGAGAAAATTAGGAGGAAAGTCATGTTTTTATATAAATATAAAGTTTAATTTTACTGCGTAATTATTAGTCATAGAATTGATATTCATAATTTCAGTTTTACAGTTTAATTAGGTCTATCAGATGCTACAGTGATATTTCCAATATCTCTAATAGCTTTCGAGAAAATGAGGAGGAAAATCATGTTTTTATATAAATATTAAGTTTCATTTTACTGCGTAATTATTAGTCATAGAAAAAATATTCATAACATCAGTTGTAGAGTTTAATTAGGTGTATCAGCTGTTGCAATGATATTTCCAATATCTCTAATAGCTTTCGAGAAAATGAGGAAGAAAGTCATGTTTTTAAATAAATATTAAGTTTAATTTTACTGCGTAATTATTAGTCATAGAACAAATATTCATAATATCAGTTGTACAATTTAATTAGGTCTATCAGATGCTGCAATTATATTTCCAATATCTCTAATAGCTTTCGAGAAAATGACGAGGAAAATCATGTTTTTATATAAAAATACGGTTTTATTTTACTGCGTAATTATTAGTCATAGAACAAATATTCATAATATCAGTTGTACAGTTGAATTAGGTTTATCAGATGATGCAATGATATTTCCAATATCTCTAATAGCTTTCGAGAAAACGAGGAAGAAAGAAATTTAAAAAAAAGTAAAATTCATTATTTATTAGTACTAGTGAAAATATTCATAATGACAGTAGTAGATTTTAATCAGGTCTATCAGATGCTGTAATGATATTTCCAATATCTCTAATAGCTTTCGAGAAAATGAGGAGGAATGTCATGTTTTTATATAAATATATAGTTTCATTTTACTGCGTAATTATTAGTCATAGAACAAATATTCATAATGTCAGTTTTACAGTTTAATTAGGTCTATCAGATGCTGCAGTGATATTTCCAATATCTCTAATAGCTTTCGAGAAAATGAGGAGGAAAATCATGTTTTTATATAAATATTAAGTTTCATTTTACTGCGTAATTATTAGTCATAGAACAAATATTCATAATGAGAGTTGTACAGTTTAATTAGTTGTATCAGATGCTGCAATGATATTTCCAATATCTCTAATAGCTTTCGAGAAAATGAGGAGGAAAGTCATGTTTTTATATAAATATTAAGTTTCATTTTACTGCGTAATTATTAGCCATAGAACAAATATTCATAATATCAGTTGTACAATTTAATTAGGTGTATCAAATGCTGCAATGATATTTCCAATATCTCTAATAGCTTTCGAGAAAATGAGGAGAAAAGTTATGTTTATATAGAAATATTAAGTTTCATTTTACTGAGTAATTATTAGTCATAGAACAAATATTCATAATGTCAGTTTTACAGTTTAATTAGGTTTATCAGATGCTGCAGTGATATTTCCAATATCTCTAATAGCTTTCGAGAAAATGAGGAGGAAAATCATGTTTTTATATAAATATTAAGTTTCGTTTTACTGCGTAATTATTAGTCATAGAACAAATATTCATAATGACAGTTGTACAGTTTAATTAGTTGTATCAGATGCTGCAGTGATATTTCCAATATCTCTAATAGCTTTCGAGAAAATGAGGAGGAAAAGTCATGTTTTTATATAAATATTAAGTTTCATTTTACTGCGTAATTATTAGTCATAGAACAAATATTCATAACATCAGTTGTAGAGTTTAATTAGGTGTATCAGCTGTTGCAATGATATTTCCAATATCTCTAATAGCTTTCGAGAAAATGAGGAAGAAAGTCATGTTTTTATATAAATATTAAGTTTAATTTTACTGCGTAATTATTAGTCATAGAACAAATATTCATAATATCAGTTGTACAATTTAATTAGGTATATCAGATGCTGCAATTATATTTCCAATATCTCTAATAGCTTTCGAGAAAATGACGAGGAAAATCATGTTTTTATATAAAAATACGGTTTTATTTTACTGCGTAATTATAGTCATAGAACAAATATTCATAATATCAGTTGTACAGTTGAATTAGGTTATCAGATGATGCAATGATATTTCCAATATCTCTAATAGCTTTCGAGAAAACGAGGAAGAAAGTAATTTAAAAAAAAGTAAAATTCATTATTTATTAGTACTAGTGAAAATATTCATAATGACAGTAGTAGATTTTAATCAGGTCTATCAGATGCTGTAATGATATTTCCAATATCTCTAATAGCTTTCGAGAAAATGAGGAGGAATGTCATGTTTTTATATAAATATATAGTTTCATTTTACTGCGTAATTATTAGTCATAGAACAAATATTCATAATGTCAGTTTTACAGTTTAATTAGGTCTATCAGATGCTGCAGTGATATTTCCAATATCTCTAATAGCTTTCGAGAAAATGACGAGGAAAATCATGTTTTTATATAAATATTAAGTTTCATTTTACTGCGTAATTATTAGTCATAGAACAAATATTCATAATAACAGTTGTACAGTTGAATTAGGTTTATCAGATGATGCAATGATATTTCCAATATCTCTAATAGCTTTCGAGAAAACGAGGAAGAAAGAAATTTAAAAAAAAGTAAAATTCATTATTTATTAGTACTAGTGAAAATATTCATAATGACAGTAGTAGATTTTAATCAGGTCTATCAGATGCTGTAATGATATTTCCAATATCTCTAATAGCTTTCGAGAAAATGAGGAGGAATGTCATGTTTTTATATAAATATAAGTTTCATTTTACTGCGTAATTATTAGTCATAGAACAAATATTCATAATGTCAGTTTTACAGTTTAATTAGGTCTATCAGATGCTGCAGTGATATTTCCAATATCTCTAATAGCTTTCGAGAAAATGAGGAGGAAAATCATGTTTTTATATAAATATTAAGTTTCATTTTACTGCGTAATTATTAGTCATAGAACAAATATTCATAATGAGAGTTGTACAGTTTAATTAGTTGTATCAGATGCTGCAATGATATTTCCAATATCTCTAATAGCTTTCGAGAAAATGAGGAGGAAAGTCATGTTTTTATATAAATATTAAGTTTCATTTTACTGCGTAATTATTAGCCATAGAACAAATATTCATAATATCAGTTGTACAGTTTAATTAGGTGTATCAGATGCTGCAATGATATTTCCAATATCTCTAATAGCTTTCGAGAAAATGAGGAGAAAAGTTATGTTTATATAGAAATATTAAGTTTCATTTTACTGAGTAATTATTAGTCATAGAACAAATATTCATAATGTCAGTTTTACAGTTTAATTAGGTTTATCAGATGCTGCAGTGATATTTCCAATATCTCTAATAGCTTTCGAGAAAATGAGGAGGAAAATCATGTTTTTATATAAATATTAAGTTTCGTTTTACTGCGTAATTATTAGTCATAGAACAAATATTCATAATGACAGTTGTACAGTTTAATTAGTTGTATCAGATGCTGCAGTGATATTTCCAATATCTCTAATAGCTTTCGAGAAAATGAGGAGGAAAATCATGTTTTTATATAAATATTAAGTTTCATTTTACTGCGTAATTATTAGTCATAGAAAAAATATTCATAACATCAGTTGTAGAGTTTGATTAGGTGTATCAGCTGTTGCAATGATATTTCCAATATCTCTAATAGCTTTCGAGAAAATGAGGAAGAAAGTCATGTTTTTAAATAAATATTAAGTTTAATTTTACTGCGTAATTATTAGTCATAGAACAAATATTCATAATATCAGTTGTACAATTTAATTAGGTCTATCAGATGCTGCAATTATATTTCCAATATCTCTAATAGCTTTCGAGAAAATGACGAGGAAAATCATGTTTTTATATAAAAATACGGTTTTATTTTACTGCGTAATTATTAGTCATAGAACAAATATTCATAATATCAGTTGTACAGTTGAATTAGGTTTATCAGATGATGCAATGATATTTCCAATATCTCTAATAGCTTTCGAGAAAACGAGGAAGAAAGTAATTTAAAAAAAAGTAAAATTCATTATTTATTAGTACTAGTGAAAATATTCATAATGACAGTAGTAGATTTTAATCAGGTCTATCAGATGCTGTAATGATATTTCCAATATCTCTAATAGCTTTCGAGAAAATGAGGAGGAATGTCATGTTTTTATATAAATATATAGTTTCATTTTACTGCGTAATTATTAGTCATAGAACAAATATTCATAATGTCAGTTTTACAGTTTAATTAGGTCTATCAGATGCTGCAGTGATATTTCCAATATCTCTAATAGCTTTCGAGAAAATGAGGAGGAAAATCATGTTTTTATATAAATATTAAGTTTCATTTTACTGCGTAATTATTAGTCATAGAACAAATATTCATAATGAGAGTTGTACAGTTTAATTAGTTGTATCAGATGCTGCAATGATATTTCCAATATCTCTAATAGCTTTCGAGAAAATGAGGAGGAAAGTCATGTTTTTATATAAATATTAAGTTTCATTTTACTGCGTAATTATTAGCCATAGAACAAATATTCATAATATCAGTTGTACAGTTTAATTAGGTGTATCAGATGCTGCAATGATATTTCCAATATCTCTAATAGCTTTCGAGAAAATGAGGAGAAAAGTTATGTTTATATAGAAATATTAAGTTTCATTTTACTGAGTAATTATTAGTCATAGAACAAATATTCATAATGTCAGTTTGTACAGTTTAATTAGGTTTATCAGATGCTGCAATGATATTTCCAATATCTCTAATAGCTTTCGAGAAAATGAGGAGGAAAATCATGTTTTTATATAAATATTAAGTTTCATTTTACTGCGTAATTATTAGTCATAGAACAAATATTCATAATGACAGTTGTACAGTTTAATTAGTTGTATCAGATGCTGCAGTGATATTTCCAATATCTCTAATAGCTTTCGAGAAAATGAGGAGGAAAAGTCATGTTTTTATATAAATATTAAGTTTCATTTTACTGCGTAATTATTAGTCATAGAAAAAATATTCATAACATCAGTTGTAGAGTTTAATTAGGTGTATCAGCTGTTGCAATGATATTTCCAATATCTCTAATAGCTTTCGAGAAAATGAGGAAGAAAGTCATGTTTTTATATAAATATTAAGTTTCATTTTACTGCGTAATTATTAGTCATAGAACAAATATTCATAATATCAGTTGTACAATTTAATTAGGTCTATCAGATGCTGCAATTATATTTCCAATATCTCTAATAGCTTTCGAGAAAATGACGAGGAAAATCATGTTTTTATATAAAAATACGGTTTTATTTTACTGCGTAATTATTAGTCATAGAACAAATATTCATAATATCAGTTGTACAGTTGAATTAGGTTATCAGATGATGCAATGATATTTCCAATATCTCTAATAGCTTTCGAGAAAACGAGGAAGAAAGTAATTTAAAAAAAAGTAAAATTCATTATTTATTAGTACTAGTGAAAATATTCATAATGACAGTAGTAGATTTTAATCAGGTCTATCAGATGCTGTAATGATATTTCCAATATCTCTAATAGCTTTCGAGAAAATGAGGAGGAATGTCATGTTTTTATATAAATATATAGTTTCATTTTACTGCGTAATTATTAGTCATAGAACAAATATTCATAATGTCAGTTTTACAGTTTAATTAGGTCTATCAGATGCTGCAGTGATATTTCCAATATCTCTAATAGCTTTCGAGAAAATGAGGAGGAAAATCATGTTTTTATATAAATATTAAGTTTCATTTTACTGCGTAATTATTAGTCATAGAACAAATATTCATAATGACAGTTGTACAGTTTAATTAGTTGTATCAGATGCTGCAATGATATTTCCAATATCTCTAATAGCTTTCGAGAAAATGAGGAGGAAAGTCATGTTTTTATATAAATATTAAGTTTCATTTTACTGCGTAATTATTAGTCATAGAACAAATATTCATAATATCAGTTGTACAGTTTAATTAGGTGTATCAGATGCTGCAATGATATTTCCAATATCTCTAATAGCTTTCGAGAAAATGAGGAGAAAAGTTATGTTTTATATAAATATTAAGTTTCATTTTACTGAGTAATTATTAGTCATAGAACAAATATTCATAATGACAGTTGTACAGTTTAATTAGTTGTATCAGATGCTGCAATGATATTTCCAATATCTCTAATAGCTTTCGAGAAAATGAGGAGGAAAGTCATGTTTTTATATAAATATTAAGTTTCATTTTACTGCGTAATTATTAGCCATAGAACAAATATTCATAATATCAGTTGTACAGTTTAATTAGGTGTATCAGATGCTGCAATGATATTTCCAATATCTCTAATAGCTTTCGAGAAAATGAGGGGAAAAGTTATGTTTTATATAGAAATATTAAGTTTCATTTTACTGAGTAATTATTAGTCATAGAACAAATATTCATAATGACAGTTGTACAGTTTAATTAGGTGTATCAGATGCTGTAATGATATTTCCAATATCTCTAATAGCTTTCGAGAAAATGAGGAGGAAAGTCATGTTTTTATATAAATATAAAGTTTAATTTTACTGCGTAATTATTAGTCATAGAATTGATATTCATAATTTCAGTTTTACAGTTTAATTAGGTCTATCAGATGCTGCAGTGATATTTCCAATATCTCTAATAGCTTTCGAGAAAATGAGGAGGAAAATCATGTTTTTATATAAATATTAAGTTTCATTTTACTGCGTAATTATTAGTCATAGAAAAATATTCATAACATCAGTTGTAGAGTTTAATTAGGTGTATCAGCTGTTGCAATGATATTTCCAATATCTCTAATAGCTTTCGAGAAAATGAGGAAGAAAGTCATGTTTTTAAATAAATATTAAGTTTAATTTTACTGCGTAATTATTAGTCATAGAACAAATATTCATAATATCAGTTGTACAATTTAATTAGGTCTATCAGATGCTGCAATTATATTTCCAATATCTCTAATAGCTTTCGAGAAAATGACGAGGAAAATCATGTTTTTATATAAAAATACGGTTTTATTTTACTGCGTAATTATTAGTCATAGAACAAATATTCATAATATCAGTTGTACAGTTGAATTAGGTTTATCAGATGATGCAATGATATTTCCAATATCTCTAATAGCTTTCGAGAAAACGAGGAAGAAAGAAATTAAAAAAAAGTAAAATTCATTATTTATTAGTACTAGTGAAAATATTCATAATGACAGTAGTAGATTTTAATCAGGTCTATCAGATGCTGTAATGATATTTCCAATATCTCTAATAGCTTTCGAGAAAATGAGGAGGAATGTCATGTTTTTATATAAATATATAGTTTCATTTTACTGCGTAATTATTAGTCATAGAACAAATATTCATAATGTCAGTTTTACAGTTTAATTAGGTTTATCACATGCTGCAGTGATATTTCCAATATCTCTAATAGCTTTCGAGAAAATGAGGAGGAAAATCATGTTTTTATATAAATATTAAGTTTCATTTTACTGCGTAATTATTAGTCATAGAACAAATATTCATAATGACAGTTGTACAGTTTAATTAGTTGTATCAGATGCTGCAGTGATATTTCCAATATCTCTAATAGCTTTCGAGAAAATGAGGAGGAAAGTCATGTTTTTATATAAATATTAAGTTTCATTTTACTGCGTAATTATTAGTCATAGAAAAAATATTCATAACATCAGTTGTAGAGTTTAATTAGGTGTATCAGCTGTTGCAATGATATTTCCAATATCTCTAATAGCTTTCGAGAAAATGAGGAAGAAAGTCATGTTTTTAAATAAATATTAAGTTTAATTTTACTGCGTAATTATTAGTCATAGAACAAATATTCATAATATCAGTTGTACAATTTAATTAGGTCTATCAGATGCTGCAATTATATTTCCAATATCTCTAATAGCTTTCGAGAAAATGACGAGGAAAATCATGTTTTTATATAAAAATACGGTTTTATTTTACTGCGTAATTATTAGTCATAGAACAAATATTCATAATATCAGTTGTACAGTTGAATTAGGTTAATCAGATGATGCAATGATATTTCCAATATCTCTAATAGCTTTCGAGAAAACGAGGAAGAAAGTAATTTAAAAAAAAGTAAAATTCATTATTTATTAGTACTAGTGAAAATATTCATAATGACAGTAGTAGATTTTAATCAGGTCTATCAGATGCTGTAATGATATTTCCAATATCTCTAATAGCTTTCGAGAAAATGAGGAGGAATGTCATGTTTTTATATAAATATATAGTTTCATTTTACTGCGTAATTATTAGTCATAGAACAAATATTCATAATGTCAGTTTTACAGTTTAATTAGGTTTATCAGATGCTGCAGTGATATTTCCAATATCTCTAATAGCTTTCGAGAAAATGAGGAGGAAAATCATGTTTTTATATAAATATTAAGTTTCATTTTACTGCGTAATTATTAGTCATAGAACAAATATTCATAATGATCAGTTGTACAGTTTAATTAGGTGTATCAGATGCTGCAATGATATTTCCAATATCTCTAATAGCTTTCGAGAAAATGAGGAGAAAGTCATGTTTTTATATAAATATTAAGTTTCATTTTACTGCGTAATTATTAGTCATAGAACAAATATTCATAATATCAGTTGTACAGTTTAATTAGGTCTATCAGATGCCGCAATGATATTTCCAATATCTCTAATAGCTTTCGAGAAAATGAGGAGGAAAAGTCATGTTTTTATATAAATATTAAGTTTCATTTTACTGCGTAATTATTAGTCATAGAACAAATATTCATAATGATCAGTTGTACAGTTTAATTAGTTGTATCAGATGCTGCAATGATATTTCCAATATCTCTAATAGCTTTCGAGAAAATGAGGAGGAAAGTCATGTTTTTATATAAATATTAAGTTTCATTTTACTGCGTAATTATTAGTCATAGAACAAATATTCATAATATCAGTTGTACAGTTTAATTAGGTGTATCAGATGCTGCAATGATATTTCCAATATCTCTAATAGCTTTCGAGAAAATGAGGAGGAAAGTCATGTTTTATATAAATATTAAGTTTCATTTTACTGCGTAATTATTAGTCATAGAACAAATATTCATAATGATCAGTTGTACAGTTTAATTAGGTGTATCAGATGCTGCAATGATATTTCCAATATCTCTAATAGCTTTCGAGAAAATGAGGAGGAAAGTCATGTTTTTATATAAATATAAAGTTTCATTTTACTGCGTAATTATTAGTCATAGAACAAATATTCATAATGTCAGTTTTACAGTTTAATTAGGTCTATCAGATGCTGCAGTGATATTTCCAATATCTCTAATAGCTTTCGAGAAAATGAGGAGGAAAATCATGTTTTTATATAAATATTAAGTTTCATTTTACTGCGTAATTATTAGTCATAGAACAAATATTCATAATATCAGTTGTACAGTTTAATTAGGTGTATCAGATGCTGCAATGATATTTCCAATATCTCTAATAGCTTTCGAGAAAATGAGGAGGAAAGTCATGTTTTTATATAAATATTAAGTTTAATTTTACTGCGTAATTATTAGTCATAGAACAAATATTCATAATATCAGTTGTACAGTTTAATTAGGTCTATCAGATGCTGCAATGATATTTCCAATATCTCTAATAGCTTTCGAGAAAATGAGGAGGAAAATCATGTTTTTATATAAATATTAAGTTTCATTTTACTGCGTAATTATTAGTCATAGAACAAATATTCATAATATCAGTTGTACAGTTTGAATTAGGTTTATCAGATGCTGCAATGATATTTCCAATATCTCTAATAGCTTTCGAGAAAACGAGGAGGAAAGTAAATTTTTAAAAAAAAGTAAAATTTCATTATTTATTAGTACTAGTGAAAATATTCATAATGACAGTAGTAGATTTTAATCAGGTCTATCAGATGCTGCAATGATATTTCCAATATCTCTAATAGCTTTCGAGAAAATGAGGAGGAAAGTCATGTTTTTATATAAATATAAGTTTCATTTTACTGCGTAATTATTAGTCATAGAACAAATATTCATAATGTCAGTTTTACAGTTTAATTAGGTTTATCAGATGCTGCAGTGATATTTCCAATATCTCTAATAGCTTTCGAGAAAATGAGGAGGAAATTCATGTTTTTATATAAATATTAAGTTTCGTTTTACTGCGTAATTATTAGTCATAGAACAAATATTCATAATGACAGTTGTACAGTTTAATTAGTTGTATCAGATGCTGCAGTGATATTTCCAATATCTCTAATAGCTTTCGAGAAAATGAGGAGGAAAGTCATGTTTTTATATAAATATTAAGTTTCATTTTACTGCGTAATTATTAGTCATAGAAAAAATATTCATAACATCAGTTGTAGAGTTTGATTAGGTGTATCAGCTGTTGCAATGATATTTCCATTATCTCTAATAGCTTTCGATAAAATGAGGAAGAAAGTCATGTTTTTAAATAAATATTAAGTTTAATTTTACTGCGTAATTATTAGTCATAGAACAAATATTCATAATATCAGTTGTACAATTTAATTAGGTCTATCAGATGCTGCAATTATATTTCCAATATCTCTAATAGCTTTCGAGAAAATGACGAGGAAAATCAGTTTTTATATAAAAATACGGTTTTATTTTACTGCGTAATTATTAGTCATAGAACAAATATTCATAATATCAGTTGTACAGTTGAATTAGGTTATCAGATGATGCAATGATATTTCCAATATCTCTAATAGCTTTCGAGAAAACGAGGAAGAAAGTAATTTAAAAAAAAGTAAAATTCATTATTTATTAGTACTAGTGAAAATATTCATAATGACAGTAGTAGATTTTAATCAGGTCTATCAGATGCTGTAATGATATTTCCAATATCTCTAATAGCTTTCGAGAAAATGAGGAGGAATGTCATGTTTTTATATAAATATATAGTTTCATTTTACTGCGTAATTATTAGTCATAGAACAAATATTCATAATGTCAGTTTTACAGTTTAATTAGGTCTATCAGATGCTGCAGTGATATTTCCAATATCTCTAATAGCTTTCGAGAAAATGAGGAGGAAAATCATGTTTTTATATAAATATTAAGTTTCATTTTACTGCGTAATTATTAGTCATAGAACAAATATTCATAATGAGAGTTGTACAGTTTAATTAGTTGTATCAGATGCTGCAATGATATTTCCAATATCTCTAATAGCTTTCGAGAAAATGAGGAGGAAAGTCATGTTTTTATATAAATATTAAGTTTCATTTTACTGCGTAATTATTAGCCATAGAACAAATATTCATAATATCAGTTGTACAATTTAATTAGGTGTATCAGATGCTGCAATGATATTTCCAATATCTCTAATAGCTTTCGAGAAAATGAGGAGAAAAGTTATGTTTATATAGAAATATTAAGTTTCATTTTACTGAGTAATTATTAGTCATAGAACAAATATTCATAATGTCAGTTTTACAGTTTAATTAGGTTTATCAGATGCTGCAGTGATATTTCCAATATCTCTAATAGCTTTCGAGAAAATGAGGAGGAAATTCATGTTTTTATATAAATATTAAGTTTCGTTTTACTGCGTAATTATTAGTCATAGAACAAATATTCATAATGACAGTTGTACAGTTTAATTAGTTGTATCAGATGCTGCAATGATATTTCCAATATCTCTAATAGCTTTCGAGAAAATGAGGAGGAAAGTCATGTTTTTATATAAATATTAAGTTTCATTTTACTGCGTAATTATTAGTCATAGAAAAAATATTCATAACATCAGTTGTAGAGTTTGATTAGGTGTATCAGCTGTTGCAATGATATTTCCATATCTCTAATAGCTTTCGATAAAATGAGGAAGAAAGTCATGTTTTTAAATAAATATTAAGTTTAATTTTACTGCGTAATTATTAGTCATAGAACAAATATTCATAATATCAGTTGTACAATTTAATTAGGTCTATCAGATGCTGCAATTATATTTCCAATATCTCTAATAGCTTTCGAGAAAATGACGAGGAAAATCAGTTTTTATATAAAAATACGGTTTTATTTTACTGCGTAATTATTAGTCATAGAACAAATATTCATAATATCAGTTGTACAGTTGAATTAGGTTAATCAGATGATGCAATGATATTTCCAATATCTCTAATAGCTTTCGAGAAAACGAGGAAGAAAGTAATTTAAAAAAAAGTAAAATTCATTATTTATTAGTACTAGTGAAAATATTCATAATGACAGTAGTAGAGTTTAATCAGGTCTATCAGATGCTGTAATGATATTTCCAATATCTCTAATAGCTTTCGAGAAAATGAGGAGGAATGTCATGTTTTTATATAAATATATAGTTTCATTTTACTGCGTAATTATTAGTCATAGAACAAATATTCATAATGTCAGTTTTACAGTTTAATTAGGTCTATCAGATGCTGCAGTGATATTTCCAATATCTCTAATAGCTTAAGAGAAAATGAGGAGGAAAATCATGTTTTTATATAAATATTAAGTTTCATTTTACTGCGTAATTATTAGTCATAGAACAAATATTCATAATGAGAGTTGTACAGTTTAATTAGTTGTATCAGATGCTGCAATGATATTCCCAATATCTCTAATAGCTTTCGAGAAAATGAGGAGGAAAGTCATGTTTTTATATAAATATTAAGTTTCATTTTACTGCGTAATTATTAGCCATAGAACAAATATTCGTAATATCACTTGTACAGTTTAATTAGGTGTATCAGATGGTGCAATGATATTTCCAATATCTCTAATAGCTTTCGAGAAAATGAGGAGAAAAGTTATGTTTATATAGAAATATTAAGTTTCATTTTACTGAGTAATTATTAGTCGTAGAACAAATATTCATAATGAGAGTTGTACAGTTTAATTAGTTGTATCAGATGCTGCAATGATATTTCCAATATCTCTAATAGCTTTCGAGAAAATGAGGAGGAAAGTCATGTTTTTATATAAATATTAAGTTTCATTTTACTGCGTAATTATTAGCCATAGAACAAATATTCATAATATCAGTTGTACAGTTTAATTAGGTGTATCAGATGCTGCAATAATATTTCCAATATCTCTAATAGCTTTCGAAAAAATGAGGGGAAAAGTTATGTTTATATAGAAATATTAAGTTTCATTTTACTGAGTAATTATTAGTCATAGAACAAATATTCATAATGACAGTTGTACAGTTTAATTAGGTGTATCAGATGCTGTAATGATATTTCCAATATCTCTAATAGCTTTCGAGAAAATTAGGAGGAAAGTCATGTTTTTATATAAATATAAAGTTTAATTTTACTGCGTAATTATTAGTCATAGAATTGATATTCATAATTTCAGTTTTACAGTTTAATTAGGTCTATCAGATGCTACAGTGATATTTCCAATATCTCTAATAGCTTTCGAGAAAATGAGGAGGAAAATCATGTTTTTATATAAATATTAAGTTTCATTTTACTGCGTAATTATTAGTCATAGATAAAATATTCATAACATCAGTTGTTGAATTTAATTAGGTGTATCAGCTGTTGCAATGATATTTCCAATATCTCTAATAGCTTTCGAGAAAATGAGGAAGAAAGTCATGTTTTTAAATAAATATTAAGTTTAATTTTACTGCGTAATTATTAGTCATAGAACAAATATTCATAATATCAGTTGTACAATTTAATTAGGTCTATCAGATGCTGCAATTATATTTGTAATATCCCTAATAGCTTTCGAGAAAATGACGAGGAAAATCATGTTTTTATATAAAAATACGGTTTTATTTTACTGCGTAATTATTAGTCATAGAACAAATATTCATAATATCAGTTGTACAGTTGAATTAGGTTTATCAGATGATGCAATGATATTTCCAATATCTCTAATAGCTTTCGAGAAAACGAGGAAGAAAGAAATTTAAAAAAAAGTAAAATTCATTATTTATTAGTACTAGTGAAAATATTCATAATGACAGTAGTAGATTTTAATCAGGTCTCTCAGATGCTGTAATGATATTTCCAATATCTCTAATAGCTTTCGAGAAAATGAGGAGGAATGTCATGTTTTTATATAAATATATAGTTTCATTTTACTGCGTAATTATTAGTCATAGAACAAATATTCATAATGTCAGTTTTACAGTTTAATTAGGTTTATCACATGCTGCAGTGATATTTCCAATATCTCTAATAGCTTTCGAGAAAATGAGGAGGAAAATCATGTTTTTATATAAATATTAAGTTTTATTTTACTGCGTAATTATTAGTCATAGAACAAATATTCATAATGAGAGTTGTACAGTTTAATTAGTTGTATCAGATGCTGGAATGATATTTCCAATATCTCTAATAGCTTTCGAGAAAATGAGGAGGAAAGTCATGTTTTTATATAAATATTAAGTTTAATTTTACTGCGTAATTATTAGCCATAGAACAAATATTCATAATATCAGTTGTACAATTCAATTAGGTGTATCAAATGCTGCAATGATATTTCCAATATCTCTAATAGCTTTCGAGAAAATGAGGAGAAAAGTTATGTTTATATAGAAATATTAAGTTTCATTTTACTGAGTAATTATTAGTCATAGAACAAATATTGATAATGTCAGTTTTACAGTTTAATTAGGTTTATCAGATGCTGCAGTGATATTTCCAATATCTCTAATAGCTTTCGAGAAAATGAGGAGGAAAATCCTGTTTTTATATAAATATTAAGTTTCGTTTTATTGCGTAATTATTAGTCATAGAACAAATATTCATAATGACAGTTGTACAGTTTAATTAGTTGTATCAGATGCTGCAGTGATATTTCCAATATCTCTAATAGCTTTCGAGAAAATGAGGAGGAAAGTCATGTTTTTATATAAATATTAAGTTTCATTTTACTGCGTAATTATTAGTCATAGAACAAATATTCATAATATCAGTTGTACAATTTAATTAGGTCTATCAGATGCTGCAATTATATTTCCAATATCTCTAATAGCTTTCGAGAAAATGACGAGGAAAATCAAGTTTTCATATAAAAATACGGTTTTATTTTACTGCGTAATTATTAGTCATAGAACAAATATTCATAATATCAGTTGTACAGTTGAATTAGGTTAATCAGATGATGTAATGATATTTCCAATATCTCTAATAGCTTTCGAGAAAACGAGGAAGAAAGTAATTTAAAAAAAAGTAAAATTCATTATTTATTAGTACTAGTGAAAATATTCATAATGACAGTAGTAGATTTTAATCAGGTCTATCAGATGCTGTAATGATATTTCCAATATCTCTAATAGCTTTCGAGAAAATGAGGAGGAATGTCATGTTTTTATATAAATATATAGTTTCATTTTACTGCCTAATTATTAGTCATAGAACAAATATTCATAATGTCAGTTTTACAGTTTAATTAGGTCTATCAGATGCTGCAGTGATATTTCCAATACCTCTAATAGCTTAAGAGAAAATGAGGAGGAAAATCATGTTTTTATATAAATATTAAGTTTCATTTTACTGCTTATTTATTAGTCATAGAACAAATATTCATAATGAGAGTTGTACAGTTTAATTAGTTGTATCAGATGCTGCAATGATATTTCCAATATCTCTAATAGCTTTCGAGAAAATGAGGAGGAAAGTCATGTTTTTATATAAATATTAAGTTTCATTTTACTGCGTAATTATTAGCCATAGAACAAATATTCATAATATCAGTTGTACAATTTAATTAGGTGTATGAAATGCTGCAATGATATTTCCAATATCTCTAATAGCTTTCGAGAAAATGAGGAGAAAAGTTATGTTTATATAGAAATATTAAGTTTCATTTTACTGAGTCATTATTAGTCATAGAACAAATATTGATAATGTCAGTTTTACAGTTTAATTAGGTTCATCAGATGCTGCAGTGATATTTCCAATATCTCTAATAGCTTTCGAGAAAATGAGGAGGAAAATCATGTTTTTATATAAATATTAAGTTTCGTTTTACTGCGTAATTATTAGTCATTGAACAAATATTCATAATGACAGTTGTACAGTTTAATTAGGTCTATCAGATGCTGGAATGATATTTCCAATATCACTAATAGCTTTCGGGAAAATGAGGAGGAAAGTCATGTTTTTATATAAATAATAAGTTTCATTTTACTGCGTAATTATTAGTCATAAAACAAATATTCATAATGACAGTTGTACAGTTTAATTAGGTGTATCAGATGCTCCAATGATATATCCAATATTTCCAATATTTTCAATATCCAATATCTAATGCTAGCTAGAAGAGCCCGTCGCTGACGGCCGACGGAGCGACGGTTATATATTGCCGCCGGCGGTGTTGCCAAACCGTAGTTATCGTACCGTAAAATTATCTATTGAATATCACATAAATACTCATAAGAACGGTAATTCTGATACATAAGACAATAGAAATTTGTAAATAATGATAAAAGTTGTTACACTGGCCTATACATCATATGTATATGCATGGGAATGATATAAAGATCTTGTCACAGACGTCGTTCCGCAA
The DNA here is from genome assembly GCA_029783475.1 of Metacarcinus magister. Lineage (NCBI taxonomy): Eukaryota > Metazoa > Arthropoda > Malacostraca > Decapoda > Cancridae > Metacarcinus > Metacarcinus magister. The sequence continues at coordinate 8,152,733 of JAPQNM010000017.1, read as the reverse complement.
ACACAGGAGAAGGAGACGCTGCTGGCACATATGGTGTGCCGCAAGAACTGAATGGGTTAAGGGGTGGAACAGGTGGATTGCGCTCCTAAGATGGAGGACAGACTCGGGCAAGCCATCGGACACGCTGTATCCCTAAAGAAGTGAACCTAAATCTTTTTGGATACGACACACAAGCCCCTCAATGAGAACACACGCGCGTGGCCCCTTTCATGCACCATCATTTCTCATGGTATATTTACTTGAATTCAGAAGATACATGACTCGGATCTGGTGTTGGGGAGGGAGGGTCTTGTGGCCACTCCGCTTCCCTAATGGTTCAGATCTTGTGGCTCAGGGTGGTGGTGGTGGTGGTGGTGGTGGTGGTGGTGGTGGTGGTGGTGGTGGTGGTGGTGGTGGTGGTGGTGGTGGTGGTGATGGTGGTGCTGGTAGTGGATAGTTTTAAAAATTCTAAAATGTTGCATGGTTTTGATAATAGAATGACAGTCGTGGTATAATTAAGTAGTAATATGAGGAAGCTATTAATTATCTGATGAATATTCTTGTATATAGTTTATTCAGGTTAACTTGACGGAGTAGCCCCGCCCCCCGAGCAAGCAAGCGCCAATCAAATTCATTCTCCCGCACGTAATCACCAATCACGGCTGGCGGGAGGAGGGAGGGAGGGAGAGGTAGGAGGAGTTTACGCGCCAAGTTTAGCAGAACAGAATATACTTAAAAGAAAAGTCACTGGAGAGTTAGCGAGGAAATACGCCGTTGAATTGTACCTCAGTCAGCCAGTAAGTCAGTTAGTAAGTCAGTCTGTAAGTCAGCGAGTCAGGCAGTTGTTCAGGTCAGTAAGTCTTGATACCTTCACTCTCACCTCCGGCCTTTTCTGCAAATAAATGGTTGCTTCTCGCTCATCTGTTACCCCCATCCACACCCTCCCATCCTCCCCTCCTCCACACCTATCCAATGCTCCCCTCACTTCACCTGCTCCTCCTCCTCCACACTCTCCCATACTCCACCTCATTTTCACCCCTCACCTGTTCCTCCAACCACACCCACCTATGTTTCACGTCATCTGTCCCCTCACTCACCTCTCACTCCTACTTGTTCCTTCCTCACACATTCCCCTCACGCCCACGCCCACGCTCTGACCCGTGGCCTTTCCTCACCCGCCCGCCGTCCCCTCAGTCTCCAGGTTTTCGCGCCACACCCAAGCTTTAAAGAATAATATATATCGTTAACTGCAGCAAACAAGAGGTTGAGATTATTTCCGGAGTCACCATGGCAACGGTGGACTCCCTAGCCACCTGGCACTGAGTAAAGGGGAAGGAGGCACCCCGCGAGGCTCCACTCCGACACTCCTTCTGCTGGTAACAAAAAGATAACTTATGGATGGTAGACTTAGTAATTAATTGATGGAGAGAATAGGGAGTAATCAGTACATTTTGGAAGAGGAGAAAGAGGGCTATTCAGGAGGAGGAAGAGGAGAAGGAGGAGGAGGAGGAGGACTATTAAGAGTGAGGCATATAGCTTTATTGTACCCTCAAGAATTTCTACACTTTTTTTTCCTTTTTCATCTCTCCTTCCCAAACGGCACCTCATCCCTCACTCCCTCACTCCCTCACTCTCTACAAACTCCATCAGAACAACCTGTATTCTCATAAAATATCCACCACACTCCCTTCCCCTACACACGCACACGCACACGCACACACACACACACACACACACACACACACACACACACACGCCACAGGTCAAGTCGGAGGTAAATGAAGCATGCACACTGGAGGAGCAGGAGAAGGAGGAGGAAGAGGAGGAGAAGAAAAATCAGCAGGGAGCGAGTGAGATCTAGCGGTGTCTGGTATCCGTGGAGAAGTGTGGCAGGAGGGGGCAGCGGCAGGAGGCCCTCTGAGTGTGTCCTGGGTCACTCTCACGGACGCTGCCGGTGCCTACGCGCTGCTCTGCCTCGCGTGCTCTCTCCTCCGTCATCATTTCGTCTTGCGTTCAGTTATGTAGCTCTAGAGAGGAGTACAACCAAGGTATACTACAGCTCAGTGGTTTTGAGTCGGTAATGCGATACACTGTTAACTTTCCCCGTCTTGGATGGAAGTTCAGCATAGGACAACAGGCGCGGGACGGAACGTGTCGTGTCAAGCAACAGGTATCGTGAGTTTGCTGGTGTGAGGCTGCACTGCGTAAGGGCGTGTCGAGGCCGCAGCCCTTGGAGGAAAGCACTACACGACACCAAGGGAACTGATATCTACATACCGCGACTAATAATTCTCCCCAAAACGCATTTACATGACAGAAATATTTATCAAGGAATGTATCTATAAAACTAATGTAAAATTTTCAGACTATGGTATACAGTAGTTATACAAGACACGAGGCTGTTTAATGTATGAATATATATAATTCCAAGTAAATCAGAAGTCACGCTATCGGAAAAAAAAATAATAAAATTGAAGTAGAGTTGACGTGTTTAGCGAGAGTACATTTGTTACGACAGAAAGCATCGGAGGGCAGGAAGGGAAAGAAGAAAAGATATACACATACAGAGTGAACAGTGAAGACAAACACCTAACTCACTCTACATAAACAACTGTAGTGGTGACAGCAGAACCATTAAACAACCAGGATTAGTAGTGACATTACCACCTGTGTTCACGAGACGCGGTACAGTGCTGCAGAGAGAGACGATGCAGGAGAAACAGTAGGTGCTGGTCACACTAACACCACACATCATCACCTCGACATGAATCCAGTGAGAGGAGAGACTACACACCAACCCATCACCACCACCACCACCACCACCACCACCAGGACCACTCCCCACTCCACCTACTCCACCGTCCGGAGCAGGTACGTACATGTGTGTGTGTGTGTGTGTGTGTGTGTGTGTGTTTCCCTTTAGAGCCCCGCCAGGATCCACACACCTTAATAACACATGGACAGGTAATAATATATACATGAAGCTAACACTGCAAACCTCACCTCACCTGACATGATATATTTTTTTTTTATATCAATATTGTATAACTGCTTTGTGGTATTGTGTTTATTTTGTATATATGTTTTTTTTGAGGGTGAGGGAGGAAGGGAGGGAGAGGCGGAGGATGTATTGTGCATTCAGTAATTGGTATTTGTTGAATTATTTACAAAGCAATAAACCAACACGACTGTCACACACATGCAATATTGTAAAAACCCCATATCACTCTCTCTCTCTCTCTCTCTCTCTCTCTCTCTCTCTCTCTCTCTCTCTCTCTCTCTCTCTCTCTCTCTCTCTCTCTCTCTCTCTCTCTTTCTCTCTCTCTTTCTCTTTCCCTCTCCCTCTTTCTCTCACTCGCTCTCGTAAAATCTAGACTGAATTCCCTCACTCATGGAATTTCTCATGCCATAAAATCACACTTTATTTGCATGACCGAAGGTATGAATTCCAATTAACAATACGGTATGGACCACCTCAATTTAAAGTCCTTTTTCTTACTTACTTATTCTATACACGACGCTCCTCTACTCCTCCTACTCCTCTTCCTACACCTCCTCCTCTTCCTTCACCTCCTCCTCTTCCTCCTTCACCTCTTCCTCTAATACCTAGGAAGTTTCTAAGAGAATTTCACACTAAGTAAGCTGGTAAGGAAGTCAATATACACGTCAGAAAAGCTTGAAGTGACTCTCTCTTGAAGGACGTGAGGTTTTGAGAAAGAGAAAGAGAAAGAAAAAGAGAGATAAATAAAAATAAAGAAAAAGGGAAAGAGCGAATAGAATCACAATAATTTCTAAAGCTGGAGGGATTATCAAAACTACTCTCTCTCTCTCTCTCTCTCTCTCTCTCTCTCTCTCTCTCTCTCTCTCTCTCTCTCTCTCTCTCATAAAACAAGAGAAAAAACATGAATATCAGCGTCATTAAAACTACAACGATGTAATTAATCGTTTAACTGCCATATAAACAAATAAACGAACACAACTCTCGTCCATACCATCGAGTAATTATATAAAAAATGACGATAAAAAGGAAATTGAATGCAAAAAAAAATGATTCGAATAATTTTAAAACGTTCCTTTAAATATCAAGTGAAATTAAGGCGAAGGTAATAATTGGGACACGGAAAATTACCTCAAGATATCTTTATTTTTATTATATTTAATTTTCTTTTCTCTGCTTCTAATGATTTTCTAGTTTATTTTTTTTCCTTGTCATCTGATTTAACTTTTTCAGATAATATTTTTGAGAAATCAATGTGTTTTTCTTTCAATGTTATTTTTTTCGCCTCCTCATATATATTATTAATATGTAAGTGTTGGTGAAATACATTCTTCCTCTTCTTCTTCCTTCTCTTTCTTCTCCTCCTCTTCCTCCTCCTCCTGCTTCACCTCGTCTTCAATACCAAGGAAGTTTCTCGGATAATTTCACACAAGCTAAACTGATCAAGAAGTCAATACATACATTCGTTAGAGAGACTTGGAGTTGACTTTCTTTAATACCTCATGTAATATTAACGACCTTATACTACTTTTATGAAATCATTTACCTTATATTTGCATGGAATTAAGGTTGTTTTGTTCCTTAACTTACAATAACACACACATCACACACACACACACACACACACACACACACACACACACACACACACACACACACACACACCCACCTTCGCCTCATTATATAAACATGCTTCACCTGTTAACAATATAATTACCTTCCTCATATCATTAATGTATAGAATAATAATAAAGACTCCCACGTACAGTACAAAGGGGGAAGAATAAGGACAAATAATTAATAGAGAGCCTTTAGACTATGACAAAGAAAGGAATACATAGAAAAAGAGGAAAAAAAGGGGAAACCAACAAACCTCTAAGTACATGTTGTTTACCCTCAGCTGATTCATAAGAGGGGAATAAAAATTGAACAAACACATAAAGACATCATTATAATGGGAAAAAAAGAAGAAAATGACGCCATTATACAGAAAAAGAAAAAATAAATAGCACGTAATCCTGTTATTAAGGAAGAATTACATTTACTTAACTTACACGAGAGAGAGAGAGAGAGAGAGAGAGAGAGAGAGAGAGAGAGAGAGAGAGAGAGAGAGAGAGAGAGAGAGAGAGAGAGGAAAAAAAAACATAAGCTTAGCATACAAGGCATCGATACTTTTCCTAAATCTCGTGCGAGGCTCTGAAGGTGTGAAGAAGGAGGAGGAGGAAGAGGAGGAGGAGGAGGAGGAGGAGGAGGAGGAGGAGGAGGAGGAGGGAGCATCAGTAGCTACAGGGCGAGAGCTGATCGATGGGCGGGGCGTTACTTCGTCAGGAGAGAGAGAGAGAGAGAGAGAGAGGAGAGAGAGAGAGAGAGAGAGAGAGAGAGAGAGAGGTACAACGGACGCACTGGTTGTGTCCTTGTTCTCTCTCTCTCTCTCTCTCTCTCTCTCTCTCTCTCTCTCTCTCTCTCTCTCTCTCTCTCTCTCTCTCTCTACTAAAAAAAAAGAGAATATATTTACGTTTAATCTTTGAATCACCACAAGAGAAGAAGAAAACAAAAAAAGAAGAAGGAAAAGAGAGAATGGAGAGGAATGGAAGAGGGGAAGAGGAGGAAGGAAGAAAAAAAAGAGAACGTTGGAAGGGAGGTAAAAGAGGTAAAAGGTTGAGAGGAGAAAAAAATCTTATAAAAATACAAAGAGGAAATAAAGAGAAGAATGGTTAATAGGAGATAAAGGCGAAGCAAAAGGAGAATCAAGTAAGAGAGAAGAGAAGAAGAAGAGGAGAGAGAAAAGAGAGAGAGAGAGTTGGAGGAATGTTAGAAGAAGAGGAGGAAATGAAGGAGCAGGAAGAGAGGCAAGGGAAGAGGAAGAGAATAAAGAAAAAATTGAAAGAAAGAAAATAAAGAAAAAAAAGAAAGTTATCAGTAGTGCCAAAGGACATGATAGCAAAAAACAGGAGAGATAACAACAGACAGACATACAGATAGACAGACAGACAGACAGACAGACAGACAGACAGACAGACAGATAGGGAAGAGCAGGGGTCAATAAGGGAAATGGAACGGAAAAAGACGGAAAGAAGGGGAGAAAGGGGAGAGAGAGAGATAGAGAGAGATAGGGAGAGAAAGAAAAAGAGAGAGGGAGCGAAACAGGGAGAGGGAAAGACAGGCAGTGTAAGGAGACGGGAAATGAAACGGAAAAGAGAGAGAGAGAGAGAGAGAGAGAGAGAGAGAGAGAGAGAGAGAGAGAGAGAGAGAGAGAGAGAGAGAGAGGGGAAAAAGAGAAGGAAAAAGAAACTCCAGCTGAAAATAATGGCACTTAAGCGGTCGTTTGTAGAGGGGAAAAGGGAGGGAGGGAGGGAGGGAGGGAGGGAGGGAGGGAGGGAGGGAGGGAGGGAGGGAGGGAGGGAGGCAATATCTCAGGTGATCTATTAATGACTGTTTCCCTCACTCCCGCAGCACCAGGTTTCCCTTATGTTCATGTTTCCCCTGTAACAGTATACAATAATGTGGGGTTGAACTTTGTATCGTCCTTGTAATTGTAATTGTGTTGTTATTTCTGTAGTGTTGTGTTGTGTTGTGTTGTGTTGTGTTGTGTTGTGTTATGTGGTGTTGTGTTGTGTTTTCTATGGGTCTGTGATGTTATGGTGCAGATAGACAGACTGACAGAGGGCGTGACAGACAGAAACACAGACAGGAAGAGGTAGATACAGGTAAACAGATTGGTATATAGACAGACACAGACACAGATGGAAAAATAGACATGAGGATTAAGAAGCCAGCCATGCAGATGTATAGACAGTAAAACAGACAGATAGATAGATAGAAAGACACACACACACACACACACACACACACACACACACACACACGCACACACACACGCACACGCACCCTGATTTACGTTCATTTCTTCTCGTGTCAGTGTATGCAATCAAGGACCATTTTGAAAGTTTGCGTCATAAATTACCAGCAACGAGGAACGGCATCATCTCCATCATCGAGAAGGACTTGATATTAGCGCAAGGTTAGGAAAATACCAATCATTAAACTTTTTCTCCGCCTCTCGAAAGGGTAGGAAAAAAGTTACAAGTTTCCTATCCTTTTTTTTTCCTCCTCTTTCCTTTTTTTGGGTTTTTTTTTTACTTATCCTGGTTTTTTTTTTTTGTCTTTCTCTCTTCGTAAGGTGAATGCAAGGTGTGTAAGTATTTCTTCTCTTGCTTGACTCTCTCTCTCTCTCTCTCTCTCTCTCTCTCTCTCTCTCTCTCTCTCTCTCTCTCTCTCTCTCTCTCTCTCTCTCTCTCTAGGCTGGGGATTTGTTCTGTGGCATTAAGTGATTCTCTTTTTCCTTCTTCCTCTTCCAACACCTCCTCGCCCTTCCCTCTTCCCCTCTTCCCCTCTTCCCTCACATCACTGTCTTCCTTTCTCCCCTCTTCTCTTACCTCTTCTTACATAGTACCTCATCTCCCCTCTTCCTTCATATTACGACCAGCCCTTCACCCTCCTCCTCCTCCTCCTCCTCCTCCTCCTCCTCCTCCTCCCTCTTCCTTTACATTATGGCTTACTCTCCACGTCTCTCCCTCTTTCCCTTCTTTCCCCTCACACTCCCTTCCCTTCCCTTTTATCATGTCCCATTTTCTCTTCTTTTCGTTTTTTCTCTTATCCTCTTTTATCATCATCTCTCACCTGTCTCCTCTACTTCTTTATTTTATCATACGTCTTTATCTATTCCTATCTTTATCCGTTAATGTCATATGCTTTTCTTTTCGTATATCGAGTCTTCAAGGAAATGTTTAATATAAAAAAAATATATAAATAATGTAAATGAAGACATGCATTTATAAATATTTCAATCAAGGCGATAGGGTAATGCAGTCCGCTTGCTTTTCATAATATTTACTTCACTCGCGTCCGGTTTTAATCCGATTCCGGAAGATGCAGTTCATTAGCGGCCCATCAATTAAGGCGGCACAGTTTGGGACGCTTAAAACACCGGTAATATATTAGGTAATAACTCTCAGCTTACCTGTGTTGGCGTGATGGTGAAGGTGATGTGGGCGGAAGAAAATGCAGAGGCTGGATATGATGTGTGTCTGTGTGAGAGAGAGAGAGAGAGACAAAATTATGATAGAACGAGAAATTATGTTTAAAAAAAGACCAACTAAGTAATAATGATAATAATAACAACACTAATAATAATAAAACATGATGAAAACACACACACACACACACCAAAAAATTTAACTTAACGTACGTGTGGAAGGAAATATGAAACAAAACGAGGTAAAAGCTGCAACCAACAACAACCAACATTCACGGGTAAACTTTCAACATTTGTTCCTCGCTGATTAAGGACTCAAACAAATTTTTAGGGTAAGGCAGCAGACAGAAAACTTGCTACACGTATATACGAATAAATAAAAAGACGGCTAATATCTGCCATTTCTTCGCCAGGTAAAAATGGAATGGTGGTGTGCTTCAGTAACTCTTAAAATGACAAAGGTATAAGACAGAATGGGATTTACTTTTACGAGTGTGTTGTGTTGTGGCCACGAGTAATATTCCTCCTCCTCCTCCTCTTCCTCTTCCTCCTCCTCCTCCTCCTCCTCCTCCTCTCCTTTACCACCATCACCACTATCAAAGGGTGACTACAATTGCATTACTACCACACCACCACACTATACAACCTTCCTCCTCTTCACCATCTACACTCACCACAGTCACCACCACCACAAGACTCTACAGTAAGCTCCTCTCACTACCACAACTATCAAAATCTAAGCTTTGTCCTCAAACAAGAAGGATTTCACCACGACTAAGCTGGCAAAACAAGTACTATTTCTACCACCACCACCACCACTACTACCACCACCACCACAATGCAGAGGGAGGTGGAGATAAGAATTTGCATACAGACGCTACCTCTGTGCCACACACGAGACAAGTTTGCTGCTAGAGTGGAAATGCCTGGCCTGGGGGAAGGAGGAAGAGGAGGAGGAGGAGGAGGAGGAGGAGGAAAGGAGGAGGAGGAGGAAAAAGGCATAATCTGGTGGTGAGATGAAATGATCCTTCAAATTATTATTATTATTATTATTATTATTATTATTATTATTATTATTATTATTTGTGGGAAGTGCAACAATAAGTGAAAAGAATTGATGCTGTGATTTATTTTAAGCTGCAGTTTGTGTTCATAGAATTAATTCGGCTTGTGGATAAAGTTTATTTCCAGTGTAGAGCTTTATCTCTCTCTCTCTCTCTCTCTCTCTCTCTCTCTCTCTCTCTCTCTCTCTCTCTCTCTCTCTCTCTCTCTCTCTCTCTCTCTCTCTCATCCTTCTCCCCTACTCCCCCCTTTACACACAGTGAGCATCAGCTGTAAGGGACGTGGAATGATTGTGTGTGTGTGTGTGTGTGTGTGTGTGTGTGTGTGTGTGTGTGTGTGTGTGTGTGTGTGTGTGTGTGTGTGTGTTTAGAGTTACATAATGAAAACAATATTGAATTAAAAAATAACCTCTTTATAATGCATCTTTGTCCTTTCTCCTCTTCTTCTCCTCCTCCTGTTCCTCCTCTTTTTTTTTTCTCTCCTCTCTCCTCCTCCCTTCCATCCTCCATCCTTCCTTCCTCTCCCTAATTAAACTCTGAGGCAATTTAAAAGCTTACGTGAAAACTGCCCATCCACTCACTTGGCAACTCACAGCCTCTCCTCTCTCTCTCTCTCTCTCTCTCTCTCTCTCTCTCTCTCTCTCTCTCTCTCTCTCTCTCTCTCTCTCTCTCTCTCTCTCTCTCTCTCTCTCTCTCTCTCTCTCTCTCTCTCTCTCTCTCTGTGTCCACATATGATAACAAACACACCCACCTCCTACCTACACACACACACACACACACACACACACACACACACACACACACACACACACACACACACACACACACTGACACCAAACAGGAAATCCACACAACACATTTTCTCTCCACATTTCACACGCAAGTCAAGTCGAATGAACATACAGAATGCAAAAAAAGAAAAGAAAAGAAAAGAAAAAAAACACGAAAGAAAGTGGAATAAAAAGAGGAATAAGAGGGAAATGAAGATAATTTAAGATAAGCGAATGAAGGAATTAGGGAAAAAAGTAATAATGATGAAAATTAGAGCAAATAAATGAATAAATAACAAAAAAACTAACATAGGTTTCAACACGTTATGATTTTAGTGGCTTTCGTCTGCTTGTTATTTCATTGTTTATTTTATGTATTTATATCTATGTATTTATTTTTTGATTTTGCATACAATTAAATTATCGTGTACTCTCTCTCTCTCTCTCTCTCTCTCTCTCTCTCTCTCTCTCTCTCTCTCTCTCTCTCTCTCTCTCTCTCTCTCTCTCTCTCTCTCTCTCTTATCTCCATTTTTTTGAGGTTATTGTTGCTCCCTTCCTCTTTCTTTTATTTTTTCTTTATCACAATTCTCTCTTTTTCCCTTGTGCTGTTTCCACATTTCTCTCTATTTTTTTCTTTTTCTCATTTCTTTCTCTTCTATTTTATTTTTCTTTCCGTCATGCAATTCCTATACCACTGCCACCATCACCATCACCTCCTCCTCCTCCTCCTCCTCCTCCTCCTCCTCTTCCTCCTCCTCGTTTTCTTCTTATTCATTCTTTTTCACCTCCTTCTCCTCCTCCTCCTCCTCCTCTTCAACGTCAACCTCCTTCTTTTTCTCTAACAATTTCTGCACTTCTCTCTCCTTCTCTTCTTTATAACTTCGCCTTATTTCTTCTTCTTGCTGCTACTCCTGTTATCACTCCTCCTCCTCCTCCTCCTCCTCCTCCTCCTCCTCCTCCTCCAAGTCCTCGTTTAACCACTTATTTGCTTCGTCCTTTCATTTTTCTTCCACTTCTCCAACATTTCCTCTTCTTCCTCCTCCTTCTTTGTTTGACTCTTAACTTTCTTCCTCACCTTCCTCTTCCTCCTCCTCCTTCTATTTATTTGTCATCATTATCTTTTTTCTCTCCTGCATTTTCTGAACTTTATCCTCTCCCTTCTTCATCATAATCTCTCTCTATCTTCTCATCTAGTCTTTCCTTGATCATTTTCCACCTTCTTCACCTTCTTTGTCTCATCTTCTCCATTCATCATCATAATCTTCCTCCTCCATTCCCTAATTCAACGTCTCCTTTCTCTGATATCCTTTACTCCTCATAATCTCCCTCTCCCCCTCTCTCTCCCTCTCCTTCTGCAGCAGTTACTCCCTACACAGAGGCGTCTTGGCTTCATCCAATCAAGAGTCATCGACAAACACACCTGAGGCTTAATTACCTTGATTTACCGGATGCTGCGTTCCTCTATACTGTTAATTCAACGGTGCATCATCAACTGTTACCTATCTTTTGTCCCTTGGCGTTGTTATACTGCATTCAAAATCAATTTATCTAAGGTTGTGTAAGGGTACGAGGTGATATGTTAGCTATGTGTCTGTGTTTTAGGTCAAGAGGAGTGTCAGGGCAAAGTTCAAGGTCTCTACAATGCGTGTTGTTATTGTTATTGACGGAGAGGAGAGACGAGGTTGTTTTCGTGTTGTGTTGAGTTAGGTTAGGTTAGGTTAGATCAGGTTAGGTTAGGTTAGGTTAGGTTAGGTTGGGTTGGGTTGGGTTAGGAAGGATGTAAGGTGAGTTAGGGGTAAGTAAAGGTGATGGATGGATGGATGAGTGTGTGTGAGGAGGAATGAGGAAGAGAAATGATGTGAGGTTAAGGTAAAGAGGGGAAAAGGTGGTGAGGGATGCAGGTAAAGGCAAGAGGAGTAGAATAGAGTAAAGAAAGAAGAAAAAAAAATGGGGTACAGAATGCATCTAGGAAAAAAGAGTAGATGTGGAGGAGGAGGAGGAGGAGGAAAGATGGGAAGGTACAAGAATGAAGGGATGAAAAAAAGAAAAAAAGGAGGAAAGAATGGAGGAGGAGGAGGAGGAGGAGGAGGAGGAGGAGGAGGAGGAGGAGGAGGAGGAGGAGGAGGAGGAGAGGAGGAGGAGGAACACTTATCGGAATTGCATCCACAGGTGGAGTCATCACGTCTTTCTTCTCACCTTTGTTTAGTGGTTATTTTGTCATTTTTCTCCTTTCTTCTTTTTCCTCCAACTCTGCTTTTTTCACCTCACGTTCAATACACTCTTGTACCCTTGTTTCTCTCTCTCTCTCTCTCTCTCTCTCTCTCTCTCTCTCTCTCTCTCTCTCTCTCTCTCTCTCTCTCTCTCTCTCTCTCTCTCAACAAACTATTAATTATTTACGTTCATTATGAAGGACAATAATGACCTGGGGAGAGCTGTGTGGGTGCTGCGGACCATTACCAGAGACAGGCTTCATTAGCGATCCATTTACTTCAAAACCCCCCTCCCTCCCTCCCCTCCCCCCTCCCCCCAATTCCCCTCCCCTTCCCTCCCTTCAAGCTGGCCTCAACCCCCTCTCCTTCCTTCCTTCATTTCCTAGACCCCCATTTTCTTTGATATTCACTCCCTTCATTTCAAGACTTTTTCTATTTTATTTTTTATATTTATTTTCTATATAGTCACTCTACCTAATTTTTTTTTATATTTAAGTCTCTTTCTAATCACTCTATATCTAATTTTTTCTTCCACGTTTCCTCTCTATCAGTTACTCTCCTTCCTATACCTTGTTTTTTTTAATATTATTCACTATTTATTTTGTCTTAAAGTAAAAAAAATAAGGTTAATAATAGTGTATAAGGACATGGAGGGAGAATTAGTACCGTTTATTACCGTTAGCCACGAAAAAAAAACGGAAAAAATGTCCAAGTAAACGTTGCCCAAAAAATAATAATAAAAAAAGATATAAGATAAATGAATTTTAAAAAACCACACAATTTAGGAGTCCTGCTTGTGTGTGTGTGTGTGTGTGTGTGTGTGTGTGTGTGTGTGTGTGTGTGTGTGTGTGTGTGTGTGTGTGTGTGTGTGTGTCATTATCCAGGTAGCCTCAAGCGTATAATGAAGAAGAATATCATATAATCAGTCAATTTTCATCTAATTTTGTCCCCACACTGTGTCTCTAGGGGCGGCTGTGTCCGTCCATCAATCTTATTAATTAGTACACCTATCTATCTACCTATCTATCTATCTATCTATCTATCTATCTATCTACCTGTCTATCTATCTATCTACTTGTCTATCTATCTATCTACCTGTCTATCTATCTATCTATCTATCTATCTACTTGCCTATCTATCTATCTACCTGTCTATCTATTTGTCTATCTATCTATCTATCTGTCTATTTGTTCTTCTATACATTGACATCATGATCAATTTATTCTCTTTATGAATGAATGAATGTATCTATCTATTTAATTATTTATTGATCTATCTGTATGACAAACGTAAATGGAAAAAAAATATACTACTCATATCTCTTTCAATTGAATTATAATCGAGTTGATGATAAAAACAAAAAAAAATAATATTAATAATTCGAAATATTTATGAACGTTTCTCTTTATTTTTCGTTCACTTTGCACTTCCTCCCAAAAAAAATCAGTAGATAAATAAATAAATAAAAAAAAAGAAATAAAGAAAGGAAAGAAAATAATGAAAAATACCTAAGCTAGATAAATAAGTTACAGGCGAGGAGGAGGAGGAGGAGGAGGAGGAGGAGGAGGAGGAGGAGGAGGAGGAGGAGGAGGATAGAATGTATCTCATCAAGACTAACAGACTGATTCCTTTTTCACAGATACATATTCTCTCTCTCTCTCTCTCTCTCTCTCTCTCTCTCTCTCTCTCTCTCTCTCTCTCTCTCTCTCTCTCTCTCTCTCTCTCTCTCTCCACGACCATTCATTCTACAACAGGAATAAGCAGGACATTAATATGAAAAATGATCATTATAATTTTTGGACAACGAAAAAAAAGAAAAAAAAATATTGCTCATTTTAGTTAAATATAAAAAAAAAGATGAAAAGATAAACAACGAAACAATTCATATTTATCAGAGAGAGAGAGAGAGAGAGAGAGAGAGAGAGAGAGAGAGAGAGAGAGAGAGAGAGAGAGAGAGAGAGAGAGAGAGAGAGAGGTAAAAGCAACAGATACCACTTTGCTTTTATTCTTATTTTCCTCAACTCAAGGGAAAGAAAGACAAATTCATTTCCTTCTCCCGTAAAGGACAAAGAGAAAACGAGAAATACCTCTGACAAGCCCAACAAAGCAAAGAGAGAGAGAGAGAGAGAGAGAGAGAGAGAGAGAGAGAGAGAGAGAGAGAGAGAGAGAGAGAGAGAGAGAGAGAGAGAGAGAGAGAGCTTTGGCCTGTGGTAAATGAGTAGGGGAGGTGAAGAAATTCTCTCTCTCTCTCTCTCTCTCTCTCTCTCTCTCTCTCTCTCTCTCTCTCTCTCTCTCTCTCTCTCTCTCTCTCTCTCTCATTTCCCATCAGAATCAGTCGACACGTAAATGTTTTGGGGAAGGAAAAGGTTTTACTGATGCGAAGGAGGGAAGGAAGGGAAGAGAAGAGGAGGTGAGAGAATAGATGGAGAAAGCAAGTAAAAGGGAAGGAGGAGAGAGAGATAAAGGAGGTGAAGGAAATAAAGAGAAAAGAGAGAGAGAGAGAGAGAGAGAGAGAGAGAGAGAGAGAGAGAGAGAGAGAGAGAGAGAGAGAGAGAGAGAGAGAGAGAGAGAGAGAGTTTTCTGAGGTTTTGTTTGACTCTACTTTTCTTTCAACGCCAGGTTCATATCCTCTTCTCAGTCCAATCTCTCTCTCTCTCTCTCTCTCTCTCTCTCTCTCTCTCTCTCTCTCTCTCTCTCTCTCTCTCTCTCTCTCTCTCTCTCTCTCTCTTAATTCCAAACAGCTGGTGTGTTTATTTCATTATCTTTTTTTTCAGCTCAAGGAAAGGAAAAGGATCTTCTTGTATTCCTTTATATAAATTGTATCTGTTTTCTATATATATAAAAAAAAACCAATTTCCTTTACGATTATAGTTTTCATGTTGTGGTAGTTTGTAAATATTCCTTCCTTGGTGTGGAATTATAAACGTCTATTAAGTATATTTCTATTCTATTATTTTTATCTTTGAGAACGGAAGGAAAAAGGGAAGTATTTGTTATATCTTCCTGTGTATACATATATATAGTATACTAGTACGGTGTAGATATTTTTTCCTTGTAGATAATAAGCCAAAGTAGCACCGTATTATGAATCTCTCTCTCTCTCTCTCTCTCTCTCTCTCTCTCTCTCTCTCTCTCTCTCTCTCTCTCTCTCTCTCTCATCCGGTAAGTAGTAGGCTCATAGTTAGTTCATTCTAACTTGGCTGGTAATCTCCTCCTTCATCCCGCTCTTCAAAGGCATGTTATTGGTTAACTGATAAGTAAGTCCCTCCCCCTAAAATCTCCTGACGTATATGATTGGTAGAAGCGTGGGAAAGAGGCCACCTGATTGGTTATATTCTGTGGGTAAAAGGCAGGGCTTATTCGACAAGTTAACGTGAATAGGTCTATAAATCCCCACATACAAATTTTGATAAGTAATAAATCTTCTTTTAACCCTTACACTGCCGAGGTCTTTTCTAAGTGTTCGATTTATAGATGATAAAAATAAACAATGATAATAAAAATAAACATTGATGATAAAAATAAACATTGATGATAAAAATAAACATTGATGATAAAAATAAACATTGATAATAAAAATAAACATTGATGATAAAAACAAACATTGATGATAAAAATAAACATTGATGATAAAAATAAACATTGATGATAAAAATGATAAATATATATATATATATATATATATATATATATATATATATATATATATATATATATATATATATATATATATATATACATACAGATGGGGTGTGACTGATTTGAAAATGGTCGTGGTTAATGCTTGCATGCCCGGTAGTTGCCAATTTGTCGCTACAATTAATAATTTGGTTTACAGCAATTGCTGTAGACGGCAGTATAAGAGTTAATTTTGTCTTTAGAATTATTACCACCACCACCACCACCACCCCCACCGCCACCACCACCACCTATAAACACCTTCCTTTAGCGGGATTAAGGAAGGCACAAGAAGAAGAGTAAACTACTGGTCCTCTTAGTGTGAATCTCCCTCCAAGCCTTGTCACCCTATAGGCAAAGGGAGGATTAAAGGGTGAGGCTGAAGGGGAGTTTAGTAATGAGTTGTGGGGCGGTTAGTGTGGTGGTGTGGTGGGGTGGTACTGTGGTGGGGTGGGGGGTGGGGGGTGGAGGTTAAGGGTAGTGAGTTAGATAAGAAGATAGAGAATAATTGTGTTTGTGGGTCGATGTACTTCCTACTACTACTACTACTATTACTACTACTACTACTACTACTACTACTACTGTTGCTGCTGCTGCTTCCACCACTATTACCATCACTGTTAATACACGCATCCTTCAAGTAAGTCCACACTGTTATCTCAGGCTAATTCCACTGCCTTCCACTTACCACCAAAATCTCATCACTTAAGTGCCTCGACTATGAATGAAATTATCTCACCACTTAACATGAACAACTTGTAGTGAAGAAGAAAAAAAAACTAGAATATATATATGTATTACACGCAAGAAAAAATAAACACTAAGATAATATGAAACTCTGACACTTGAAAAAGAAAAATAAGACAGAAAAAAAAATACACCTTCAAGGAAAAGTCAGTATTAAAACAAATAAAATAAGGACGGAACCTTAAGTTTTTACCACCTTTCTGACCTCGTTCTCCTGCCGCTGCATTCTCCCGGCAGGAAAGTACAGGCTGGTTATAGAGGATTAAGAACATTTGAACACAATGCTAATATTTATAGGAGGATTGGAGGCACCACTCTTGATTGCTCTTATATCAGTCTGTTGTACATGTGTGTGTGTGTGTGTGTGTGTGTGTGTGTGTGTGTGTGTGTGTGTGTGTGTGTGTGTGTGTGTGTGTGTGTGTGTGTGTGTGTGTTCTTCATTTTCTCATCTATTTCCTACTCCTGTTCAATCTTATTTTATTCATTCCTTTCGTTCTTTCTCTCCCATATTTTTTTCCCTCTCCTCACAATCTTCCTCCTCTCTCTCTCTCTCTCTCCTTTTTTTTCTCTCTCCCTTATCCTCCACTCCCACTTTATTCTCCTCCTCCTCCTCCTCCTCTTCCCTTGTCTATTTTTTCTTCCACTCCCTCCCTCTTCATTTATTCTCCCTCATACTCCCCCTTGCTCTCCTCTCCTTCCCTCATCCTTTCTTCTTCCTCCTCCTCCTCCCTTCCCTTCCCTCCTCCTCCACCAATCTCTCTGCACCTGAGTTAAAGCTGTTGCAGAGCTTCCCCTCCTTACTTCCCCTCTAACACCCCCCCCACCACACCCTCCCTCCTATCCTTCCCTCCTATCCTTCTCTCCTTCCTTCTTCCTCTCTCCTTCCCTTCACTTCCATTCCTCTATTACTTACATCCTTCTGTTCTTCCTCCCTCCTTCCCTGTTTCCCTTCCTCCAATAATATCTCCCTCGCTTTTTTTTTCTCTCCATCCCTCACTTTCTTATCTCTAAGTCTTCTGTTTTCTGCTTCTGTTTATCAAAGTTAGAGAGAGAAAAGCCGAAGAAATGTACACCAGGAGAAAAAATAATAATGATAATAATAATAATAATAATAAGTCGAAGAATGAGAAGAAAACAATGAAGATGAGGAAGATGAAAGAAAAAAAGAGCAATAGAGATAAAAAAAGCGAGTAAAAACCACATATAATGCATACAACACAAAACAACAACAACAACAACAACAACAACCCATCACAACACAAGAGCCACACAACACCACACCTTCTTAAACGTAACACTTTCTTTCTTTCTTCACCTTGGCACCAAAATAGAAGAGAAAACATCAACACTAACCACCTACATGTTTATTACAAGGACCAACGACTGACAGTGGCACCAACTTTGAGATAATTGGACGTATTCAACAGGTAGGAAGAGGAAGGGAGGGAGGGAGGGAAGGGAAGGGAGATAGGAAAGGAGGGGAGGGATGGTAGGGATGGGAGGTAGGTAGGTAAGGAAGGAAGGGAAGGAGGGAGGGAGGTAAGGAGGAAGGATAGGGAAGGTAGGGAGGGAGGGAAGGGAGAGATAGAGGCACTGTGTTGACTATTGGAGAAGGAAATGAGAGAGAGGGAGGTAGAGAGGCGGAAGGATTATCTAACTTACGAGAGAGAGAGAGAGAGAGAGAGAGAGAGAGAGAGAGAGAGAGAGAGAGAGAGAGAGAGAGAGAGAGAGAGAGAGAGAGAGAGAGAGAGAGAGAGAGAGAATGTGAAGAAGCCATAAGAGGATGTGGGGCCATTAATAGGGGGGGGGGGAAGGGATAGGTAACTAGAGAAAGGGGATAGGAGATGAAGGGGGGGGGGCTAAGGGGATCAATGATGAGAGAGAGAGAGAGAGAGAGAGAGAGAGAGAGAGAGAGAGAGAGAGAGAGAGAGAGAGAGAGAGAGAGAGAGAGTATTGTAGTTATAGTATATGTAGAAAGTGACCGTGTATGTGTGTGTGTGTGTGTGTGTGTGTGTGTGTGTGTGTGTGTGTGTGTGTGTGTGTGTGTGTGTGTGTGTGTGTGACAGGTAGATTTGCGTCATAGAGAAATAAAAATGGAAACTAAAAACGATAAAAGGGATGACAGACTGATGCTCTACACACACACACACACACACACACACACACACACACACACACACACACACACACACACACACACACACACACACACACACCAACAACAACAACATACTGATCCTACTCTATTATAAAGTTATAAGAAAACATAATCCTACTCCATCCTGCTTAGCCATAAAAAAAAAACAGGAAAAAAACATTGAAAAAAACTATTAAAAAAACATCTTATCCGTAGTAGAGGAAGCGAGGACGTAAGAGTCTATTATATATGTTAGGTTAGGTTAGGTTAGGTTAGGTTAGGTTAGGTTAGGTTAGGTTAGGTTAGGTTAGGTTAGGTTAGGTTAGGTTAGGTTAGGTTAGGTTAGGTTAGGTTAGGTTAAGTTAGGTTAGGTTAGGTTAGGTTAGGTTAGGTTAGGTTAGGTTAGGTTAGGTTAGGTTAAGTTAGGTTAGGTTAGGTTAGGTTAGGTTATGTTATGTTATGTTATGTTAGGTTATGTTAGGTTAGGTTAGGTTAGGTTAGTTAGGTTGTGCATGGATATACATACATACACACATATATGTATACACAATGCCATGTCCTATGCATACACCTACAACATATATACACATAACTCTTCCTACTTCTATATTTATTTCCTCGTCTTCCAATCCTCCTCTTCCTCCTCCTTCTCCTCCTTCTCCTCCTCCTCCTCTTTTTCCTCAAGTCACCACACCCAAAGGAAAACTCATCCTTCTCACCCTTCCCTCACCCTTCACCCTTCACCAAGTTTAAGTTAAGAAAGGAGTGAGGGGAGGAGAGGCGGGAAGCACTATTGCAGCTCTCTGTGAAAAGCTTTGAGGAATGAAGAAGTCTTTGCTGAGGGAAGAGGAAAAAATTGTTCATAAGAGCCTGGAAGTGACGTGTAGAAATGGTAGATGTGAAGACTGAATAAAGGAGAATGGATATAAAAAATGGATAATACAAAAAAAAGCTATAGAAATGGGATATGAAATTAACGAATGTCTTTTTTTTTATAATCTATTTAGTTAACGAGAAGACTGATGATGAAAATAAAAAATTGATGTTAAAAAAACCTTAGAAATGGGAGACCGAACTAACGAATGATTTTTTTTTATATATATATATTTATTTATTACTACGTCTTTGAGTTTTTTTTTTCTATTTCGTTCTTTTCATTTTTTTTTCCCACAGTTTCTTCGTCAGCCTTTGAAGGTGTGATTAAGTGAAGATAGATAGAAAAGATAAAAAAAAAACTTGTGGAGATTTTTTTTTTATTTCATTCGAGGTTTCGTTCAGCTCAATGTTGAAAGTTATTCTCTCATTTTAACTCATTTTTTTTCTTCCTTCACTCTCTCTTGTCTTAAATTGAAACGTATCTTTACTTCTCCTTCTTTTCTTCCTTTTTCAGAAGCCAATAACTTAACCAACTCGTTTGATTGTCTAAAAACAACCTTCCTACTTCCTTTTTTTCTTCCTTCTTCTCTTTCTTCTCCTCGTCCTCCTGTTATTCCTCCTTTTATACTGTTTATAAAGATGATAAAGTGACAATGGAGAGTAAGAGGATTCTACGTTGTCTTAGCTAATTATTATCACCTTCCTCCTCCTCCTCCTCCTCCTCAGTCACCCCCGTGGGACCCAAAACAAGGCCAGGGAATGCATAGTGTTTCCTGAGAGAGGGTAATTTTTTTTTCTCTCTCTCTCTCTCTCTCTCTCTCTCTCTCTCTCTCTCTCTCTCTCTCTCTCTCTCTCTCTCTCTTCCCCTTCCTCTAATATACCCTATTTCCTTCCCTACACCACCTAACTAAACCCTACCTTCCCTTTTTTACCCTAGACCCACATTCCCCAACACCTCCTCTATCTAATAATGCCTTTCTCCCTTTCCTCTAACACCCCCTCGTCCCTCCCCATCGTCCTCTCCCCTCGTCCCTTCCCCTCATCCCTCCCCTCGTCCTTCCCCTCTTTTCTACACCAGGGGCGCCGCGGTTCACCTACATTATTGGTTTTCAATGTATGTCCCGTAATATTGGTAGCTGGTCTTTCTTCCCCTCACCTTTTCATCCATCTGTAACACCTCACCCCCCACCCCCCCCCGCCCCTCACTTCCTCTCTCTCTTTCTCTCTCTTTCATTTTTTCTCTCTTTCTCTCATTTACCTTTAGCTCCTCCACCTACTCTTCCATCTGTCTTACTTTGTTACTCCCTCCATCCACTTAGTCCTCCTCCTCCTCCTCCTCCTCCTCCTCTTCCTCCTCCTCCTCTTCCTCCCTGCTGGCTCATTTGTTTGTGTGGCATTTCTTCCCTATTCCCTGTTCTTCGTAATCTATCCTCCGCCTTTGTCTTCCCTTCACCCCTTTCGTTGTTTATCTACAGCTCCTTCATCTTCTTCTTCTTCTTCTTCCTCTTCATCTGTCTAAAATTATACTTCCTTTTTCATTTTTTTGTTATGTTAATTCTTGCTCTCTTATTTATCCTTCTTTTTACTCATATTTTCCTCCTTTTATTCTCTTTCTCTCTCTTCTTCGTCTTCTTAATGTTATAAATATATGTATAATAATGATGTGGTCGCGTAATACTCTTGGGAATCGTACGTCTTTTAACACTTTTTATATAGAAACGCAAACAGGTAAGTCAAGGTTGAGGGAATAAAACATTACAAACCCTCTTTGGATATCTATAATTCAAGACGAGATTAAGATAAATAAATAAAAGAGTATTTTTTTTTATATTTGAAGCGTGTTCCCTCCCTACAAGAATAAATGCACAACTTTCCGTATTCAGGTTAATATAACTTCTTTTATTTTTTTTACCAGAACGAATTAAAAAAAATAAATAAATAATAAATAAAAAACATTTCCATGTATTTCTAAAGTGTATACAATCACCATAACATTATCTATCCTTCACTCTAACAAGAACACAATTTCTACGTATTTCCAGCGGACAGAACGAGGAATACAAAGTAAAATTAAAAATATGTGACCCTTGAAAGTATCTCTCTTCGAGCTTGTCCTTCTGCAACAGGTCATTTTAGGTCCTTCAGGCAAGCGTGTCTCTCTCCCCTCGTATGATTTATTGCCTTGACCACATTAGCCTTAGAGGAGAGGAGGAGGAGGAGGAGGAGGAGAGGAGAAGGGAAGGGAAGCGAAGGGAGACGCGTGAAAGAAGAGGACCGTGTGAGTTTGACAAATGCGAATACTTAAAAAGGAAAATAAAAGAAAATAATAACAGAAAGAAGGTAATGATGGTTTATAAAAAGAATTTGAGTGGATTTGCACCTCTCTCCCTATCTCTTTTTTTTTGCTCTCTCTCACTTGAAAAAAAAAAGGGGACTACCACGTTATCCTTCACTGCCCTTGCTCCTCCTCCTCCTCCCTCCTCCTCCTCCTCCTCCTCCTCCCACTACCTTTCTCCTTTCCTTCTTTCCAGCGGCCAGGTCTCAGGCATAATACCTGTTCCATTACCTGGCGGGGGGAGCGCTGCCCCCTACACAGCACCACCAGCGGGAAAGGTACCAAAAGTTGGTCAAGGAGTTTTTTCGTAGGGGGGGCAAGGGGGCTGAAGGGGGCTAGGGCTGCGGGAGGGCGGGAGTTGAGGTGGGGCTAGGGGGGCTGAAGGAGGGTAAATACTGCTGGTTTTAGCTTCTGGTTTTCTATTCTTTCTATTTTTTTTTGTCTTGTATTAAAAAAGAAGAAAATGGGATGAGGATAAGGTGAGCAAGATACACAGACACACACACACACACACACACACACACACACACACACACACACACACACACACACACACACACACACACACACAATTAATCCCAACAAACAAGGACACAAACAAAACAAAACAAACACCAACACACACACACACACACACACACACACACACACACACACACACACACACACACACACACACACACACACACACACACACACCCACGCTTTGTCTCCTGTCCTGCCATCAAACACCAGAACACATTTATTTTTTTCCTCCACTTTTCCTCAACTCCAAAGAAAACACGACGAGGGAGGAGGGAGGGAAAAAAAATAAGACAAGAGGAAAATGAAGAAAAAAAAGAAAGAAAGAAAGAAGAAAATTCAGAGGAGAGCAATGTTCGTATATATATATAAAAAAAAAAGTAGAAGAGGAGGAGGAGGAGGAGGTAGAGGAGGAGGAGGAGGAGGAGGAGGAGGAGGAGGAGGAGAAGGAGGAAGACAAAGCCATCCACCTTCTCCTCTCCTCTAAATGTGAAAAAAAAGAGAGGGACGGAGAGGAAAGAAAAAAAATATATTAATAAGAATATCAGTTTTCACAGTAGAAATATAATGGTTGATGTTTTTTCACCTTAAAGATGATATTGAAGGAAGAGATATATGATTCCAGGAGGAGGAGGAGGAGGAGGAGGAGGAGGAGGAGGAGGAGGAGGAGGAGGAGGAGGAGGAGGAGGTGGTAATGGTGGTGAGGACAAAGTTAGAAGAAGTTAAATAATGCATAATGAATTAGAAAGGTGTAGGACTCTTTATGGTAATTATTTCATTGTCGAGTTAGTGAATGTTTTAATGAAGGGAAGGACTTGACTGCATAGTAAAGTCAAGTCAAGTCAAGTCAAGTCAAGTAATTCCTCTATCCCTGTCACTACTGTAGAGAGAGAGAATTACTTTATTATTACTGTATAAGATAATAATAATAAAAATAATAATAATAATAAAATGTTACCAGCTTATGTCTTTCAACTTGAACTGATAAAAACAACGAATAAGAAGAAAAGGAAGATAAATTATGATAGAAAGAGAAAAAAAGAGAACGAGAGAGAGGGAGAGAATCAGTAATATCTTTATAATTCGTATATATATGTTCTATAAGTCGTTTCATTAGCATAAAACATCTATATTTTGGATATTAGATACTAGAACGTAGAGTAAAGAAGGCGAGGCTCTTCCTATTATCTCTTGCTTCCCGATTTCTACAAGGAATCATGCGGGGCGACTGTTTTTATTATATTCATGTGTTCATTTTTTGTTTATTCACATTATATAGCAATTTATATGTCTGTCTGTCTGATTATTTGTCGTTATATGTCTGTCTGTCTGTCTGTCTGTCTCTCTGTCTCTCTCTCTCTCTCTCTCTCTCTCTCTCTCTCTCTCTCTCTCTCTCTCTCTCTCTCTCTCTCTCTCTCTCTCTCTCTCTCTCTCTCCTTCCGCCCGTGTAATAGCTCCACTAATCACTGTCTCCTTTCCTCCCTCTCCACGGCATTTCAACCCTTTCTCTCTCTCTCTCTCTCTCTCTCTCTCTCTCTCTCTCTCTCTCTCTCTCTCTCTCTCTCTCTCTCTCTCTCTCTCTCTCTTTACCCCTGAAACATTTGTCACTGTCTGTTTTGCATGTTTGTCCATTAATATACATTTGCAGACTTGCATTTTTCAAGTTCATACCATACGTTGTCTTTTCCATTTCAAAGAGAAACTTTTAAATTAACATTTTTATTTTATTTTTTTTTTGTTTTTATTCTTCTTGCAGAGAAATGTTTGTGGATGTAGAATTTCGCCTTCTATGTTTTTTTCTTTCTGTCTCTCTTTTTCTGTCTTCAGGTTTTTTTCTTCTTTTTTCTCTTCCTGCTATTTTTACATTTATTTCGTTTTTCTTTACATCCTTTCTCTTGCATTCATTCATACGCTTCATGCCTTCTCTTTTTTCATTCTACTTTACATTCTCTTGCTTTTAACCTACATTCACTCACACGCTGTCCTCTCTCTCTCTCTCTCTCTCTCTCTCTCTCTCTCTCTCTCTCTCTGGGGATTATCAGGCAGCTCAAAGGTTTGGGAAGCCGTGGTTTCACTCAATATGCACCGGAGCCTATCTCATAAAGGCGACGTGAGTAAAGCTGAGAGTGGTAGGCTACTGGGACCTCCTATACACACCCAAGGGGGACTCTCTCTCTCTCTCTCTCTCTCTCTCTCTCTCTCTCTCTCTCTCTCTCTCTCTCTCTCTCTGACAATGCCCAGAAGACTTTATCCTTCTTAACTTATCCTTTAGTTTTCTTTTTTCCTCTATACGAAACCTCCAAAAGAGACACCAACACACACATTCAAACACCCTTTATAGACAACACCAACATCTCTCTTGTAGTTAAGTCTCCCGTTAAATCAGGCAAAAAAAATGTCTTGCCACACCACATAAACCCGTTTTCTACATCATTTTCACAAGCCCCTTCAACGGTTCAAAAAGCAGAGTTGCAAACCCACCCACCCACACACACACACACACACACACACACACACACATATGAGAGTAAACGAAGCTCATGTTTATATCCTTTGACGCATGGCTGGCTGGCTGTGTATGTGTGTATGTGTGTGTGTGTGTGTGTGTGTGTGTGTGTGTGTGTGTGTGTGTGTGTGTGTGTGTGTGTGTGTGTGTGTGTTTGTTTGTGGGTATACTGCAAGCCACGTTCTGTCGCAGTACTAAATAACAGTACGTAGTAGATACAAGGAAGGAAGGAAGGAAGGAGGGAAGGAAGGGAGGGAAGGAAGGGAGGAAGGGAGGAGTAAAGGAAAAGAGTTAGGACAGGAATCGATATTGAACTAAAAAAATTAATTGAAAAAAGGACGAAAAAGTTAGCAAGGACAGAATTGAAAGAGCAAGGGTGTAGGTAGAAATTTTGATTTAGGGGAGGGGACCAAATGGTAATCTAATATGGGAATAATTGGTGAGCCCCGGGACCATAGGCTGCATGGAGGTCACCAACACAAACATACATACATACATACATACATACACACTGTAATGCAAAACAAAAAAGAAAAAGAAATACACAGTGGAGTGGATTGAAAATTATCTTAAAACGAGTGATTTTCAAAGAACTGAAGAACATTTTGTAGGAAACATTTCAAAATATATCAGAAAACATGCTCGGGTTGAATATTATACTAGTTAAAATACTTATTAATTCAAAAAAAGATAGAATGGAAAAATAAAAAAGAAAGAGAAACTGACTGAATGTAAAAGAGCAGAAGTGGGAATAGTGAAAGTGTATGTGTGTGTGTGTGTGTGTGTGTGTGTGTGTGTGTGTGTGTCAATCATTTTCTCCATCCATCAATCAAAACAAAGAAAAGAAAAAAAGGAAAGAAAAGGTCAAACTAAGAAAAGAAAAAATATACTAGTAAAACACAACATAATGTATAAAACCCAAACATTTATTTTCCATTATGTTTCAGTTGATGTGGGAAGCGAGTGACCTTGAATCGGAAGGGTCACAGAGCTGAACTGAACTTTCTTTCTCTTTTTTTATTATTTTTTCTTTAGAATGATGGAAGAACTTCTATACCATTTCAACATTCATTCACTTCCTTTCACTAACAAGTCCAGAGAAAAGGAAATACCTCACAAAAAAAATCACTGAGAAAAAAATATACTGAAGAAAAAAAATGATAGAAAGATAGAAAGATAGAGAGAGAAGAGAGATTAAATAAAAAAGATTGAGATAAAAAAAAAAATATTACGCAATGTACGAAATAAAAGAGTTACATAAATTGGAGACGAGACATCAAAAGACAGAGTTTCCATTTTTTCAATTCACTTTATTCTCTACTTCACTTTTATCTCAGGTGGACAGAAGAAGGCGAAGATTACCTATCCGGAGGCTGCAGGAAGCTATGAAGACAGACTTGCTTTTACATCTTTCATCATTTCCTTATTTACAGATCAAGATTCTCCCTCTTGAATTTCCCTCCCTCCAGCTCTCTTTCTCTATGTGTTTTTTTAAGGATGGGAGAAAGATAGGGAGAGAAAGATAAAGAGAGAAAGAGAGATATTACCTGGAGGGGATTTGTTGAGATTGGAGGGAAACTTTTACTTCTTATCTTCGCTGAGAAGGAAAAAGGAAGGACGGGAATATTTGGTAAACCCTCCACCTAGACGTTTTCTTAAGCCTTCACAAATTTCCCTTCCTCCTCTGCCTCTTTTATTTTTCATTTACATTCATATTTATACCTTTTTTTTCTGATTTAGCGCTGATCCGCGTGGTCGTCCTGGCGCTTGAATTAATGCTGAGATAAATATATTCATTCTTTTCCTATACCACGACTTCAAGACACAATTGGAGTAGTAATAAATGCATCTCTTTATCCTTGTAATGACGCTTAGAATTTTTCCTTTCCTCCTCTTTCTCATCCTTTCTCTTCTCTCCATGTCTTCTTCTCTACCTCCATGTGCCCCTTCCTCCTCCTTTGTCTCTTCTTTCTCCTCTTCCTGACACTCACTACGGTTATTTAGAAGAGTAATTATGGGGATTAATTTCGCTCTTTTATAATTACTGCCTCTGTTTCGCCTCCAGCTCCTGTTATGGAGTTTTGTGAAGGTGGTCGACAGTGCTACTTCAAGGCACTTCACTTCCTCCTCTTCCCTTCCTCCTCCTCTTTACTGACAATGACAATGACGATGACTACAATGATGACGAGGAAGAGACGCAAGAGTAAAACGATCATTTATAAACTCATCATCGTCCTCTTCTTCACAATAACAATGACGACGAGGAAGACGGCAACGAAGACGAAGAAAATGACAAGAAAACATCCATCCTCATCATCATCATTACCCATCAACCTTCCTTCACTTACTTATACATGTAATAGGACTACTGAAGACTCTAATTAGTAAATAGAGCAAGGCAAGGGTGTGAGGAAGGAAGGAAGGAAGGTTAGCTCACAGCAATCTTCCAAATGACGTCGCGGTGGTCTGAGGCGGCGGCGGCGGCGGCGGCGGCGGCGCTTGACATCAGACCAACACCGCCACCGCTGATGCTCATTTGTTTAAGCGCGCGCGTCCACAAGCCGAAGTGTTTGGTCTGGTAGAAGGCAAAACACGGAAGAGCCGCCAGTCCCCGCCACCACCAACGCTCTCGATTCAATTAAGCGACTTTGGTGACGGTGGAAGGATGAAAAAAGAGAGTGAGTAGAAAGAGGAGCTGCAGGAGGAGGTAAAGGAAAGGAAAAGGATGAGGATGAGGAGGAAGGAAGGAAGGAAAAAGGTGAGTGTTTTTCTAATCCTCCAAGAATGTTTACCTGTCGTCCTGTAAGTTTTTTTTTTTCTTTTTTGAGAGAGAGAGAGAGAGAGAGAGAGAGAGAGAGAGAGAGAGAGAGAGAGAGAGAGAGAGAGAGAGAGAGAGAGAGAGAGAGAGAGAGAGAGAGAGAGAGAGATGCTTGATCCTCACTTATCTTGAGGGGAAGGAAATGTCTGAAATTCGACATAATCTCATGAGTAACGGCCAAGTATACTGTGTGTGTGTGTGTGTGTGTGTGTGTGTGTGTGTGTGTGTGTGTGTGTGTGTGTGTGTGTGTGTGTGTGTGTGTGTGTGTGTGTGGTGGGCAGGAAAGATTACTCACACACTTTTCTACTAGTCTCACGCACACAGGACACTCGCTTTATGACGCTGTGACACCAAATTCTAGACTGGGTACGAAACATAAGAATATCTAATACCCAGTAATACCCAAACAACTACAACAACAACAACTACAATTACC
Source organism: Metacarcinus magister (assembly GCA_029783475.1). Classification (NCBI taxonomy): domain Eukaryota; kingdom Metazoa; phylum Arthropoda; class Malacostraca; order Decapoda; family Cancridae; genus Metacarcinus; species Metacarcinus magister. Next base: position 8,124,625 of record JAPQNM010000017.1, on the reverse strand, counting down.
ACCACTACTACTAAAGCTTCTACTACTACTACTACTACAAATCTGCAAAAACTGGAGGGAGGGGAGTTTGTAGGAGACTGCAAGGAGACCCCAAAGAGAGGATGGTCACTGGGAGTCGTGCAAACCATCTCACAGGCGGACTGAAGAGCCATCAGGGCAACATGAGGCAGAAAATTAGATGATCATTGAGGAGGAGGAGGAGAAGGAGGAGGAGGAGGAGGAGGAGGAGGAGGAGGAGGAGGAGGAGGAGGAGGAGGAGGAGGAGGGAAAGGGAAAGGAATAATGGGAGGATAGGGACGTGAAGGAAAAGAGGGAGAAGGGCGAGAAGGAGGATGCAGAAGTGGACGAAGAGGAGGCTGAGGAGAGAGTGAAGGAGGGAAAAAAAGATGGTTCAGGTGTTTGCTGGCACCACTTGCTGCTAAAGACGAGCATCTGGCATTACCTACACGCACACACACACACACACACACACACACACACATGCACACACATATGCACATACACACATATAGCTACACACACACACTCACTCACACACACACTCGAATGTACAGGAAGTGAGGCAAAGTGTAAAGTTACGAGTGTAAAAGGAAAAGAATATTGAAAACAAACTCAAACTCTATATATATATATAATAAAATAAGAAAAAAAAAAATCTATATACACAAAAGGTTTTAGTCCTCTTTTTGAAGCAATATTTTTCTGTTGTATTTTTCTTCTTTTCAATATACTCAAGGTCATTCATTGCACTGAAAACTTTATATATATATGCTCTCTCTTTCTCTCTCTCTCTCTCTCTCTCTCTCTCTCTCTCTCTCTCTCTCTCTCTCTCTCTCTCTCTCTCTCTCTTAACATCATCCTTTAGTCCTTTCCTCCCACCCTCAGTAGACCTTCGCAGTATTCGCCTCTCTAACCTCGTACAGACTAAAATATTCCTTCCCATAATCCGGCCGTAATGGTCTAATCTGCACCACGGACGCAAATATTCTTCCACATTAGTGCGAGTCACCCTTCTTGGCTCCCCGCAATACTGTCTGGAGCCCCCGCAGCCGCAGCCCGGGAGACACATAGGCGAGACGAGACTGTTTTGGTTTTTGTTCCAGTCTGCGTGAGGTTGAAAGACAGGAAGCTGGAGACGATTCTGAGTGTCTTTTCTTTTATTTATATAGTGTTAGATAGCGTTGGTTTGTTGTTTTTATTATTATTATTACTTTTTAATGATATTCCACAATAAACATCACGGTGAAGCAATGCCATTCCACCACCACACTTGAAAACATTGAATCAAGCGAGAACATAGTAGCGTGTGTGCGTGTGAGCCCCGTCCACGCCCAGCCTTCCCACGCCTTGTACAACCCGTGACCAATACAAATAAGAGACTAGCGCTGCGTCCTTGCATGCCCGGCTGCTGTGGTGCTGGGGTGAGCAAGGAGCACAGACACGCTACACCTTCCCCTAACGCCGCCGCCAAACCTCCCCGCAGCACGGCACCGGGAGGCAAGTGACAGAAGGCTTTAGGTTACCAGGGAAGTACCAAAACTGGAGTGCCTTAGGGTGCGGTACTGTGGCCTTCGTTTTTGTTGGCTAGATGATTAGTAATGCGAATATTTTTTATACTGCAGGAAAAGAAGGAGGAGGAGGAGGAGGAGGAGGAGGAGGAGGAGGAGGAGGAGGAGGAGGAGGAGGAGGAGGAGGAGAGTAACATGGACTAATGGATCTCCTGCCTAACTCCCTCTGGCTTGGACAAGGGAAAGGCAGTGATATGTGGTCTCGGAAAAGCTAATTATTTCACTTTATCTCCATGTTTGTCCCACGAGTCTGCTCACGGAAGGGCAAGCAAAACTAAACCCTTAACCCTTACCCTTCCACCCTTTAATCCTTCCCTTCCCTCCCTTCCCTTCCTCTCTCCAGCATCAGTGGTTTTTTTTCCCTTCATTCTCCCTCCTTCCTCCTCCTCCTCCTCCTCTCCCTACTTCCCTGACATAACTTCCTTCCCTATTTTCTCTCCCTCTCTCCCTCATCAGTGTTTTTTCCTTCATTCTCTCTCCTTCCTCAGCCTCCTCCTCCTACTTTCCCTCCATTCTCCCCCTCACTACTTCTCTATCTCTCCCTCTCCCCTTCATCACCTCCACCACCATTACCACCGCCCCATCACCACCCTTATCAACACTCCCCCATCCCCCTCAGTAACACCCTCACCCCCCCACCCCCCCTCACCCCTAAAGGAAAGCCTGAAATAAGATAAGAGAAGTAAGTGTAATCCTTCACTGCTAGGATAAAAAAAAACATTATTTATTTACCCACAGAAAGAATTATAATCATTACCTACATATTTTTGTGTCTACTGTTTTCAAAGACTTACACACACATACATATACATACATGCATACATATATACACACACTTATAGGTAGGAATTAAAAAACATATCCCCCGTGTTAGACATACGTACACGTGAATGTAAATATGTATATCATCAATTACGGACATAAAAGCGGATAGATTTACGCTAACACACACGCAAAAAAAATCCCACTTTGCAATTAAGACTCATTCCCAGCGTGGGGATTTTTACCTCGCTTAATGAGTTCAGGAGTTCTGTAATTCATCAGTACTGCCTCCCACGGTGACAGCTTAGGTGATAGAGGAGGAGGAGGAGGAGGAGGAGGGGGAAAGGAAGTAGTGAAAAGGGGATGCAACGAACTAAAGAATAATAAGAAAGAGTAAAATAATGATATGAATGCAAGAAAAACGACAGGATATATAAAAAAAAGATAATTATTAAGGTAATGGAAAGACTACGAGAAAAGAAAATACATAAGAATGGAAATAGTGGGCGAGGAAGGAAGGAAGAAGAATAAGGAAGAGGAGCAATAAGTCAAGGAAGAGTGGGACAGACAAAGAGAGAAGGAAGATGAAGGAGATGTGAAAGGACGATGAAGGAAGAGGGAAGGAAGGAAGGAGGAAGGGAGAAGGATAACAAGGAAGACATTAACGAAAACTGGAATAGAGAATAAAAGGAAGATGACGAAGGAGGAAGAGGAGGAGGAGGAGGAGGAGGAGGAGGAGGGAAAGGAAGAAAGATAATGGAAGGTGAGGAAAGAGGGAGAAAGAAAGAGTGCATGTGTGTGTGTGTGTGTGTGTGTGTGTGTGTGTGTGTGTGTGTGTGTGTGTGTGTGTGTGTGCACCTCAACAAGCCTGGTTTCGTTTGATCTCTCACTTTGTCTCTTTAATGAGCAGAATCCCGTCGCTGAACGAGGCTTGAAGATGGCAATACTATCTCTCTCTCTCTCTCTCTCTCTCTCTCTCTCTCTCTCTCTCTCTCTCTCTCTCTCTCTCTCTCTCTCTCTCTCTCTCTCTCTCTCTTTTCGTTTCATATGTATATTTCATGCATTTTTTTCTTTCTTTCTATCTTTCTTTTTTCTTGTTTTCTATTATTTTCTCTGTTTTTATTTTTTTTGAAGGCCAGGTTTCATTTTTTTTTTTTTTCATGTTTTTCTTCTCTCACTTTTATTGCTTTTTCCTTTGTTTGTCTTTCATTATTTATTTACTTTTAACATCGTTTGTTACTCACTTTCTTGTTTCTCTATTTCTTTCTATATTTTTTTCATCTGTGTTTCTTTTTTCATTCCTCTTTCTCTCTTTCTATTTATTTAGCTGTCTCTCTCTCTCTCTCTCTCTCTCTCTCTCTCTCTCTCTCTCTCTCTCTCTCTCTCTCTCTCTCTCTCTCTCTCTCTCTCTCTCTCTCTCTATCTCTCTCTCTCTTAAATTTGTTCAGTATTCATAAATATAAATAAATCAATTAAAATAAGAGAGAGAGAGAGAGAGAGAAAAAAAAATAGGAATACAATTGATATTATTTGGTTAATCAACAAAAATATATCTCGTAAATTATTTAATGAGATTACTGGACGCATATAATAATAAAAAAAAATCCTCTTGCATTAAAAACAGCTATTAAGTATTACTACGAGTCGACCTAATGGAAATATTACATTCTTTTCAAACATCCATTCGAGGACAGAGAAAGAGAGAGGGAAAGAAAGATAAAGAGAGAGAGGGAGAGAGAAAGATAAGCTAGTAGGTGTAGAACGAGGAACAGGAAGACGATAAGGAGGAGAAGGAGGACGAGGACACATAGGACACATAGGAAGAACAAACAACAACAGGCCTGCTGGCCCTTACGAGGCTGTTTGTGAGACTACACTATCTACTCTAGAGTGAAGGATACAGGATAGTAAGGGTGAAGGCTTCTCTCCCCAGCCATGGCTGGCAGGGAAAGGAAGGCCAACCAAGACCATACTGTCACTACCACTACTGCTACCACTACTTCCTGGCAAGCGATGTCAGGCCACTAGCGACGTCTTTTGAATCGACATTTCGTAAGTTAGGTACATCAGGATGAACTTACTCAAAGTTTGCTACGTTAACGGATAGTATTTTAGTTGTGGATTGGCTTCTAAATATTTGTCAAGTCTATTTTTGAACGTAGTAATTGTTTTACTGTCGACGACATTGGCGGGCAGGGAGTTCCAAACGTTAACGATCCGATTGAAAAAGAAGTGCTTGGCTTCGTTTGATGTGAATCTTTTACCAGTAATCTTAAAAGAATGACGTCGTCTTGTTATATTTGATCGATCAAAAGTAATGTAATCTTCTACATTGATATTATCGAATCCTTTGATTATCTTGAACATTTCAATTAAATCCCCTCGCATCCTTCGTTTTTCTAGGCTGAATAAGTTTAGTTCTTTAAGTCTTTCTTCATAAGGTTTATTTTTCAGCCTTGGAATCATTTTTGTTATTCTTCGCTGGACTCTTTCCAGTTTGTCAATGTCCTTTCTGTAATATGGGGACCAAAACTGTACGCAATACTCAAGATGGGGTCGTACTAGTGAATTATGCAGTTTTAATATGACTTTTTCTGATTTATTTTCGAAAGTACGCCCAATAAAGCCGACCAATCTGTTAGCAGTTTTAACTACCTCTGAACAATGTTGACTGGGTTTTAAATCGTTTGATATTGTGATTCCCAGATCTTTTTCTTTGTTTACTGTAGAAAGTGATTTACCATTCATTGAGTACTGAACGTGATCATTATTACTTCCGATGTGTAGTACCTTGCATTTTTCAACGTTAAATTTCATTTGCCATTTATTGGCCCAAGACGTTAGTCGATCTAGGTCTGATTGTAAGACTTCTCTGTCAATTGTCGTAGTTACTTTGCTGAGAATTTTCGTATCGTCAGCGAATTTCGATATTTTGCAAGTGATCCCATCATCTATGTCATTAACATATATCAAAAATAAGACAGGACCAAGCACTGAGCCTTGTGGTACGCCACTTTTAACGTTTAACCATTGAGAGGAGACACCGTTTAAGACTACTCTCTGCTTACGTTCAGAGAGCCAGTCCAGAAGCCAATTGTAAATGCTACCAGAGATACCATGAGACATTAGTTTATTAAGCAATCGTTGATGAGGTACTTTATCAAAAGCCTTTTGAAAATCCAGATATATGACATCTACTGCTCTGCTTTCATCGTACGCGTCAAAAACATTGTGGAAGAAGTCTAATAAGTTAGTTAAGCATGAACGTTTATTACGAAAACCATGTTGTGAGGGTTTTATTATATCGTTGTCTTCAAGGAATTTCACCACATTGTCACGAATGATTGTCTCCATTAATTTACATACAACTGATGTCAGACTGATTGGCCTATAATTTCCGGGTTGTGACTTGTCCCCCTTTTTGAAGATTGGTGTTACATTTGCACGTTTCCAATCTGATGGGACTTTACCATCTCTTAAGGATTTATTGAATAAGATTGTAAGCGGTTTACTGATCTGGTGCTTGACCTCTTTCAAGATTCTTGGGGAAATTTTATCTGGTCCAGGGGTTTTGTTTGTTTTCATCTTATTGATTTTTTGCAAAACGTCATTTTCTACTATGAGTATATCATTTAAGAAGTTTACTTTCCCTCTAATCTCAAGTGGCTGAAACGATGAGCAATCCTCTTCTGTAAATACGGATGCAAAAAAGTTATTAAGGATTGTAGCCATTTCGTTTTCGTCATTTGTGTGATTTCCATGTCCTTTAGTAAGTGGACCGATATTGCAGGTAAGGGCTTTTTTACTCTTAACAAAACTATAAAATTCTTTAGGATTTGATTTACATGATTCCGCTATATATTCTTCCAGGTTTTTCTTGCTACGCTTTATCAATCTCTTAGTATCGCGACGAATTCTGTCAAACTCTACTTTATCATCTTGGCTTTTAGTTAATATGTACTTATTGTACGCGTGTTTTTTGAGAGAGAGGCTGTTTTTTATCTCTTCGTTCCACCATTTTGGTTTATTCTTCCTTGCTGAACGTCTGTATCGATACGGTACACATACGCTTATAACTTCATTCAGTTTTGTGGTAAAGGCCTCCCATGACTTATCAATATCTGACTCTGACAACAGTTCACTCCAGTCAGTGTCTTCTAGAATTGATCGCATTCTGATGAAATTCGCCCTTTGATAATTTGGTACCTTCTCCTTACTGTCTTTTACTTTTATTTCCTTAATTTTCAAATTGAACGTGATTATTCGATGGTCACTAGAACTGAAAACTGGGCCGACATTTACGTTACTGACTAAATCTTTACTTGTTGAAAGAATGAGATCAAGGGTATTCAAGTCTCGCGTCGGTTCGTGAACGTGTTGATGTAATTCGCTCTCTAATAAGTTCGTGTACAGGTCGTGTCCTGTATGAGATCGTAACGGATTTCCCCATCTCGTTACTGGCAAATTAAAATCACCCATAATAATTGTCTCGCATTGACTAATTGTTTCGGAGATTGATTCGAATAGTAAACGGTCAATTTCAGCGGTGCGCCCCGGTGGTCTGTAAATCAATCCGAGTATTTTTCTACTTGAGTTACTCTTAATTCGATAAAAACTGTGTCAATACCGTTGATGGGTTCTGTTTTAATGGAGATCGGATGGAGCGAGCTGTGAATATATAGGATTACACCACCGCCAATTCTGTTCTCTCTTTCACAGCTAAAGATTGTATAACCAGGTAACTGAAATTCTGCAATGTAATCTCTGTTCGACGTATCTAACCATGATTCTGTGACTCCTATGATGTGGTACTGATCCATCGCCGCGAGAGCTTCGAGGTCTGTGAATTTATTTCTGATGCTGCGAGCATTTACATAACAAACTTTAATATGTGGATCAGCAGTGGCATTAATATTTGGATCAGCGGTGGCATTACACGGAGCAACTACGACGTCGTTGCTGCTCTCGTTCGCTCGGCGTTTTTTGACCTATTGAGAATAACTTGGTCACTGAAAAGTCTGCCCAAGCGGAGAAGGAGAAGGAGGAGGAGGAGGAGGAGGAGGAGGAGGAGGAGGAGGAGGAGGAAGACTAGTTAAAGATGAGTCGTGTTTTGAAGAACGAACGGAAAAGAGAAGTGTGATAAAAGAGAGAGAGAGAGAGAGAGAGAGAGAGAGAGAGAGAGAGAGAGAGAGAGAGAGAGAGAGAGAGAGAGAGAGAGAGAGAGAGAGAGAGAGAGAGAGAGAGAGAACAGGTGTAAAAGAAAGGAAAATATGAGTCAAAAGTCAAAGTTAAAATGAAGTGAGGAGGAGGAGGAGGAGGAGGAGGAGGAGGAGGAGGAGGAGGAGGAGGAGGAAGAAGAGGAGGAGGAAAGAAGAAAACAACACTGAACAGGAAGATAGACGATAAAGATTATAGAAGTTGTAAAGAAAAGAGAAAAATAAGACAAAGACGAATAAAGATAAAATAAAATAACGAAGATAAATGAAAAGAGGAAGTTGAAGGACGCTTGAGAGACACGAAGATAAAAAAAAGAAAAGAAAAAGAAAAAAAAAGAAAAGAAAAGAAAAAGAAAAACAGTTGACGTTTGGAAATGTTGACTCTTTAAGTTTTACGAAAGTTAGTAGTAGTAGTAGTAGTAGTAGTAGTAGTAGTAGTAGTAGTAGTAGTACAATAATAATAATAATAATAATAATAATAATAATAATAATAACAATAACAATAACAATAAGATAACAGACAACCCTTCAAGTCATAAAGAATCAATCAAATCAAGGAAATAGATTGTGTGCTGAAGGTGATGAGATGAGGTGCTCTCTCTCTCTCTCTCTCTCTCTCTCTCTCTCTCTCTCTCTCTCTCTCTCTCTCTCTCTCTCTCTCTCTCTCTCTAACACAAAACGACACAGGTAATCAGGTGAACTATCCAATTTGCAGATGACATTTACAATTAGTCATTTCTCACTGTGTTACGTGCGCAGGTGTGTGTGTGTGTGTGTGTGTGTGTGTGTGTGTGTGTGTGTGTGTGTGTGTGTGTGTGTGTGTGTGTGTGTGTGTATGTGTGTGTGTACAAGACCCTCCTCTCTAGTCTATCCACTTCTCCATTCTTTCCTCTCTCTTCTTTCCGTCTCTCCAAGCTGCCTTTCACTCCTTCTCGTCGCGGGGCAGCGGGACAGACAGACAGACAGACAGACAGACAGACAGACAGACAGACAGACAGACAGACAGACAGGTATCCAGGTGCCAACATAACCAGGAATCTAATATGTCACGCAGGAAAAGGAGGAAGAAAAGAGAGAGAGATGAGAAGGCGAGGAAAAGAGAAAAATAAGTAAGGAAAGGAAAGGTACAGCATTGCGTCGAGAGATTGATTTCTGCTCTGTATGTATTTTCTCTGAACTTTGTTAGTGTTTACGTGCAAAGATACTGACTGAAACTTGCTCTTTCTACCTCCTCCTCTTCTTCCTCCTCCTCCTCCTCCTCCTCCTCCTCCTCCTCCTCCTTCCGACCTTCACCCTTATCTTTACCTGTCCCTACCTGTCTCTCACTCTTGCACAAGTAATAATGTCAACCTCACCTATACCACCTACAGAGCATTTTTCTCACCTGGGTCTAATTGCTCTCTCTCTCTCTCTCTCTCTCTCTCTCTCTCTCTCTCTCTCTCTCTCTCTCTCTCTCTCTCTCTCTCTCTCTCTCTCTCTCTCTCTCTCTCTCTCTCTCTCTCTCTATGGATGAGGGAGAAAAGGAGGAAAAATGACAGATGCTTCCGGGAAATTGGTTAATATCGTAAAGTAATCACGGAGATGGATGGCTGTGGACATTATTAATTTTGACGGTGATGTCGCGGTAAGAAAAGGAGGATGTGGAGGGAGATGAGGAGGAAGAAGAAGAGGAGGAGGAGGAGGAGGAGGAGGAGGAGGAGGAGGAGAGAGGAGGACGAGGATAGATACACACAGGAATATCAAGTTACAGATAGTCTACTGTTGTATAATGAAGTTACTTGCACCTGTTAGTTACCTTGATATACATATTTTGTCTACGTGTGTGAAAATATAGACACATACAGCGAGAAGACACCTCCTCCCCACCCACCCACCCACCCACCTACCTACCTACTCACTCACACCTCCTCTTGTAGACTGTCTGGAGGTAAACAAAATTTGAATAACATCCTATTTATCTGTTTGTTAGAAAAGTAGATTATTCTTTGCTTCTTCTCCTCTTCCTTCTCCTCCTCCTCGTCCTCCTCCTCGTCCTCCTCCTCCTCCTTCTTCTTTTCATCCTCTTACACTCTGGTAATTCATTTTTCCTCCGTGTACTTTCCTCCACAACATATACACTTTTATTTACTCTCAATTTCGCACAAAAACAGTTCCTTGAAAAGCTTGGTTGGTGATAATATTTGGAACCATATCTATCTTTCCTTCCCTTTATCTACCCTCTTTCTATCTACTTATAAGAGAGATAAAAGAAGAGATAAGAGGAAGGATGAGAAGAGAAGAAGGAAGGGGAAAGTAAGATAGACGAAAGGGAAGTGAAAGAAAGGGTAGAAGAGAACAGGAGAGAAGGAAAAAGAAGGGAAAGGGAGAGGGGTAAAGAGGAATGAAAGGAGGAAAGGAGAAGGAAGAGGAAGAATGATAAAGGATAGTGAAGGAAGGAGGAATAAGAGAAAAAAGAAAGAAAAGATATTGAAAGACATAAAGGAGGAGAGAGGAAGGAGGAGGGAGAGGAAGGAGGGAGATGAGAAGAATGAAGAATAGGAGAGAGGTGAAAATAAGGCATGAGGTGAGGTGAGGAGAGAGGAGAGGAGGAGGAGGAGGAGGAGGAGGAGGAGGAGGAGGAAATGAGATGAGAACAGTACAGGAAGGAAGGAAGGAAGGAAATAAGAAAATGGAATACAGATGGGAGGAAAGAACAGGTGAGGCGGAGGAAAGAAGGAAGAGAGAAGAAGATCAAGAGAAGGAGGAGGAAGAGGAGGAGGAAGAGAAAAATAAACGAAAGATAAAAAGACAGATAACTAAAAGATTAACAAAATGAAAAACATAAACAGAAGAGAAAGAGAAGAGGGAAAAAGAAGAATAAAAACGTAAGAGGAAATAAAGAGAAGAAAGAAAGAAAGGAGAAGATTTACGTGAGAGAATCAATCCAGGACCAGCTAACTTAGGCAGGAAGAGGAGGAGGAGGAGGAGGAGGAGGAGGAGGAGGAGGAGGAGGAGGAGGAGGAGGAGGAGGAGGAGGAGGAGGAAAAAAAATAATGAGAAATTATACCCTTCGTAGAATCCAACTTTTTCTTACAAGTTAGGGATGAAAGGTAAGTCGTACACCTGTGGAATATTTGTCTGTCTGTCTGTATGTCTGTATGTATGTATGTATGTATGTCTGAATGATCCACCTCTCTCTCTCTCTGTCTCTTTCTTTCTCTCTCTATGTCAACCAAACACACATACACAGAATACACAGAAACCCCACACACACACACACCTACACACACACACACACACACACACACACACACACACACACACACACACACACACACACACACATAGAGGAATGTTTGCATCTGTGTAGCATACATTTGCAATCAGATTTTTCGCTTTGTTCTGACCTTTGAAACAGAGATAGAGAAAGAGATGGAAAAGAGAGAGGCATATGTATATATTCAAAATTCTCTCTCTCTCTCTCTCTCTCTCTCTCTCTCTCTCTCTCTCTCTCTCTCTCTCTCTCTCTCTCTCTCTCTCTCTCTCTCTCTCTCTCTCTCTCAAGTGGAGCGAGGAGAGCCGGAGAGAGGCTGGACTAAACTGGACTAGAGAGAGGAGGCGTGAGAGATAGGATGGAGAGAGGCAGAGAGAGAGGGAGGGAGGGAGGGAGGGAAGGGTCGGGGCTTAGAAACGAGAGGGAGAGAGAGGGGACGAGACGGGCTGAGAAAAATGGGCCGTGTTGGGGCTTGGATTAAAAAGGGGGAGTTGGGGGAGGTGGGGAGGTAAGGCGTGGCGGAGCTGAGCCATCATAACAGGGTGGGGGGGAGGGGGGAAGGAGGGGGAGGGGGTGGGCGTAGGGAAAAGTACCTTTCCAACAGTGCCTTGAAATTGGGCAATGTGTCATAGAGGGAGGCAGTCAGTGTGTGGGTGAAGGTAGGTTACGTCTCTCTATTTGTTAGGTGCAAGGATGGATGGAAAGAAGGAATAATTGAAGAGGATCAAGTGTGTGTGTGTGTGTGTGTGTGTGTGTGTGTGTGTGTGTGTGTGTGTGTGTGTGTGTGTGTGTGTATGTGTGTGTGTGTGGTTGTCTAAAGAATGATTGCTTTTTGTGACTGGAAAATGTTAGTGAAATATACTTTGGTTTTTTGTTATCGAAAAAATGTTTGTGATTATATGTTATGAAATGAATGATTTAATGAAGGTATGAATGAGTGAATGAATGTACAAATATAGTGTTGAGTAGTTCAGGTAATAGATAAATATACATGATATCAAAATGAATTAATAGATTATCCAATGAATAAATAAATTGGTAGTTTCAAATAAGTTTTTAATCACCGTCAGCTTTCAATGTGTTTTGAAATCATAAATATCTGAAAATCGCATCAAATTACGTGAAAAAATACCTTACTTCCTTTTTTTCCCTAATGTCCAGCAAAGATTTACACATTTTTCCTTTTCGATCCTAAAACCAGATCTATTTTTTCTTATTTATCATTAATGAGCAAACCATTGGCAATTCTACGTTAAAAATCCAATATACAGGATATACTACCGTTTTTCACGATCAGTATTTTAACCTTTTTATAACATTTAAAACTCTGAAAGAAAGAGCTGATGAAAGTGATCGGAAAATATTCTTTATATTCCTATTTTCCGTGCGTGCTACACATTCTAATCCACAAATGGCAGGTGTAATGAGGTGACTCTAGGTATTGAGTGTAATAGTAAGTGTCATTTCTATTCCATATGGTGTTGGATCAGCTTTTAAAACCTCTTCATTGAAAGCAGCAAATGAAGATAACAATACATATATAAATACATACATATATACATACAAATATAAACAAAAAAACAATAGATGGATAGATAGACACTGGTTGGTCATATGAACCCAACGAGACTCTGTAAAACCACAGTAAAAAAAAAACTACAGATTGGAACATTGTGTGATGAAAAAAAACTGATTTCAACGTAAAAAAATCCGTATCAGCTACTACAAAGAGAGAGAGAGAGAGAGAGAGAGAGAGAGAGAGAGAGAGAGAGAGAGAGAGAGAGAGAGAGAGAGAGAGAGAGAGAGAGAGAGAGAGAGAGAGAGAGAGAGAGAACGAACACCCTTTTAGTAACTTTATCTTACTTTTTTTTTTTAACTATTTTTCATTTGTTTTTCACTATCGAATGCATGTAAAAAGAATGAGAGAAAGAAAGATAGACGAAAAAAAGAAAACGAATGAAAGAATATAGAGAAACATGAGGCCATACACATACACACACACACCCACACACACACACACACACACACACACACAATATCCGTACGTGGGTCAGACTTGTGTAGTATTGCTGACGATGCAACAACCTCCTGTATGCAATGTTTTAATCTCTCTCTCTCTCTCTCTCTCTCTCTCTCTCTCTCTCTCTCTCTCTCTCTCTCTCTCTCTCTCTCTCTCTCTCTCTCTGATTCTATTTCATCCCTTCTTTTGTTCAAACTCTTATTTTTATCTTTTTTTTCCTTTTTAGTTTAGTGTAGGCTGTTATTGGTCCCCCTCCTCCCGTTTTCTATGCTCGTATTGTCTGTCGTTTCGCTTTTGTTTATGGTTAATAGTTATATATTTTTTTTATTACAAGTAGTTAATGGCGGTGTATGTACTCTATGCTTCGTTTGTGGTGCTTGGGTTTTGTGTGTACGTGTGTGTGTGTATGTGTGTGTGTGTTTTTGGTCGTATTGTTACCTTGTTGCTGCTACACGTACACTCATACACACCCCACATACAGTCATACACATACACTCACACACCTACGTATACATATAAATCTCACGTCTACATATATATATATATATACACACATGTACAGTATATCTACATCATACAACGGTAAAATACATGTAATCATTGCCATAATCATACACACACACACACACACACACACACACACACACACACACACAGTACTCCACCCACACGGTCCCCCCAAAAAAATTAATGTTCTTATATATTCTTTCTTATTCTATTTCATATTTCCACTGAGTCCTTCCTTTCATTGCCTCAGACAGACTCACGGGGGCAAGGCAGGGCAGGGGACTCGAGGCTCTAAATGAGAGGTAGGAAGCTATTTGTACCAACTTCACAAACTACAACCTTTTCTTCCACTCCGTTTTGTGATTTCGTAAGGAGGAACGACGAGTAGTACTAATGGTAGCTTTCCTCCTCCTCCTCCTCCTACATCTCCTTCAACTCCTTCTCTTGCTTCGACCTCCTCCTCCTCCTCCTCCTCCTCCTCCTCCTCCTCCTCCTCCCTTCGATGATGAGGAAAGTGAAGTGATGGTGATTAAATTTCCTCCAAAATTTTCAATGCCTTTTATCGTAGGTTTCATTTTTTCCTCCTTCTTCCTTTATTTTTTTTTGGCACCCGGACGCCTTAATGGAACACTTTGCTCCATTAACGTGAACTTTATCACCTTTCTTCTCCTTCTTCTTCTTCTTCTTCTTCTTCTTCTTCTTCTTCTTCTTCTTCTTCTTCTTCTTCTTCTTCTTCTTCCTTGTCCTACACCTCTTTGTCGCACTTTTCTTTCCTTTTTTTTCTTCTTATCCTTTTTACATTATCATTAAAAACAACAACAACAACAACAAACAACTACTACTACTACAATAATCCATAGTCTTTCCTCTTAACCACCACACACACACCACACACACACACACACACACACACACACACACACACACACACACCCACACACACACACACACACACACACACACACCCACACACATAACACACACTTTACAGTAGCTAAAGATTATTCCTATCACGGATTCCCACATTTTTTTAGGGGGTCCTTTTCACCTTCTTCTCCAGGGATTAGGGGGGAGGGGAAGGGGGGAGGAAGAGAGGAGGAAAGGGGAGAGGAGAGGGGAGGGGAGGGGAGGGGAGGGGAGGGGAGGGGAGGGTGTTTACTGGGGGCTAGAAAATATATATGTACCTTTTTTTTTGAGAGTAAGAAAGAAAAATAGTAAAATATAGCACTTAAGCCTCCCAACACACCGATAGATCTCTCTTCTCTCTGCTCTCTCTCTCTCTCTCTCTCTCTCTCTCTCTCTCTCTCTCTCTCTCTCTCTCTCTCTCTCTCTCTCTCTCTCTCTCTCACTAGGTCACCATAAGCCTACGTGTGTTTTTGGAATTAAACAAAACACAAACAGGTAATATTTATCCATAATTTCTCTCACATTACATACATTAACAATAAAAAATCAGTTTCCTTCAGATAAATAAACACACACACACACACACACACACACACACACACACACACACACACACACACACACACACACACACACACATCAAAGTAATCCTCTTTTTCCTTGTATTTCCAGATGAGCGCAGAGTGTGATGGGCGGCGTCGGGAGGCGGCCTACGGAGTGTGGTGGGCGGGCGTGGGTGTGGGCGTGGGCGTGGGTGTTCCTGCTAGCGTGGGCTGCCTCGTGGGTGGGGCGGGCTGAGGGCTGCGACATGGGTGAGCTGCGCTGCCACGACGGAAGCTGCGTCTCCGCCGACCAGTACTGTGACGGTGAGGCGGACTGTCCCGGGAGTGAAGATGAACCTGACCATTGCACCCGTGAGTTCAACTATTCAAGTCAGTGTTGATTTGGATGTCAAGGAGACTACACACTTCACCTCACCCTCTCACTCCTCTTGTCCCCTATCCCCTCGTGTGTCTCTTTGAACTAGTAATTCTTCATCTATCTTCACTGCATCTTATGAATAAACACTAGCTTTATGTAGGTTCAAATGCCTTTTGTTTTGCCTTCTTGTCAGTTTTTTTTATAGTACATCTACTTTTCTTGTAGTCTCCTGTTAGTTGTTATGGTTTCACAGTCTTTTTGTAGGGTGTTTGTGTTTCTGTAGCTTGTGGTAGCGCTGCTGGTACTGTTGTGTTCTCTGCTCTCTTCTCTCGTCTCACTCTCTACGTTCTCTCTCTGTTCTCTCTGCTCTCTCTCTCTCTCTCTCTCTCTCTCTCTCGTCTGTCCCTGGCGTCAAAATCCTCAAAATTCGCCTTCAATTCCAGCAACGCGACGCAGATGACAAGGAGGATCAGGTACAATTGACTTAAAAAGAGAGAGAGAGAGAGAGAGAGAGAGAGAGAGAGAGAGAGAGAGAGAGAGAGAGAGAGAGAGAGAGAGAGAGAGAGAGAAGAAAAATAATAGTAATAATAAAAGTCGGGTACGGTTAATTGAACTTGACCCAGATCCGTCAAAAATAGAGGCGTCCTTGCAGCCCAGCTATCTATCGCCCCGCACTCACTTGGAACGAAGGCAAAGAAGAGATATTTAGCACCGGGTTAAAATCTACCTTTGAGAGACTCGACTCGACTCGCTTTTTTTTTTTTTTTCTATATTCCCTGTGAAGCAATGGACGAGGAGGAACGAGGAACGAGGAACGAGGTCACAAAGGAGGGAAGGTCACCCCCCCTCCGCCTCCCTCCGTCCCCCGCTTCCCTCCCCCCCCCAAAGCCATCGTCAACAGCCCCGATGCTTAGTCTAACACTAGAGAGCTCAGTTTCATCCCTTCCTCACTCCCTTTCAATCCCCTCTCTAGGCTATGCTCTCTCTCTCTCTCTCTCTCTCTCTCTCTCTCTCTCTCTCTCTCTCTCTCTCTCTCTCTCTCTCTCCTCTCTCCCCTGCCCTCCAAGTCGTTATTCTCCCTTTCCTGTCCTCCCTAGCAACACCCAAAAACAAAAATCTCCCTTCTAACCCATATACCTCCCCTCCCCCCTCCCTCCCACGCCCATTTCCCTTCACACCACCCACTACCACCCATTTCCCTTCCCCTCCTAGCCGCTTCCACCACCCCATCACCCACTAGGAGAGCCATAAACACCAAAATAATGTCCCCCTTTTTGAACCCACAGAAAACGTCGTGTCCATGCGCTAGGGTGAAGGGGGTGCTACTCTAAACTGATGATTAGATTGTATAGGAGGACAATAAAGGAAAATAAAGGAAAATAGAGAAAATAGTGTTACTGTATGAAGTGGTGTTGTATTGTATTGTATTGTATTGTAGGTTGAGTACTTTGATAGCGTGAAGTGAAGGAAAATTAAACGTAGTCATTAGTAGAGTAATAATAATAATAATAATAATAATAATAATAATAATAATAATAATAATAATGCAAAAGTGTGAAGGCAAATTAAACGTAGTCATTAGTACAGTAGAACTCTCGTTAATTAGTGTGGATTGGCGAATCTTGCGAGAGAGAGAGAGAGAGAGAGAGAGAGAGAGAGAGAGAGAGAGAGAGAGAGAGAGAGAGAGAGAGAGAGAGAGAGAGTAGAACGTTTGGCAGCCAGATAACGATAAGAGTGACAGGGTAAAGGGCTGAATTTTGACTAATCTCTCTCTCTCTCTCTCTCTCTCTCTCTCTCTCTCTCTCTCTCTCTCTCTCTCTCTCTCTCTCTCTCATGGACAGTGTAAGGGGAAGGCTATGAGGGGAAGGACTAGAGTGAGGGAAAGGGAAGGGACAGAGTGAGGGGAAGGGAAGGGCTAGTGAGGGGAAGGGAAGGGCTAGTGAGGGGAAGGGAAGGGCCAGTGAGGGGAAGGTGTTAATGAACCTACATGGAGTCAACGCTGAAAGGCTAATTCAATTCTTATCAGATGAGGAGGAAAATTTTGGAAAGGAAAGACACAGAGACGGAAAGAAGGAAGAAAAGTCGTTGAAATTTCACTCCTTTCTTTCCTTCCTTCCTCTCCTTCTTACTCTTCCTACTTTTCCTTCCTTCTTTTTTTTCTCCCTTCAAATAGTAAATAAAAAAAGGTATATACAATAGTAGTAATAATAGTAGTAGTAATAGTAATAAAAAGGGAGTATACATCTACCTTGACAGACAGAGGTATTGATAGTAAACTTAAAATACTGTGGAGGGGACGGCGCCCCCCACAACGTAATGGTGGTAAATTTATGAGAGTCTACACGTCCAGCTTCCCCTTCCCTTCCCCTCCCCATCACTACCACAGCACGGGGGGGAAAAATAAAAATATCCCCCTTCCCCTCTTCTCTTCCCCTCCTGTACTCTCTTTCCTCTGTTCCACTTCAGGTAAAACTTAAAGAGAGAGAGAGAGAGAGAGAGAGAGAGAGAGAGAGAGAGAGAGAGAGAGAGAGAGAGAGAGAGAGAGAGAGAGAGAGAGAGAGAGAGAGAGAGAGAGAGAGAGAGAATGATCATACTGGTACGAGACAGGTAGTGTAGTATACGTGGCTGATGGTAAGTAGTAGTAGTAGTAGTAGTAGTAGTAGTAGTAGTAGTAGTAGTAGTAGTAGTAGTAGTAGTTGATAAAGTGTTTTCTGTTTCTGTGTTAGTGGAAAATAAATAATGAAAGTGGAGGAGGAGGAGGAGGAGGAACACATAGGAACACATAGGAACACATAGGAAGAACAAACAGCAACAGGCCTGCTGGCCCTTACGAGGCTGTTTGTGAGTACACTATCTAGTCTAGAGTGAGGGATACAGGATAGTAAGGGTGAAGGCTTCTCTCCCCAGCCATGGCTGGCAGGGAAAGGAAGGCCAACCAAGACCAGACTGTCACTACTGTCACTACCACTACTGCTACCACTACTTCCTGGCAAGCGATGTCAGGCCACTAGCGACGTCTTTTGAATCGACATTTCGTAAGTTAGGTACATCAGGATGAACTTACTCAAAGTTTGCTACGTTAACAGATAGTATTTTAGTTGTGGATTGGCTTCTAAATATTTGTCAAGTCTATTTTTGAACGTAGTAATTGTTTTACTGTCGACGACATTGGCGGGCAGGGAGTTCCAAACGTTAACGATCCGATTGAAAAAGAAGTGCTTGGCTTTGTTTGATGTGAATCTTTTACCAGTAATCTTAAAAGAATGATGTCTTCTTGTTATATTTGATCAATCAAAAGTAATGTAATCTTCTGTATTGATATTATCGAATCCTTTGATTATCTTGAACATTTCAATGAAATCCCCTCGCATCCTTCGTTTCGGTGGTAATGGCAGGTTAAACATAACTTATTGCCAGTATTAACCCTTACACTGCCGAGGTCTTTTCTAAGTGTTCGATTTATAGATTTTTAAAAAAATTATGATTTTATTCAAATTTTTCTTATTAATGATAAAAATAAATATTAATGATAAAAATAAATATTAATGATAAAAATAAATATTAATGATAAAAATAAATATTAATGATAGAAATAAATAATAATGATAAAAATAAATATTAATGATAAAAATAAATATTAATGATAAAAATAAATATTAATGATAAAAATAAATAATAATGATAAAAATAAATATTAATGATAAAAATAAATATTAATGATAAAAATAAATATTAATGATAAAAATAAATATTAATGATAAAAATAAATAATAATGATTAAAATAAATATTAATGATAAAAATAAATATAATGATAAAAATAAATAATAATGATTAAAATAAATATCAATGATAAAAATAAATATTAATGATAAAAATAAATATTAATGATAAAAATAAATATTAATGATAAAAATAAATAATAATGATAAAAATAAATATTAATGATAAAAATAAATATTAATGATAAAAATAAATATTAATGATAAAAATAAATATAATGATAAAAATAAATATTAATGATAAAAATAAATATTAATGATAAAAATAAATATTAATGATAAAAATAAATATTAATGATAAAATAAATAATAATGATAAAAATAAATAATAATGATAAAAATAAATATTAATGATAAAAAATAAATATTAATGATAAAAATAAATATTAATGATAAAAATAAATATTAATGATAAAAATAAATATTAATGATAAAAATAAATATTAATGATAAAAATAATATAATGATAAAAATAAATAATGATGATAAAAATAAATATGATGATAAAAATAAATATTAATGATAAAAATAAATATTAATGATAAAAATAAATATTAATGATAAAAATAAATATTAATGATAAAAATAAATATTAATGATAAAAATAAATATTAATGATAAAAATAAATATTAATGATAAAAATAAATATTAATGATAAAAATAAATATTAATGATAAAAATAAATAATAATGATAAAAATAAATATTAATGATAAAAATAAATATTAATGATAAAAATAAATATTAATGATAAAAATAAATAATAATGATAAAAATAAATATTAATGATAAAAATAAATATTAATGATAAAAATAAATATTAATGATAAAAATAAATAATAATGATAAAAATAAATATTAATGATAAAAATAAATATTAATGATAAAAATATATATTAATGATAAAAATATATATTAATGATAAAAATATATATTAATGATAAAAATAAATATTAATGATAAAAATAAATATTAATGATAAAAATAAATATTAATGATAAAAATATATATTAATGATAAAAATAAATATTAATGATAAAAAATATATATTAATGATAAAAATATATATTAATGATAAAAATAAATATTAATGATAAAAATAAATATTAATGATAAAAATAAATATTAATGATAAAAATACATATTAATGATAAAAATAAATATTAATGATAAAAATAAATATTAATGATAAAAATAAATATTAATGATAAAAATATATATTAATGATAAAAATATATATTAATGATAAAAATATATATTAATGATAAAAATAAATATTAATGATAAAAATAAATATTAATGATAAAAATATATATTAATGATAAAAATAAATATTAATGATAAAAATAAATATTAATGATAAAAATATATATTAATGATAAAAATATATATTAATGATAAAAATAAATATTAATGATAAAAATAAATATTAATGATAAAAATATATATTAATGATAAAAATAAATATTAATGATAAAAATAAATATTAATGATAAAAATAAATATTAATGATAAAAATAAATATTAATGATAAAAATAAATATTAATGATAAAAATAAATATTAATGATAAAAATAAATATTAATGATAAAGGAGGAGGAGGAGGAGGAGGAGGAGGAGGAGGAGGAAGAAGAAGTTGTATTGGGTCTTCTCTCTAATTAATACACGCGTCTGCTGCTGCTAATGGCGTGGTGACAACCCTTATTACATCCCAATGGCAGCTCCTCCTCCTCCTCCTCCTCCTCCTCCTCCTCCTCCTCCTTTTCCTTCTTCTTCTCTCCTTCTCCTTAATTTAATTTTTTATGTTCCTCCTCCTACTTCTGTTTCCACTTCTCTACTTCTTCTTCCTCATTATTTTTCTTCCTGATCCTCCTCCATCTCCTTCTTCCTCTTCTTCTTCCTCTTCCTCTTCCTCCGTCATCAGCAGCAATCACTCCTTCACCTTCATCCATCCTTCTGCTATCCATCACTCCCCCCTCCTTCTCCTCCTCCTCTTCCTCCCTTCCTCCCTCCTTCCACCAGCACTTTTCTCTTCCTCCATCTCCTCCTGACTAGCATTCACCTAACCTTCCATTTTCCTTCCTCTTCCTCCTCCTTCCTCTTCTTCCTCCTCTCTTCCCTGATGCATTTTCCCCTCATAAACCCACTTTACCTTACCCCTTTACCCTTCCCTCACACTGTCACCCCCTCACCTAAGGATCAAGGAGTCTATACAACGCCTTAGTAAGAGTTCGATTCCCTTAAGAGAGAGAGAAAAACAGAGCATATTCGAGATGAGGTGAGGAGCAAGTATTTAGTTTGATTTCATTAGTACCTTATATATTTTTTTCCTTCTTAGGTAAATTAACGCTACGTGAGTGTAACATTAATTTTTTTTTAGATTATATTGTAGGAGTAGTGAAGGTTTTTTTTTGGGGGGGGCGGGTAGGGTGGGTTAGGTCAGGAAGGGAGACGATAAAGAGTGCATCTAAAAGTAATAAACAAGTGACTGCATGATAGTTTTGCAAGTTTTTCCAATACTATATGGAACTCATTTCTTCTTATATAGTTCATTTCCCCTCCCCCTCTCTCTCTCTCTCTCTCTCTCTCTCTCTCTCTCTCTCTCTGGCCTTGGAAAAAAGATGTGAGGTGAAAATGTGTAAGGGGCGGCGCTCCTTCCCCCTTTAGTGTTGGTCCTGCAGGTCATTACCATGTATTTGCCCGCCTCTGATAACTCCTTGATGGACAGAGAGCGTGTGATTCACCTGCTAACTTTCCTTTCGGGTTAATCACATTAGCCTTCAAGTTTTCCTCCTTTTAAGATGTCATTTAAACATTTATTTTTTTCCTGGAATATTTCTTTCTTTTTTTTTTTCTGTAAAGATGTAATATTTTGTCTTGCTGGTTCATATTTAATTTATTTATTTTTCTTAGTTTAAAGTTTGCTTGTATCATTATTATTATTACTTTTTTTTTTGGTAAATTAGTAGTAATATGATTATTATAAACGAGTAAACACACATAAACGTGCAGTGCAGTGAAGTAGAAAATAATCCAATTTACATATATTTTTTTTTTTTGGCAACGTATTTTTTTTATGGTAAACTGATTTAATTTAGTTGCAAAACGTTTTTAAGTCATTAATATATTAGTACTTGACAAAATATCGCGCTCGTTTATACTTCATCACAACGCTTCGATCACATTAACGCTATACAACAAAGTAACTATAACGTAATATCAATAGAATAAGAGAATAATATAATAGAATAATAATATCGAACGTCTCTCTCTAGAATCATACTCATCAACATTACTTTCTCAACTAATCCATCATACATCCATTTTCTTTCGCAACTCCACGTGACGAAGCCCTATCCTCTTTTTTTTCCCATCATAAAACATACACAGCCTTCATAAAGTAATATAAACATCAACACGAAAGTAATAATAAGTTTTGTACAATAGTTGGCTCGTCTGTCACTCATAATATTGAGAACCTGTAACACGAAAAGGAATACACAAAATTCGACTCGCCTCAACATAGCTAGAAAATAAATACTAAATGTTAACTACAATACGTAAAGTTTCTTGTTCCTTACCTTGCCTTAGGTTTTGGACGTCAGTCAGTCAGTCATCTGTCCCTTCCTTCACCTGTACGAGGGATGAGATAATTATATATTAGATGCAGGTAGAAAATCAGGACCAATTTATTTATAAGAAAGATAATTAAAGAAATGGATTTGATTGGTAAGTAGAAGGCAGTTCAGGTCTTGTAAAATTGAAAAAATATATAATCTGTTTTCTATTTATGCCTTATCTCCACTTCTTTTCGTCCTCTCCTTCCATTCCATTCACTTTTTCTTCTCTTCCTCTTACTACAACTCATTACTTTCCTCTTCCTTTTCCTCCTCCTCCTCTTCCTCCTCCTACTTCATTACAACCACTCTCCATGATCTCAGCTCTTGACAAATTCCTTCATCAGACTCGAAAACCTACTATTAGAGGAATATCAAGTGCCGCCCGCCGCCCGCCGCCCTAAACTTGATAACAGCAGCAAAGGAATGAAACCTGGTCCGGGAAACTCCATCAAGACCTTCAGAATTACGACTCCTGCCCTCAGACCACACTGCATAGCTTGACCTAGTGCTGTAGTAGTAGTAGTAGTAGTAGTAGTAGTAGTAGTAGTAGTAGTAGTAGTAGTAGTAGTAGTAGTATATTGGTAGAGATGAAATAAGAGGCAAGTCAGTGATTGTTTGCAAAGGTCAAAGCTTCAGTTGCGAATACAATTACAACGGAGTAGCAAAATTCAATTCCAGAGTTTACAAAGTGTGTTGGGGAGAGGAAACAGAAATTGAATGTGGCAAAGAGGTGATGTGATGAGTAACATTATTGATTGACGTTGTGTGAGTGGCTGGTTCAGTCCCCGATGATTAAACCTTGGAACAGATGGCAAAGATTAATTATATGAGTTAGGTAAAGTAAATGACTCTAATCCGTTGTTATGTGTGGATTTAAAGGGTGACAACCTGTGCATTTTTAACGTATGAGATCAGCATTGCCCAGTATATGTAAATAGTGGTTATTTTCATGGATTAGATGAGAAAAACAAAGGTGAAATAGGGTTTAATATTATAGTAATCAGAAAACTGAGTCCAGATTCTTGTTCAGCTTATCCTAAAACCCTTATGTACCAATTTTTTTTCATCAGATTCGCAGGTGTCAATTTTGGTAGAAAAATCCATTTCCGTCACAGATACGAAAAAAAATTATGTGAATATATGCTGTACATCTTCCAATTTTGCAATAAGCTTCGTTAACCAAGTTTTCCGAAAGAGCCGTTAAAAGCCACCCGAAAAAAAATTCACAATATTTTTCTAACGGAGTCAAGGAGACACATTACCTGGTCCTCCCGCAGGCCCTCAGACGCCCCCTCACGGCCACCACTAATGAAGCAAGGAAGGGGAAGGAGGCAGGACTCATGATGATGGAAAGCATGCCGTCGAATGTAGCTGATATTGGCAATTTGCATGTTTTGTTAATTTACATACTAAATGGAGTACGAAGTGAAGGAGGAGGGGGGAGGGGAGGAAGAGGAGGAGGGAGGAGGGAGAAGTGGGTTGTTGACTTAGTATAGATGCATTGTGGCAAGGAGGAAGAGGAGGAAGAGGAGGAAGAGAGGGAGTTTAGTGGCGCCGTTCATCATTGGAGAGACTATCACTGTCTCTCTCTCTGTCTCTGTCTCTCTGTCTCTCTGTCTCTCTGTCTACCTCGCACAGTCCCGGCAGATCATCTTTAGTCCGGCAACAACTAAACTAAATGGCAACGGAGGCTGATTCTTACTATTCACAAATCAATGGTAACTAAAAATCTTGCCGGAGTAAGAGGAGGGCGAGGAGGAGGAGGAGGAGGAGGAGAAAACGAGGAAGGAGGAAGAGAACGGAGCAAAAGATAAGAGGGAGGGAAGGAGAATAAAGGATGAAAAGAGGAAGTGATAAAAGAACAAGACAGGAATAGAGAGAGCAAAGGAACGAGGGCAAAGGAGGAGGAGGAGGAGGAGGAGGAGGAGGAGGTAGGAAGAAGAGAAGGAAGGAGTAAAAGCACAGGAACTGAAGGAGAGGAGAAGAATGGAGGTAAAAAAAGCAGGTGGAGGGAAGGAAACCAGGAGGAGGAGGGAAGGAAACCAGGAGGAGGAAGAGGAGGAGGAGTTAAGGTAAGGGACAGCATGCAATACACTCCTCCTCCATTCCTCTTCACCGTCACTTCATTCCTAGGCACGCAGGGTCATAACACCACTCGTGACATTCAGACCAGCACGGGGAGCGATAGGTGACGGGCCAGCGAGGGGCGGGAGGCGGTCATCAAGGTCGTCATTAGGTCGTCAGCCAGTCCAACGGAGTACCAAATCACCACCAACCTTCTCCCACTACTACCTTTCCACCTTCAGGAGACATGACCCCTTTTACAAGCCGTCTGCAGCGAGTCGTCACCCTTTACCTTCGTCTAAGCTCCTTCCTGAGTCTCCTGGGCCTGGTGTAAGCGTGTGTCCTTGGGTGTGAGGTCCTAAGGCGGTGTGTGATGAATGTTAGTGTCCTGAGGTCCGTGTCTAGAGGCTATTGTGTGTTCTCGTTAAGCTAATGGATGAGGTTCAGTGTAGCTTCTCGGGCCTTCATTGCGATGCATGTCTTTGATGGAGTTTCCTTGCTTGCCACCTCTTTGCTTCTTCTCTTTCTGACGTTGTGATTGGTGCTTCTTGATGTGTGATTGTTCCTGATTGGTGGTTGGTGGATGGAGGGGCGGGGCTTGTTTGCCACGTTAGTATAAATAGACTATAGTGGTATATGTGATTTTTTTTATAATTTTATTCGTCCTTTAAGTTATTTTTTAATCATGGTTCTGGTGACGCAATTTCTAAATATCTAATCTTTTTTTCTTAGCCAGAGACGAATATTCTTTTAACTGTAAACAAAAATCCTCCACGGCTGCCACTCCAGATGGATCTTCTAACCCTAAAAAAAACTAATATAAAAAAAGTCTCCGGTAAAACAGATGGATTACGTTCCTCGCTCCCCACAAACAGCACCAAAACTTGAAAACACGCATTATACACCAACACAAACAAGCATTACCATCCACAGTCATTTATACTGAGCTACAGGACAAAAACCTTCTGCCAGCCAACTTCCAACACTTGTCTATGTCTCCTCCTGTTTGTCTTGTCCTTTCCAGTTCCTTTCCAGTTCCTTTCCAGTTCCTTTCAGTTCTTTCCCTTGGTACTACTGGAGAAGAAACGATGCTTAAGAGACGGTCAAAGAGCATGCCATTAGTAGACAGAAGCTCCTCTATCCATCACTTCAAATTTATAAACCTCTAATGTACTTCTTCCCTGAGTACTTTTTACCGATTCCATTACTCCGTTCAAGCAAGAAATTATAGATATATCAACCCTTTAGAAGCTACATAACAATATATAGATAAAATAAAAGCATTTCCAACCCCCTTTAAAGCGCTGTTTGTGTATTCCAGTGCAGGGCAGTGAAAAATTATACACTGTTCATCATAAGAAGTAGAGCAAGAGGAAGAAGAAGAGGACAGCATCTTCGTCAACTCTTGAAAGAATGTTGTCAAGTGATTTTGGCGGCGACTCGCTCCGTTGAGTCTATTGCCTGACCTCAAGGGGACGTGATAAGATGCAAATAAGCCTGGTTCCTCCCCCTCCTCCTCCTCCTTCTCCTCTTCTTCTTCTTCTTCTCCCTCCTCCTCCTTCTCCTCCTACTCAGCAGAGGTACAAAGAGGCCTCAGGGTCCTCAAGATTCGAGGCTCCTAAAGGCACTTGAACGACTTCCCCGAGACTGAACAAAAATAAATAGAAGAAGAAAGAAATAATTCTAAAAAAAAAGAAAGAGGAAGAATAGGAATATTTTTTTTGTTGTCATTTTTGGATATGATTTGATCTTATTTTTATTTTTTTCTAATTATGGTTTGTGATGATTATTATTTATTTATTTTCTATTTTTTTTCTGGCCCTCTCTAGTATAACACACACACACACACACACACACACACACACACACACACACACACACACACCCCCCCCCCTCCCCAACACACACAAAACCAATCACTCACCCCAACACCCAATTATCCCCTACACATTACCACCCTCATCCCCATTTCTTTCCTTCACCACCCCCATTTTTCCTCCACCGCCTCGCCCCGCCGCCCCAGCCTCTGAGGACCATCACTCATGCACCGTGACAGGAAGCAAGACGTAATGGTCAAGGGAAGTCATCAATTCCAGCAGTGGGAGGCGCTGGGGAGACAACTGAGCAGGGAGACGTAACATGAGATGACTGTGTATACTCTATCACACCTGGGACGAGGATGTTTACCTTACCATCCATCCTATCACTATTCTGCATCCTATTTTCATGATAACACTATCCTTACCCTCCTCTGACTAACTATAAAGTCTCTAGCGCTACCTAACCCTGCTATCTGCTTTAAAATTGATGAGTCTACCCTGTCATCTTACAAAGGATATCCATAATTAGAACGAGGGTATAACAGGCGAACGGAAAGTGAACGTAAGACGAACGTAAGGGGAACGTTTTCCCTAACACAGGAGAGGCTAGGAAGGCGGAGGGATGCTGGGGTGATGGGGGCCGTAGCGTGTGTGAGAAAGGAGGGAGAGAGGAAGGGAAGGAGGGTAGAGAGGGGAGAGGAAAACATTGACGTCAGTGCAGGCCGAGGCGATAGCGGTGGAGGCGGGTTGAGGACAGGCGTGGACGGAAGGGGCCGAGTTGTAGAGAAGAGGAGGAGATAGGTGAAGGAGGGAGCGAGGCGAGGTGAGGAAAACAGGTAAAAGGAAGAAGGAAAGGATATGTGAATGCACTGACTTATATCAAATAGCAACGTTTATCTAGCCAAAGCAGCGGGAACTATTCTAAAAAAATCAACTCAACTGATTAAAGACAAAACGAAAACGTGGCCAAAGAAGAGTAGACCCACTCCATTGAATTCCCATTTCCTTTCATCCCCTCTCTTAACCTGCATGTTTTATGGTAATTCCTGAGGCCTTGTTGATTCTGCTTTAGTTTTATGAATGTGGCAATAAAGGAAGAGGAGGATGGAGGGAGGTAGTGTAAAAAGATGATCATTATAGGGTATGGAGAGGGAGGGAGAAGGTGTGTGTGTAGTGTAATACAATAATGAAGATAGGTTAGGTAAAAGAGAGTAATGGAGGAGGTTGAGGTACGAAAAATAACCGTAATGAAGGCAGGCACAGGTGAAAAAAATTGTAGATAATGAAGAGGAGGGAAGGAGTAAAAAAATATATGTAATAAAATAGACACTGAGGTAAAGAAAATAAAAATAATGAAATGAAGTAGAGTATAAATATAGATAAAGATACTAAATAAAATAAAAACAAAAAAATTATTAGAGATAGACAATAAAAAAAAGGAAACTAGATAATGAAGGAAGGAGGGAAAAAAAACTAGGAAAAAAAATAAGACAAGTGCATTATCGTAACTAGTGAGGTTATTTGGGTAGGTCAGTAGGTCAAGTGAGCCGAGTACCGCCCTGCCTGACCCCTGCTTTACACCTCCTACGATGACCTTGTGTTACGTTACAATCATTACCAGAACGTTGTATGTAAGGAAAATATGATTACCAACAGAGAGAGAGAGAGAGAGAGAGAGAGAGAGAGAGAGAGAGAGAGGTTTTTTTATTAGTATTGTCACTGAGGTTTAAAGTTTCAATCTCACAATCAACGTACGCGCATTATTTTTTTTTTTTTATTATTTATTTTTTCAATGCAATTTTTTTTTTTACGTCAACTGAACATAACTGAAAAAAATGCCATTGAAATTACATGCGGTTTATTTATTCATTAATTCCCTTACTAATCAGGTCACTCACTGTCGGTCAGCTGGAAATAGAAGGAAAGAGTCGACTAGGTAACAATAATTCCTCGACACACACACACACACACACACACTCCTGATCTCCCCGTTCCTCAGTTCTTCTCCTCAGCTTAGAAGGAGAAGGAACAGGAGGTGGTGGTGGCAGGTCTTGTGGGTTAATGGTGCCGTACCCTTACCTGTCGAAGGGGAAAGAGTGACGTTTGACCATTGTGGAAGTGTTATAAGGGGTCATCTGAGGGGAAGGGACGGTGGGGTGGTAAGGGGAAGGGACGAAGGGGTGGTGAGGGGAAATATTCTTGTTTACAGCCTCTTCTCTTGTTTTTTCTGTCTATCTTGTTTCCTTACTTTCTTTCTTTTCTCTTTTTCTTTCTGTGTTCCTGTCTTTCTTCCTCCTCCCTCCCTCCTCCTCCTCCTGCGATTGTGCTTGCCCTCTTTCTCTCTATATATATTTTTGTTTTCTCTGTCTCTCTATCTCTCTTTCTCTCTTTTTCTCTTGTCTCGTGTCCAATCTCCTCTTTTTTCTCTCTTCCTCTTCCTCACTTATTATTGTTGTTGTTGTTTTAGTTGTCATTCTTACTCTTATTCAAGTTTTTATTCTTCTTTTCATTACTAATCTTGTTCTTCACCTCCTCCTTCTCTTTCTTCTCGCTCCCTCCTTCCTTACCCCCGGGCTGGTGTCAGGTGGGTGGGTCGGGTGGGTTGGGGCTCCACACTCGCCCAGTCTCAGTCCATCCACTTTACCCGCGCAATGCAGACCTCCAACCCGCCCACACACCCGCCCACTGCTCCCTGCACACACACACACACACACACACACACACACACACACACACACACACACACACACACACACACAGGGGGAGGGGAGGCTAGTTAAAGTCACATTCAAACCCAAAACACGATCAAATAAAAATAAAATAAAATAAATATATATCAAAATTACCCCAAAATCAACCACGTTACGACAGAACAAAAGAGAACATTCATGAGGCAAAGAAAACGACACTTGCCCTTTCACTCTTTGTCAACTATAAGGGAATCAATTCTCACTACCGGGCAAAACGTGCTGGAGGTGAGAACAAAGCATTAACCCGGTTTTCTTGGTGACTGCACGTAGGTTAGGTTACTGGAAGGTGCGTGATCGCGGGTAAAGGCAAGGATACACCAAGGGATCGGAAACAATAACAGGATCTAGGAGGCTTTGGGTATATGTCGAGCAGGTGTAGCATAGAATTTGTGGGTCTGTCGGGGAATCTAACCTCATTAGAGTAAAGGAGGATTCATCAGAGAGAGAGAGAGAGAGAGAGAGAGAGAGAGAGAGAGAGAGAGAGAGAGAGAGAGAGAGAGAGAGATCTACTCCATGCACTCCCTCTCTCTACCCTAACCTTCCTTAATCTTCCTCTAATAATGGCATTGGACACTACCTATCCCTCAGGACACTTCACTAAATGTCCTTCCTTGCCTTGAAACGCCCTCTGTATGCAACGTAGCGAAGGAGAAGGAGGAGGAGGAGGAGGAGGAGGAGGAGGAGTAAGAGGAGGTGTTGGAAGCAGCGAGACTATCAGTAAATTTCAGTTGCAAGATAGACAGGAGGAGGCGGTCGTGCGAAGAGGGAGGAGAGGAGAGAGAGAGAGAGAGAGAGAGAGAGAGAGAGAGAGAGAGAGAGAGAGAGAGAGAAGGTCCTAAAGTTCATGAGTATCGCTTCGAGTCTCAAGTTGTGAAGGGCTGTCGAGGGAAATCTGTTTACTGGGTCTAAGTGATACGATGTGTGTGTGTGTGTGTGTGTGTGTGTGTGTGTGTGTGTGTGTGTGTGTGTGTGTGTGTGGTTGTGAAAGAGATACAGAGAGAGAGAGAGATAGATAAGAGGATATAGATACACAAATAGAAACAAGAACATATATCCATTATAAAGAGACACAGAGAAAGAGATACAATAATACAAATACCAAAACAATTTATAGAAAAACACAAATCACCATAAACAAACAGACAGCGACCAGTAAATAAACAGAGACAGGAACAGAAGAAGAAAAGAAGGAAGGAAGAGGGACAGACAGACAAACCAACCTAGCTATACCGATCAGAAGGGAGACGGGGAGACCAGGAGACGGGGACGGACGGGAGAAGGCAAGGGAGAGGAGGTTGGGAAAAATGTCGTGGTGAGTTGCTTCAAAGAGACATAGCGTACAATGTTTACCGCAGCGAGACCGTGGACGATGCTTATGAAAACTGTATGAGCAGTGTTCGTTCGGCAGAAAGTTCCTCTGTATTTCAATGACCGCTTCCTTACCCCTCAAGGCAGGATGATAGAGAGAGAGAGAGAGAGAGAGAGAGAGAGAGAGAGAGAGAGAGAGAGAGAGAGAGAGAGAGAGAGAGAGAGAGAGAGAGAGAGATAAGACCGATGAGGGATAGTGTGTGTGTGTGTGTGTGTTTATTTTTTTCGTCTTTGTGTCTGTATTTGTCTCTTATGCCTGTTCCTGTCACTGAACAATTTATTCTCTCTCTCTCTCTCTCTCTCTCTCTCTCTCTCTCTCTCTCTCTCTCTCTCTCTCTCTCTCTCTCTCTCTCTCTCTCTCTCTCTCTCTCTCTCTCTCTCTCTCTCTCATTTAAACATATACATATTCAAGGACGTAAATTCTTAGGGGAGGCATATATAGTGTGTGTGTGTGTGTGTGTGTGTGTGTGTGTGTGTGTGTGTGTGTGTGTGTGTCCTGGTGGTGAGGGGGGAGGGGGGGGAAACTAACAACACACAGGCGGGTTTTAAAGGGAAACACCCCGTTTGTGGCCTATTTAAAAAACATTAAAAAAAAACAACAACATTCGCTGGTACACGAAGGTTGAAATTAAGTGATATTAGTGGAAAGTGTAAGTGTGTTAATTTATGGAGACTGAGAGAGGCTGGGATGTAAAGTATTGTCCTCTTCTTTTTATTTATATATTTATTTATTTATTTATTCATTTATTTATTTATTTATCTAATTATTTATGTATGTATTTATTTTTGGTTTGCATTATGAGAACGTAGGAGGAAGAGGGAGAAGAGGTGTTGAGTTTGTGGTTAGACTGATGAGTGAGGAAAGTTATCTCTCTCTCTCTCTCTCTCTCTCTCTCTCTCTCTCTCTCTCTCTCTCTCTCTCTCTCTCTCTCTCTCTCTCTCTTTCTCCCTCAAATATTCCGATTAAAAGCTCGATAAGGAGAGTCATAGGAGAGCGTCACCCCCTAAAAAAAATATACATTAAAATATAAATAAAATAAAAATAAAAAACTTATACATCAACGTAGTAATAAAAAAAAGAAGAAGAAAAACAACTATTCATCTTGTATTCCTGTCGCTTACTTTCTTTTTTTTGGGTGTGGGGTGGGGGGGGAGAGAGGGGGCCTTCTCTCTCTTTTTTTTTCTTTGTTGTTCTTTTATCTGTTGTTGGAATTGTTGTGTGTGTATGTGTGTGTGTGTGTGTGTGTGTGTGTGTGTGTGTGTGTGTGTGTGTGTGTGTGTGTGTGTGTGTGTTACGTCCAAGGTGTCGGTGGTGAGTTCTCGAATTGTTTTTCTCAGACTCTTGAGGGAAAGTTTGTGTGATGACCTTCGAGTGACACATACACAAAGAGGAGGAGGAGGAGGAGGAGGAGGAGGAGGAGTTGGAGGAGGAGGAAACGAGGGAAGTAAAGTAAGGAAAAGGCATGTTGATAGGAGGAGATGAAGGCAGTGGTGGTGGTGGTGGTGGTGGTGCATGATAGCAATACCATATAGTAAAGCAACGTGGTAAAGATGATATTACTGTTCCCTCGATGGCGGCGTGAAACAGAGCCTTTGCCTGACCTTGCTGCGGGATGATCGAGGCTGATGACGTTAGAGAGAACCAAAGTGGAGTCGTTATCGGGAAATTGCCACTCCGCTGAGACGGCCAATCAGACAATTTACACGCACGAATAGAAAATAAAAAAATAAAATACAAATAGAAAGAAAGAAAAAACAATGCATCGATTAGATTCTATGAGTTATTCTAATTCATTCTGTACTTTAAGTTGTATTTCTTTAATTTCATATAAAGAGAGAAAGTATGATTTGCATAACACATACGCTTAATACAGATCCTCGTAGAGCTAATACATACATAGGAACCATTTATATCATTACCAAATTAGAATGAACATCATATATTTCACGTTTAGCATAAGAAAAAGCGAAGGTTAGAAGTAATCTGCTACTCACATGAACTCACTCAAAGTCAACCTTTCCACCTACACACACCACACAAAGGTTTCCATGTTCTGCACGGTATGACCCCTTAAGGACTGCCTCTCTCCTCCCTGATACTCTCAATGCAGTGAAATGGTAATGCATATGTAAGGCGAATAATAGGGATGTAGGGTTGTACAGCTAAAAGGCCCGAGGTGGCTCAGCTTGACAAGAACGAATACTGCCAAGCGGGCTTTGATTGTGTGTAGGAGTTGAAACGAGCGCAGATTCTCAAGGCAGCTGTACAGGTTAATCTTTTGGTTAATTGGTCAGAAAGGGAAATGTTTAGGTTACTGCGGGAAAGAGAGGATACAAAACTAAAGTGATGCGTTTTACATAATTTTGGTATCGGTTTGTATACATTTGCCGTTTGACTTAACACAGGAGTAGCCATTCTGTAAATATATCACCGAGTTGAAGAGCTAATTCGGGTTCGAACAAAAGTGAATTCCGAACTCCAGCTTAATTCAGCCAATTTATCTTTGGAGACAAGATCCAGGGATTCTTGAAATAGACTTTCTTTATAATTTTTCTATTTTGCCGCGAGGGAAAAGACTAGCTCGGGCTGGCTGGCTCACTGGGCTTCCTGCGGCTTCAAAGTGTTTGTCTCGAGCGGTACTGAAGCCCTTCCTTTCTGGTTCACTGGTTTGTTGGTTCATTTTGTTTTCATTCATTCTTAAAACCCAAAGAGTCGTCAGTGTATAAATTGAATTGATGAAAATATGATTTACACATCACTTTCAGACTTTCTCTTAGTAATTCAAGTACAAAGGCGAGTCCACACCACACACACACACACACACACACACACACACACACACACACACACACACACACACACACACATGCAGATGGACCAATCAAGGGAAGGGAAGAGAAGGAGCGGAAAGAAGAAAGGAAAAGCGTGAGAAACAGACAGACACAGACTGGCACGTCCACAAACAAGGAAGATGACAGACACAGACGAACACCAAGAGAAAAATAAACAAACAAAAATCCTGCCTAAGAGACAAGATGGATTTAGCCTCAAACAAGGAAAGAGAAGAGAGGAGAGTAGAAGAGAAGAGAAGAGAAGAGAAGAGAAGAGAAGAGAAGAGAAGAGAAAGGAAGATAGGAGGAGGGGAGAGGAAAAAAGAAAAAAGAAGAAAAG
Source organism: Metacarcinus magister (assembly GCA_029783475.1). Classification (NCBI taxonomy): domain Eukaryota; kingdom Metazoa; phylum Arthropoda; class Malacostraca; order Decapoda; family Cancridae; genus Metacarcinus; species Metacarcinus magister. Next base: position 8,090,897 of record JAPQNM010000017.1, on the reverse strand, counting down.
ATATGAGAGGTGAAGACACGAATAGAAAAGGAGAAATGAGAGAGAAAAAAGAAAAAGAAGAAAGGAGAAATGAGAAAAGAAAATATCTCATTCCATAAGAGCCGCAGGGAGAAAAATGTGTATGAGAGAGAGAGAGAGAGAGAGAGAGAGAGAGAGAGAGAGAGAGAGAGAGAGAGAGAGAGAGAGAGAGAGAGAGAGGAAAAAAAAACACCACCCCCCCAAATGGAAGAAGTAGCGCCTCGTAGAAAGGGAAAATAAAAGAAAACAAGGAAATTAAGGTGAAAAAAGGTTTGCTTGAATATGAAACATGGCGCAGTGAGTGGAGTAATGGGAACACGGGAATGAAATGATGGGTGAAAATGTAAACAAATGGAGGATATACTACATGTGTGTGTGTGTGTGTGTGTGTGTGTGTGTGTGTGTGTGTGTGTGTGTGTGGTGTGTGTGTGTGTGTGGTCACTAACATTATATATATTTTTCGAAAACACTTATCTAACTTTTGCGAAGAAATCTAAGGCAGATTTTACGTTTAATCTACTTACCCACACTCTCCTTATCAAAGAATTACTGAGCGAGGAGGGATTAGATAACAAGAGAGAGAGAGAGAGAGAGAGAGAGAGAGAGAGAGAGAGAGAGAGAGAGAGAGAGAGAGAGAGAGAGAGAGAGAGAGAGAGAGCATATGATGCGTGAAGACGAACGGACAAATTGAGGAAGGGTAAGAGGAAAGGAGAAAAGGAGGAACGAAGGAAGGAAGGGAAGGAAAGAGGAAGGAAGGGAAAGAAGGAAAAATAAAAACTAGATAAGACTCACTTGCGACGCTGGAAAACTTGAAAACAATTTGACACAACTCCCCCCCCTTTCTCTCTCTCTCTCTCTCTCTCTCTCTCTCTCTCTCTCTCTCTCTCTCTCTCTCTCTCTCTCTCTCTCTCTCTCTCTCTCTCTCTCTCAGTATTACACATGGTCTCTCGTTCTCACATAACAGAATGCAACAGACTGTATTACGGGACAGTGGGCAAGACGTATGAGCTGCAGGTGCTGTGGCCGCTGAAGACGAAGCGAGGACCCGTGTGTAATCTAACCCTGGTGGCTGCCGGGGCCCAACACGGGGACCTTATCCAACTGGCCTTCAACAAATTCACTCTAGGCAAGTTTATTTCGCACACTGACCGCGGCTGTCCACACGGCCACATGCAGATCATTGAGAACCAGAGGATATACAAGTAAGTGTCTCTGGTTTGTGTTATGGTATGGGTGGTTGAATAGAAGTTAGGGTGAGGATGAGAATAAGAGGGAAAGAGAAGCAATAGGAAATAATCAGAGGGTATGATATAGATAAAGGTCTTGAGTAATGATAATAATAATAATAAAAATAAATATAATAATAATAATAATAATAATAATAATACATACATACGGTACATATACATACATTAGAGGAACGTTTTCATACATAAAGTGCCTTTTAGTATGTCGGAAATTGACACAACATAAACAACACTATTGCTTTTCAGAAACCGATGATCTCTCTCTCTCTCTCTCTCTCTCTCTCTCTCTCTCTCTCTCTCTCTCTCTCCTCTTCTCTCTCTCTCTCTCTCTCTCTCTCCTCTCTCTCTCTCTCTCTCTCTCTCTCTCTCTCTCTCTCTCTCTCAGATTCCCACAAAGACGTCTGCCGGGGAATCCTGAGGCAGATGGCAGACTTGACTTCCAGATGAGGAAGCTTGAAAGAAAACGTACGTTCCTCTCACGCAAACTCTAGGGAGGGACTCTGCTAAAGTTCATCGAGTTATATCCTCGTTGGGATCTGTTTGTGTGGTGTGTTGGGCGTGCCCGATCCACCTACGGGGCGTCGCTGAGGGCAGAGAGTCAAGGGGACGCGGCGGTGCTCCTTTAAAACAAAAGTCCGATAAAAGCTCCAATAACGTCCGACACTCTGGTGGCTTTAATGGTTGAAATAGAAGCAATTTAGCGAGTATTTCGCCTCTATCGCCTACCACGCCTCGCCTCCTGAAAGCCATCCTAAGTTCCTCCTTCGTCATGCGTCCTCCACCCGTCACGAGTTGATGTTCCTCACTGTGAGGTCAATACTTTCTTCTTTTCAATAGTTTATACGTATTCCTATAAAATGTAATGAAGCAGCGAATTAAGAGGCATGTTTCAGGGGACGTGAGGTGAGGCAGCGCGGCCTCTACACACAGCATCCACCTCATCTTTTAATAATGCAAGGCAACAAAACATTCGCGGGAGTCAGGGAACAATGGACGACAACCAACACTGCAGACATGACCTGCCGCTCCGCCATGAATAGTACACGCCGCTCCCATGCAAAATACTGGTCTTCTTGTCCGTAATTATGTAACCGAGAAAATGTAAACGACCAACATGGTCGGCCTTCGCCCGTTAGTAGCGCAGGTTTTAGATTTTCTATAGTGATACCCCGTTTTTCTTCGTTCTCTTTGTTGTTGAGAGAGAGGCGGTAATACCAAAGAAAACTTGACGGGCTCTAGATAGCCCGTGTGTCCCCTAGATGGGGACACGATAGACAACCAACCAACCAATCAAAGAAAAGTGGCCAGGTGATCTCGGGACTCGAACTCGGTACTACCTCACTAAGGTAATTTTTCTGTTTTAAAATATCGTGGTATTGACATGCGACAGAAATTTGTCAAGAAGTTTTATTACTCATCTTTGTCGAAGGAATGAAGAAATAATGGCAGGAATATTATCTTTCAGTTGCTTTCTCAGCGGCGCGTTCCTTCATTGAACGTTAGTCCAATGAAGCTGCACAGCTGTTCACCGCTTCTCTCTCCTACAGGCCGGGGTTCTGGTGCGGGGACGGCCTTGGACTGGCCATATACTACTCTGAGACGCCTTCTGTGTCCGTCATCATTACGCGGCTCCCCACCGTCAACGACCTCACCGCCCTCGACGACTTTCCGAGTTTTTATGTCAAGATGACGTACCAGTTTCTGCGTCGAGAGGAAGCCGTGGTGCGCTACGGGAGGCATGAGCATCCCAAGTACCTGGGCTTGAGGGACAAGACAACAGTGTGCAACGCTTTCTTTTCCAACTGTGACCAGCAGCCGTGCTACGTGCAGTCCCCGAACTTCCCGGGCATGTACCCGCGGAACACCACCTGTTACTACCACTTAAGGCAAACAAACGCGCCCTCCGGCACGAAAGCCATTATTGTCCTCAGCCAGAAGGACGGACGCCTGGTGCACCTCAAGAGTCAGGCGCAGCCCCACGACACAGCCGAGCGGCACCTCAAGCTCTATGGCGACTGTTACTACGTGGGTGATTACGTGCGAGTGTACGATGGTAACTCCACCACCTCGCCTGTACTGATCACCTTCTGCCGCGGGGACGTGGTGCCGGAGATTATGTCATCTGGACCAGACGTCCTCATAGAGTTCACTACTTCAGCCTTTGACAAGCCGGTGCACGAGATGCCATGGACCCACTTGGCTGGGTTTGAGCTGAAGGCCGAGACTCGGTTCATCCCACAGGACGCCATCGGGGAAGACTGTCGAGTGGTGATCCGCAGCAGCGACAACAGCAGCGGGTGGGTGGAGGGCGCCAGCCACAGCGTTCCGCCCAACACCACCTGCGTGTGGCAGTTCCTGGGCTCGCACGGCCAGGTGGTGTGGATCACCTTCGTGCACTACACCAGGACCACGCAGCTGGCCAAGCTGCAGGGCAAGCTGTGCACCACGCAGCTCACCATCGCCGACGGGGAGTGGCCGGAGGGCACGCCCATCGCACGACACTGCCGGGACTCTGAGATGCGCACCTGTCACCGGGCACGACGCCTGTTGGAGAACGCCTCCGTGCGGCCCTGCGACGGGAACGAGTCCTACGTGTCCAACGGCAGGACCCTCAGTGTGTCCCAGCTCTTCGGGGACGGAAGCATTATCACCAAAGTCTCCTTTCTGTTCAGGTAAGAACCAGATCAAAGGAGATCTGCCAGTGTCCTTAGGAACAACATTGTCCTCACACAGACACACACACACACACACACACACACACACACACACACACACACACACACACACACAGTAACAACAATTTATCCTGAGTACTGAACTCCCACTCCAAATCCCTGTTACAGAGAGAGCCCGACAGGCCATTAAGGGCTGCCTCCCCACCAGGTACGAGTTTGTGGACCGGCGTCAGGCCGGGGAGTGGGTGGATGACCCTTGCACCCGCGTCATCCGGAGCGACGGTGCGTCGCGCGGCAGCCTCACCTTCACGGCCCCGCGGGATGTGTTCCTGTACGGGCGCGGCGGACGGTCGGCGGTGTCGTGCTCGTGGCGGCTCCTGGGGGCGCCGGACCAGGTAGTTCGCCTCACCATCACCAGCCTCCAGACGGGGTCGTCACAGTGCCGCAGGGAGGTGAACCGCCAGACCAAGGCGCTGCGCTGCCTGCCTGGCGCCACCACCCACATGGCCCTGTCGGTGTCCGAATGGCCTTGGGCGAACGTGGAGCTGCCGCTGGCGTGCGTCTGCTCCCAGGACGACATCACCCTGACGGAGGTGTCCCACGGGCCAGACCTCACCCTCAACATGACCATCCGAGGCATGCTCACCCACGAGGACTACTCACACTACTCCTTCAACGCCACCTACGAGTTCGTCAAGGCGCCAGGGTGCATAGGGGCGACGAGGGTGCTGACGGGCGCCGCGGGGGAGGTGGTGGCATCCTCCTCCTCCTCGGACACCAAGACCAAGTGTGAAGGCTTCCCGTGGCTGCTCAAGACGCCGCCCAAACACGCGCTCTTCCTCACGCTGCCCCGCGCCAGCCTCGACAACGGCACCTGCGCCTCCGACACCAGGCTGTTTTTTCACGTGCCCGGCCAGGCCGACCCGGTGCTGGGCGTGTGTCCCGCAGCTGATCCCGCCGCCGCCATCACCTTCTTTTGGCCGCCGCCCTCCTCTGCGCCACGCTTCCCAGGCCAGACTACAACCGGTGACGAGCTGGTGATCGAAGCTGCAGAAAAAAAAGACGACGCCAACGACGCATCCTCCTTCCATGAGCTGGACTTACGGGAGTCCGGCGGTCGTGGATCAACGCTGGTGGTGGCGTGGCAGCCTCGCAGCGCCTCGCAGCTCCGCCTCCAGTGGCTCACCACCTGGACTCCTGGCGGCCCTGCAGAGCAGGGACGCCTCCTGTGGCGGTCTGGTGGCGGGGCAGCTGAGGAGTGGAAGGATGAGCCGAGCCATGCTCTTTGCAGGGAACTGTGTCCTGAGATCCAGGCGTGCATCCCCTCCGAGCTGTGGTGTGACGGCCGCCAACACTGTCCAAAGGGTGAGGCGAATACCGGCCTCGCTCGGCTCTATATGTATCCGTTTTACACTCACTGACTTCATACAGTATGTTTGTTATATCTCTACTTTTCTCACTCCCTTCTCACTCTCACTCTTTCTCCCGCAGGCAGCGACGAGACTGTGGCCAACTGCCTGCTGGAGCGCATCCCTTGGCTGTACCTCACCATCGCGGGCCTGACGCTGCTCACCTTGCTCTCCATCACCGTCTCCGCCATCAGCCGCCACCGCCAACAGAAGGCAAAGAAGCGGCAGCAGGACGCCAGGCGGGTGTCCACTCAGGAGTCGATCCTCCCGAAGGAGAAAAGCTTAAGTGCCTATGCTCTCGACTACACCGACATGGACTTTGAAACGACCGTCTGAGGTGTGCCCCGGCGGCCCTGTGGCTCCTGTGTGTCGCTTGTGTGTGTTCACTGACTGTTGAAGGGCACAGGTTTGGTGGTCTCCAGGTGACTTGGTGTCTATCTCTCTCACGGGTGTGGTCAAGGACACGTCTTTGGCCGGTGCTGTGTGTGTGTGTGTGTGTGTGTGTGTGTGTGTGTGTGTGTGTGTGTGTGTGTGTGTGTGTGTGTGTGTGTATGTATGTGTGTCATCCCTCGGCATGCCCCTCCTGTTGTCTACTTCCGCGGTGTCCGTCGACGGAAGGAGGCGCCACAGGCCGAAAGGGGGAGGACTCACGCCCCTGTCCAAAGTATATTAGATGCGAGGGTGCCCAGTCCCTATCGAGTCCTTAATTTCCTCACTACCTTTCCTTTCCCCTATACTTGCGAGTCCGGACTGTCATCACGTTATTGGAAAAGATCGAGTGTTGAATTATGCACTCAGCTGAGACGTGGATATTTCAGCGTTGCACTATTTTTTTACGTGTACATACATAGAATCCAGTTTAAACTTGAGTGTGTCCCTCGATCTCAGTCGCCAGTTATCGAATGTTTAACGATACTCAACCGAAAACAATGGAAAATATAAAAAAAAAACTCCAGATATATTAAGAAAAAACCTTAGCAGTAGAAAAAGATAAGGTTGAAATCATTGAAAATTTAACTCTGTGTCTTTGAACATAAACAACAGCTAAATAAAAGGGTATAATCTATTAATCATGACCGTTTGACAAGACTTAGAAATATCATGAAATCACCAGATAATACAAATAAAACGAAAATAGATAAATAAATAAACAAATCCATGAATAAGTAACCTACATTTTCACTAGCATCACAAAACGTTCAGGAGTTCAATAATACATAATGTTAGAGGAAAAGGGAAGCTGTGGCAGGGTAGGGCAGGGCAGGGCAGGGCAGGGCAGGGCAAGGCAGGGCAGGGCAGGGCAAGGGCAGGGCAGGGCAAGGCAGGGCAGGGCAGGGCAGGGCAGGGCAGGGCAGGGCAGGGCAGGGCAGGGCAGGGCAGGGCAAGGCAAGGCAAGGCAGGGCAAGGCAGGGGAGGGTAGGACAGGGTAAGGTAGGGTAGGGATAGTATTGCATTATTCAAAGGAATCTTACAGTATTGAGAGCATCGGAATCCATCTGACAGACAGCGTGTTCTTTGTCAGATCCTTCCTTTGTGGTGCTTTATATCGAGCTTGAAATCGTCTCTGTTTTAGTTTGTTTAGTTGCACACAACCACACACACATACACACACAAAAAAACACACTCACATACACACACATACATATACATTTTTCTTCTATACCAATCAATCTATATGTCTCTACATTTCTCCCTTTCCTTCCTTCCTTCCTTCCTTCCTTCCTTCACTCATCCATTTACCTACAAATCTATACCTAACCTAACCACACCATTACACCAACAAAAACACCCTAAGAATGCACAACACACATAAACCTAACCTTTACATCACTAAAATAACGAAGATAATCTCATGTCTATCAGTGTAAGGATCTGGAAACATGAGCACTGCAAGGGAAGAGAAAGAGGAGGAAACGACCCTGTCATTTATATTTCCTGACGGGCGGATGCGAAACTCAAGGTGGCGAGGCAGGGGCGAGGGGCTGGTAGGGTGTCAGGGGAGAGGCAGAAGCAGGAAAATGCTTAGGGATGAGTGAGGAGCAAGTGAGGATGTGGGAAAGGGTGCAGAAGGTAGTGTATGAGGAGGGTGTAGGTAGGGTGTGAGTGTAGCTGTGAGGATAGATAAGGATAGGTAAAGATAGGAGGAGAAGAATAAGATATTTCAGGTAAAACTTAATTAAAACTATGAAAACGGTTTAGCAAAAGGTGAAAAAAGGGGTGAAGTTAGCGATGGAAAGGGGTGAGTGAGTAGTAGGTGAGAAGGAGGTGGTATTAGTGGTGAGGGGATGGACACAAGGGGGTAAAAGGGGAGGATTGAGTTGGAATGAGTGTATAGAAGCCTTTATAGCCTGCCATCACAAGGGGTTCAGGAGTAAGCACCGAGAACAGTACACACGACTACTATAACTATTTCTTTCCCTGTGGTTTTAAAGGATAAACTGACATAGACTCAAACAATACTGCAAAAAAAAGTTAAAACACTAACTTATCTCCATTAATGTTTTTTTCTTCTTTTTAGCTCTACGTGTATATATATAAAACATAAGTAAAGCAACTAATAAACAAATGAGTAATTAATATATGAATTAACTAATACAATGCTATACTGAATGATTGTTTCCTTACATAGATAATAATAATAATAATAATAATAATAATAATAATAATAATAATAATAATAATAATAATAATAATAATACAATGTAATATAAACACTTCAGAATTAATCATCATAAAACATCAAACATTATACGCAAGAAAATGTTTTATCACTTATACCTGGGAAACTTTTGACATTTATATCCAGAATATTTAAAAAGGTGCACAGGTGAGCGAAGAGTAAAGAAAACACGCAAGCATGAGGCCGAAGGTTAAGCCATGAGCTCTATGTTACTAAAGGGGAAGATTAGAGAAACTACCCCCGTGATGTTGACGAATATTAAAGAAAAATACAGGCACAGCTGACGCAGAATTCCAGAAAAATGATAATAAATATAATAATAATAATAATAATGAGGATGAAACATGAAAAATCAATACATACAAAACAATAAAATATGAAAAAACAAGAGAATGCCTGAGCGAAGATTAATGAAAACTGGTGACACTGGTTCTACGAATATTAATGGAATATATTACAAAAAAAAAAATAATAAAATACAACATAAAAAAAAAAAGTTAACTCGCCTGGAATTAAAGAGAACTAGAAGGAGTAAATGAAGCCATTATTACTACCATTACCGGGGAAAAAAATCGTTGGTGACGTGTATATACTCCATTTTTACCTACAAATGGGGTACAGTTTTCCTCCATTACATATTATTACACAAACATTATCCTCGGTGTCTTATATTTTGTGTGTGGGTGTGTGTAAAATAATAAAAAAAACGGAGCGTGTATTTTCCTAAACCAACACCGAAATGTATTATTATTATTACATATGACTCATTTCATCCGTTTTGGTGTATTTTCTCGTTCATTCATTTGTGTCTTCAATATATTTTCTTTTTTATATATAGAAACGAAGGAGGAGGAGGGAGAGTGCTAAAGAATCATTCGAAGCCTCAAATGTGGTATGTGAGGCTTCGAATCCCATTTCAACTACCGTCTCGTTGCTTTGTTTGACGGGGTTCGAGTGGAAGTGAAGCAGCAGGAGCAGGAGGAGCAGGAGGAGCAGCAGCAGCCTCCACCTCCACCCGCTGCTTTTCATCATTAGCGAAAAATAAATGAAGTAACATCAGCTTTGATAATAATTTCTCAATGTCAGAGTGTATAAAAAAGTTATCAATTATGGAGGTCGAGGATGGGTGTGACGGCAAAATTCTCTCTCTGTGTGACGTATAATTTATGTGTGTATGTGTGTGTGTGTGTGTGTGTGTGTGTGTGTGTGTGTGTGTGTGTGTGTGTGTGTGTGTGTGTGTGTGTGTGTGTTCGGTTTTCAGGTTAATAATGTGATTTTTCGGAATGTTTCTAAAATTTCAAGGGGCATTGGGTGATTTTTTTAAGGTCCAATTATCCACACCCTTTATCCCTCCCTCCCTAATCCACTACCGTTACCACCACCACCACCACCACCACCACCATCACCACCTCATCCATCCCGTCTCCCTGCTACTCTTAACATTACACTTCTCAAATACAAACTACTATGTTTAAAAAGGTAATAAAGCTTATACACAAACCTCAGCCTGAGATATACTGATAATTTACATCAAGTCTAATTTGTTTGTCTGTATGAGGATAAGACCAAAAATCACTATGGCATAAAGTTTCATCATGTTCCTTTTTGTTTCACGTCACACAGAAACTTGGACAAAATGAGTTATAATGAGTGATAATTTTCAAACGGAATGGTTAATCACGTCATTAGTTACAGCAAAAACTTCCTGGCCGACATATTAAGTATTTTTTGTTTTATACCTTTAAAGTCTTGCATTTGAAACGTAATAAAACCTTTCATTATAACCTACAAGTGATAAAATACGAAATACAAATTATAACAATGAAACTATATAACACAAACCTAACCCAACAATGGACTTTTTTTCTTCAATACTTATAATTATACACTAATCAAATTTTTTTCAACCTTGCTTTCCTATACCACCACACCTCTCCCTTCAAAACATTTATATCCTTGCTCCTTACATCACCACAAGTCTACCTTTACGTCACTCATCTCTGTCCACCGTCCTCCCTCCTTCACCTTCTTAGCCTAACACACACACACAAAGACTCAGTAACGGGCAGCTATTTTTATATCACTGTTCCTCGCTCCTCTTCGTGGCCAGATGCTTTGTAAGGCCAATCTATAGAAAGCTTTAGGTTCACTTCTATTCTTTTCTTTTCTTTGGGTATTGAAACTGTTTAATCTATTCTCTCTCTCTCTCTCTCTCTATCTTTCTCTTTCTCTTTCTTTCTCTTTCTTTCTTTCTCTTTCTCTCAATGTTTATCGTACAATTTCGTTATTTCAGTGTTGTTTTTTCTATGTGTTCATCCTATATTACTACGTCAAAGTGTAACTAACATTTTATACTTGTTTGTACAAATAAAAAAATATCTCTTATATTTCCCAAAAGAATGCTGAGTGTTACTTATTATCCAAAAACAAAACAAAAATAATAATAAATAAATGAATCAACGAGTGTAAATGACTCTCAAAACTATAACACAAATTATCACAAGGAATTCTATTTATTACAAGTTTTAGTATAAAATTTTCAGATTACCCCATACTAGGGTAAAAAAAAATTGAATACCATAACTAGGGTAAAAAAATAATCCTAGACCCACTTAAGGTAAACATAATGTGTTCCGAGTGCCATGCTAGGGTAAGAAAAATGATCACTGCCACATGCTAGGGTAGAAAGTGCCTCCAAGCCTTCCCTAGCCTAGCATAGTGTTGCAGGCAGGTAGGTGGTCAGGTAGGTGGTCAGGTAAGAGGTCACCTTTATGTTCATGTCTGTCATTCCACGTCTCTTCACCTTTGCTTTACTTTTTTTGTATTCTTTTTATTTTTTATTTTTGCTCTGATTTATATTACCTAGAATTGCACGCTATCTAGTTCTCTCTTTCTCTTTCTTTCTTTCTCTCTCTCTTATTCTCTAAATTAATTTTTTTTTATCAGAATTTTACTCTTCGTATTCTATATATTTTTTTTTAACCTTTTTCATTTTGTTTTGGTTCATGCACATATTCACTTCATTGTTTGTTTTTATTTCACAGTTGTACGTTCGTTCAATTTTACTTGTGTCAATATTTCCTTTTCGTTCACCAGCTGCAAATATTTTGTTTTCTTCTTTTAAAATAATCGTGTCTTTTTTTCTTTTTCTTTATTACATTTATTATCAATTTTCCGTAGAGATTTATTTTATTTATTTATTATTCTTTCATTATTGTTTATTTCACGTTATATTCGTCGTACACTCTCTCTCTCTCTCTCTCTCTCTCTCTCTCTCTCTCTCTCTCTCTCTCTCTCTCTCTCTCTCTCTCTCTCTCTCTCTCTCTCTCTCTCTCTCTCTCTCTCTCTCTCTCTCTCTCTCTTTACACTCTACCATATTTCCGCTTCAATTGTGTGTAATAATTTTTCTTTTTCCTTCCCTTTTAGTTCCTATCTCCGACCCTTTCCATTCCTTGTTTATATTTACTCTGTGCCTAACCTAACACCTACAAGTTTATCCTTAAGCAAACACGCTTCACACAATCATTCCACCATCTATTTCAATTCCATTTCCCCAATTTCACTCGATACCTTCCCCTTTCTAGCCAATTTTCACTTATTCCCTTACATCCACCTTTCGTTTCTCAGATTATTTCATATTTCTATTTCTTTACTTCGTTTAGCGTTGTGTTTGTGATCGTTTCTATTGGTAGTTCATCTTTATTTTGGTTTTATTCCACGCCCTGCAGCTTACCTACGACCTGGGGGAGTGGCGAGGCGTGAGGAGGTGGGTGGCGTGAGGTTTAAGTATGAAGAGGGGCCAAGGGGATCGAACTGGCCACGCTACATGCACCTAATACCTGAACCTATACCTCAGTTGGGTGTGCGTGCCTTCATAGCGTTTCCTAGTGCCTCCTCCTCCTCCTCCTCCTCCCCTCCCTCCTCCTCCTCTTCCTCCTCCTGTTCTTGCCTGTTTTGTTTTTGCTGATAAGACTGGGTACCAAATTCTCCTTCTTCTTCCTTTTCCTCATTTTCTTTTCTTCTTGTTCTTTCGATTACTTCAACTTCTCTCCAATTTTTACTGTACCAATTTCTTCCTCCAACATCCCTCCTCCTCTTCTTCTTCCTCTTCCTCCTCCTCCTCCTCCTCCAGGGTGATAGGAAGCCCCCAGAGGATCCTAATAAATATATTCCCGGGAGGACAAGGCGATGAGGACATTAGATGCACGAAAGTCATTGTAACGGGGTTATGAGAGGTGCCCCCCCCAGTCCCTGTCCCAACCTATCTGCCCCTAACGCCCCCTCCCGTCCCTTGCTCCATCTAATTAAGTCGTTTCTTAAGGTCGCCGCGTCTCGCTTCAGGCGGTAATTTCATCCCCTTGATCGGCTTCTCTTGGATCTACATCGCGAGCATCGACTATTTTGTCCGTTGTATGCGAGTGTTGGGAAGTGTAAGTCGACGGTTGGCTCTAGGCTCCTCCCTCTGTTTACAAGCGTTGGGGTTTGTTTACTCATCTGCTTCATCGTCCCTTTCCTTCCCTCCAGGTAGATTAGATGAGGAGTGATTAGGTTTTGTCATATTTTCTATCTGTTACGTGACTTTTCTTGCCTTGTTGTTAATTTTTGACTACGGAATGTAAATGGTTTTCTAGATTGCATTTTGAATCTGAATGGAAGAAATTTTTACCGTATACTCTCTACCGTTATTACATCTGGGTTTTTTTTATGAACTTGGAATTAAAAGAAAGGAAAATACTAGTAAAAATCACCTACCACTACCTATATATAAATGAATAAATAAATTAATACATGGAGCCAAATTAATTCAAAGGTTCGAATCAAAGAATAGCAGCAAAGAAATCACGACCTTTTCTTTTGGGGGAGACTAAACTCTACCGACGCTATATTTGGCACGCGGAGAAAATTGTATTAATAAATCGGGTTCACGAAGGGCGAAGGGATAGACGAGACTATAAAAGACGGAACAAAAAGAAAGGATAGAATTATATAAAAAAAACGATGGAAAGAGGGAGGGAGGCTAGTGGTGGTGGTGGTGGTGGTGGTGGTGGTGGTGGTGGTGGTGAGGTCAACCATTATAAATTCGACTTCCCTTTATTGCAATCAACTGAGGCATTAATTTGATGGTTTTGCAGAATTACTTTTCATCTTTCTTGAGTGCAATATTGCTTCACCCACTAATGTTATTTATTTTGTATTACTTATCTGTGTATTCACTTTGAGTCGTGGAGTGAATCAAAAACATAAATAAATAAAAAATATAAAAAAACGCGGATAGGTTATCAAAAACACGACTTTTTTTCCCCTAAACTCCTCTGATTCACTAAGGAAAATATAGATGAAAGTAATACGTAAAGGAGAATAAAGTAAAATGAAGCCACTTAACGCAAAACAAATGATACCGAAGGAATTGTGGTATCCTATTTAAGGGTTACTTCACCAGGTGTTCTTATAAAGCTGAATCTAGTTACCAATCTAGTTACCACCTGAGAGGAGTCGAACGGGGGCCTAAGATTTCGAAGCTCAGATCACTAGCCACTGCACCACGAAAGTACAGGTTATAGACACGAATACCTTCTCAGGTTTCATAAAACAAATATATATAATCTATCTATGTATAAAAAAAAATCAGATCAATATGACAATACTTATATCTATTGAAAAACCTTAATATTTTATGCATAATTGTGCCAAAAAATGTATTTAAAAAATGGTGCTCCCAGGGCTTTGAACTTAATTAGTTAATTAACTGTTCCAGAAGAGCCTTCATCCCTACCTAAAAAAAAAGCGTGAGTTAAAAACTTAATATAAAATCTGTAGCATTAATATATTAGCTGAAAATTTTCCACCTATTACATTTTCTTCTTTTAGCGGCACAGGTTAACTTAAACTCCCTCTGACCAATACTTCCTCACTCATCTTCACATGCATCGCGGGAGGAAAAGATACTCGTAAAAATGTCCCAGGGAGAGGAGAGATTACCGCTCCCCTTAACCCTGGCTGTAGGAAGCTGCCCTAAGCCAACCTACAGCTCTCTAAAGGTAGGTACTGTACACACACACACACACACACACACACACACACACACACACACACACACACACACACACACACACACACACACACACGAGCACCAAAAAATAAAAAATCTTCTCTCAGTGTTACTCAGGAAATTCCGTTTCATTCCTCAAGATAAATGCGCATAACTTTTCATTTGCTTTCTTTACGTCGTCAGGAGTTCCCAAGTTTCCGAGGCATTTACTTCGACATATCGGCTCGGGAAGGTGTGAGAGAAAAGGGAAAGGGGAAAGGGAAAAAAAGGTACTATAATGAAAGTTAGTTTCAAGGACATCATACGAGCATCAAAGTTTGTCCAGAACCCTTTCGTCCCCCCTCCACTCATCACCTTCCTCGCCATCTTCTTCCCTTCTTCCTCCTTGTTTCTTCTCCTGATATCCATCTTCTAAAATTTTCGTTTCCTTTCCTTCTTTTCTTGATCTTTCTCTTCCTCTCATATTTGTTGCCTCGTTCTCTTCTCCCATATTTTATCTTGCTGTTTCCTTCCTCCTCCTCCTCCTCCTTTTCTTCTTGCTCCTCTTACCCCTTCCTCTCCTGCCCCTCTCCCACCTCTTCCTCCTCCTCTTCATTTTATCACTCGAAATACAAAGTTGAGGTCCACCTTCAAGTTCAAATTTTTCCCCCCCAAGTCGAGGCGCCGCAAGAACAAACCGAGGACGACTTGAGTGGAGTTGCAAGTCTTTATCACACTTTCTTTTTTATCTCCCTCTCTCGCACGGAATCACAGCCAATGAAATAAATAAGTGAGAGGCAAACATTGCAGTTTAACTTTTGCTGCGGGGTGCTAACAGAGCCGTCTTGATGAGTTCGTGAGTTCGAGAGTTCGTGAGTAATGAGTAAGTAATTCATACTTTACTCTGCATGGGGTTACTGTGTCCATGTTTGATTAATGAATGTAATTATGAGGTGATTACAGATAGATTCAAATACAAATGTTAATGTGTTTAAGTTGGTCTTACTTGGACGTATAAAAAATAAATAAATGGAACAGTCTACCCAAAAAAGTAAATAATGTCACAGTGAACAGCTTCTAGAACAGTTATGAAAAGAACTTCCTAGTTTCTCAGAGAAGAGGTGAAGTAAAGCCTTACTCCCCAACCTCTTGTTCTATCGGTAAGGTAAGCAATGAATCAGACTCCAACATACTATAGTAATAAGTACATAAGACAGCAACACTCACCAGCAGACAGACAGACGGTCGTGGCAGCTTCTCGGGAAGACCTTATCGCTGACTTCACCATTCAGTGTTTTCTGAAAATAAATCATATATGTAAAGAGAGAAAAAAACATTAAAAAAAGCTAATTATATAATGGTTTTCACTTATCTCATCAACAACACAAATAATTATGACAATAATAATAATAATAATAAAGATAATTGAAATATAAATAAAAATACATAGTAAAAACTGCTATATAAAGGTGATTCGTCCCTACGAGGTCAAAGGACTATACATGAGAGTGAATGACAGACAGCACTAGTATGGAGCGTGACAGCACAGTGGAAAAAACAGAGGAATGAAATGTGGTGAGTGTCAGATGTGGGTCCAAGCGCGTTGTGAAAAGCACGGAGCTGTAGGAAGGGTTAAAGAATAGTGACCAAAAATATGGTTTTGTAACACATGCATACGAGTGTGAACAGGATGACAGAGTGAGGATAGAGAATAACTGAATGCGCAAGTTAAGGAAAGAGAAAAGAAGTGAAGTCAAGCCCAAAATTAGGTCTTTTTCCATGTTTTATTTTTAAGTAGTTTACACAGTAGTAGGGTAAAGTTTAGTCTAAATTCAGTTCACGTACCCTTTAATGTACTAGAAACTGGCTTACAACGATAAATCAAGTGGTTTAATTTGTCGAGGAAAGTCATAGATTATAGTGTTACGAACATGGATATTTGGCGGGGATATTTGGCGGGCTTTTTTACGCGGGAAGGCGTCTCCCGTCAGTCTTGAGGAGGGCGGAGGAGGCCAGCTGGGTGAAGAAGGCAGTGGTGTTGACGTCGTTAAAAGCATTTATTTGGCCCTTTGCAGCCTCCACACTGGGGCCAGAGCAGGGGGACAAAGTGATAGGCCTTTGTTACGCACTGGATCCCTGTGTTGGAGGAGAAGAGAGCCAGCAGGAGGAAGAGAGACAGCAGAGGAGAGGAGAGTACACAGAGAGGCGGGCAGTGGAGACATGGGCCAGCGTGAGGAGGGAAACGGGACAGAGGGTTCTGTTGTGTTGAGGGCTGTGCTGCTGTCGTGACTGTGCTGTGCTGAGACAGTGCTCTGTGTTGAGCCTGTTGTCTTGGTGCTGTGACTGTACTGTGCTGTTGTGTTGAGGCTGAGACGTGCTGTGCTGCTGTTGTGCTGAGGCTGAAACGTGCTGTGCTGCTGTTGTGCTGAGACTGAAACTGTGTTCTGTTGTGCCGTGGGCTGAGACTGTGTTGTGTTCTGTGCCTCTGGGAGTGTGCCCTAAAGTGTGTAAATTGTGTAACCTTGCCAGTGTTTAGTTTAGTAAAGGAAAGGAAATGTCAACGAGTGTTTCTTGTCACCACCTATAGCCGCCAGTGTTTTGGGGTAATAATCGCTAAGCTACACTCGCCACAGCGGTTCCGTGCCCGGAAAAGTAAGTGAAAGGTGTCAGTAAGTGAACAGTCATTACGACCCCTTCCCGCTCCAGTCACTGAGTGAGGCTGTGCTCAGTGTGCTGACGAGAGGAGACAGGAGTGAGAGTGGAGTGAAAGATGGGGTTCGTAACAATATGCTGCAACACCGCGATTTTTTTTTTTAATTAGTTATACTTTCTTATAATGTTAGCCTACGGATATGAAATGGCTCTCTCCCGCAGTATTGTGTAGATTTAGTGGGGATTTTCTCTATGCATGTTTGACGTAGATCAAAATCGACCACTAATGTAAAATAATTGGTTTTGATATGCAACCATGGATGAAAAAAAAGCTTGTTTATACAGTAATCAGAAATTTGACATCAGATTCGTATTCAGCATGCCAGAGAACTCCTATATACCAATTTTTAGGAAAAAATAAAATTTCGAAATTTTCAGGAATTTTAGCAAGGGTACCCCTTGTGATCTTGGCCAAATATCACGTTTTTGGAAATAACTCGAAAAATATGATGTTTACGTAAAACTTGTAGGTAATAATAAAGATAGAGTAGGGTAAGAGCGTTCGTTTGAGCTATAGGGTAATTAATTCTGACAATAATTAAGCGAGAAAACGACATCTTAATATTGTTCAGAAAATGTTATTAATTTTCTGTTTTTCTTGAAAACTATCGAAGCAATTTCAAATTCAATGACAGCATCTGATAGAGCTCATCAAGATACATAACATTGTTTCTATACATTTTTACCCTACGACTAATATTTACGCGGTAAAATGTGAAAAATGTTGGATCTCGTTTCTGGTGCTATTTTTTGGGGGCCGTAAAATGAGAAATCCAATTCCGTCACAGATACGTAAAAAACACTACGAATAAAAGTTGTAGATCTCTCAAATTACAATATAATTATGGGTGAATTTATCTTCCCACATACATCAGGTAAATGTGAGGCGGGACCGAATACTATACATGTCGCCAAACTGAACCAAAACACAGCTGCTTGAGGGTCGAGCGAGGCAGGAATGACGTAAAGTTGCGGGGCAGGAAGGACGGACGTAAAAGTGCGGGGCAGGGCAAGACATTCCTCTATATGGCCTTCAGGGTGAGAATAAATCACAAATTCACAGTTTCTACCACGGGAATATATACATAACTATGACTATGTATATAAGAGCTCGTCAGAAATTTGATTATAACATGTCACGTGTATTGTATTTGTATTGCATGTACTATCTGTCTGATTGTATGTGTGTCTGTCTGTCTGCTATATAAGGTAAGACTTTTTTTTCACTCCGTCTGTGTGTAGTTTGATTGTAAATATTGTGATGTTCAATAATAACTTCTGTCCTTGAATTACCTTATATTGTTGAGGTTGTTTATGGTATTGGTGTTTATAGTTGAGAGTGAAGGGCAAACGTAATATATTCCTCTTATATATTCCACTGGCAGGCGTCAACATGTCTGCAAAAGATGGAAGGTTTTTGAGAATTTAAATATCTGATATAACCTTGAAAATCATTACATTATCTTTGGTCTTGTATCTGTTGAAAATATTTAGTGATGATACTCTCTCATGCTGCTGTCATTATTTTTGCTGAATTTATGTGTTGGTTTTGGTAGCTAATGTTAAGTAGATCAGAAAAACAATCATAATCTACATGTAACTAAGTATTAATAGAAAGTAATTTAGTATAGTTTGATTATTTACATTACTTAACGAGTGAATCAATATATTAAGGCATTGTACCGATTATAATTATGTGACTAAACTATCAAACTGATCTAAATAAATTAAAATACTGTGTTATTGATTTTCTACATATATTTCATGTCTGCTCTTTTCCAGTAACTAATATCTCTTATCTTATCTATTATTCTTTCAGAGAGTTAACACCTACTTTTTTTTAATCTTAAGATAGACCCTCTTATCTTGTAATGCAATATAAAAGGTAATATATATGGAGCGAACATCCGTAAGGAGTGGCACCAAAAATTACAATCCCTGAATACGTAAGATTTATTCTGAGACACTCCTCTAATCTTTTCTCTTGCTTATACGGTATATTTTAGTACCTGGGATTCCTCTTTCGCCACTTATAAACATCCGGAGCAATAGATAAAGTACATTGAATCCGTTTGTGTCCCTGTCAGGTCCGCTGAGGTGCTGTGGTAGCCATGAGTTCACCAAGCAAGGGTGCTGCTCAGCCTGCACCTCAAACCACCACCACCACCACCACCAGTAAGACGGAGAAAGATAAAGCAAAGGTGGAGAAGAAGAAAGTGCCAACCAAATCCCAAGGAGAGAAGTGGAGCTCTTCAATTAATGCTTTGCTGTCGGTGAGTATCAGTTAGTTAGGCGTGCAGTGCAATAATCAAAGAGTAATATAGTGAAATTACACCTATAAATGATAGAATAAGCCTTTTCTGTTCATGGTACAGTGTTCGCTCGTGTATTTCAAGCATCTATTAGGTGTAGCAATTATCACACCTATGCATACATTTATAGGAATTCCTAGTTGTTCAGTACCTCTTATGTATGAATCATTAAATGGATACTGAGCGAAGGGAAAGTCTGTTAGTTTGAATGCCAGTTAACTTTGTCTCCTGGTGCGTATAAGAAGCCTACATTACTTAGATGTAGATGATAAAGTGCACTCTAGCTTTTTAATTTATTTTCGTAGTGGATTTTAAAATTTCAATCTTCATTATGTATTAAGTATCATTGTTATACTTCTCTATTTCTTCAAAAGCACTTTATATTCCCTGAAACTGTTGCATTTACAGGACCCTGAGGGAGTGGAAGCCTTCAGAAAGTTCCTGATAGAATTGGAGAATGAAAGCGGTGAGGAAGGCGAGCATACCAAATACATAGATTTCTTCCTGGAGTGTCAAGAGTACAAAGCCAAGTTTAAGAGTCTAGAGGATAAGGCCAAGGAGATCTTTGAAGAGTACTTGGCGGTGAGTTTGTCGTGTGGATCACTACTATATTTGTTGCACTAGTTTCACCTGTTAACTTTTGGGTGTACTATCTCAGACATTACTTGACCTTCTATGATAAGAATAACATAGTGGTTAATTAAGTGAGGTTAAATCTCCATCTATGTTTTGTGAGATTTCTTTACTAATTTTCAGATTTGCGTGATTTGACTTCTGAATGCATGCGTGAAACCTGCCTTTCAGAAAAGAATTATCTGTTCAATTTAGTTTGTTTGATTCTTTTTCTTTTTAACATGTTCTACTGCTTCTACATTGTCTTTCATTTGTTAATTTTTCCTTATATTATGATTTTTTAATTTTTCTCTCTCCACGATTTGTTTTCTTTTCTTAATACTGCTTATGATTTTCATTTCCTATCGTTATTTTTTATTTCTATTTCCTATATTTAATTTTTTATTGTTTTACCATTATATTTATTTATTTTTCCAGGAAGCCGCTCACCTGCCAGTTTTATTACAGGTCGGAGCAGACAAGGAAGTTGGGACGGGAGGGAAAAGTGTGGAAATCGGCGACAAATTAGAAGAGGAAGGTCTGGAGGGAGTGAGCATTTTTGACGAGCCTCAGAAAAAAGTCCGACAAAAGTTGGCTGATGGAGTGTACATAAACTTCTGCTTAGATCTTAAAAATAAGCTCAAATTATAGTAAGGACAAAACCACATCCATGCACAGAAGTAACAATTGATAACTTCTGCATATGTGTGTAACAATAATGTAACACTAGGCGAGGTGTTATATTTTCTAATTTTTAAGCTTACGTTACCAGATTAGTACTTAAGCTTTTTTTTATTAGAACAACTGTTAACCTTAGTGGTCCAGGAATATCAATGAAAGTTTTATGTATGATTTTCTGAGCTAGTAGATGTGGAAATGATTCTTCTTGCACAATGGTATTATGCTTTTGACCAGCTAGTGTGATAGTCGTCACCTCGCTGTAGTAATGAATGTGGTCCAAATACAGTTTCATAAAGCTTAATTCCACTGCAAGCTTGCCATGCTACCTTTCATATAGACTCCTTCACATCTACATAGCAGCAAGAATGTGATACGTGTGGCCTTTTTCGTCTATGGTGGATTTTATAGAACTGATATTGCCATGATTTTGTATTATATTTTGATATTATCTCACCGTTTCACCGGTTAGTTCATTGCATAGTGTACCTGTTTTTTTGTTAGATAAGGTGTTGCCTCACATCCGAATAAACTGTGGAAGTGTCAACATAAAATATGATTCTCTGTCACGTATAGTTATTGATTAATTGCATTTATCCATAGCAAGGGTAATGATTTTGCATGCACAACTTGCCTTATATTATTAGACTTGTGCAGACTCACTTAGTATTAAGCTCACTTGAACTCTATCATCACCCAAATTCAGGAATGGCTATTTTATATTTCGGTGCAGAGAAAAATTTGTTACCTTCCTTCGGGTACCGAGCCATGCAGACATTACTAGGAATAAGACGACTCACTCACTCGTATAGGGGCTGCCATCTCACTCCACATTATTTTTGTGACCCATTCCTGTCTTGGGTTTTTTTCCCACTCTCCCTCGTCTATTCCGTCTGCTTGACACCAAAAGCCTCAGCTAATTCCACCCTATCAAGCCATGGTACAATTAATTAAACCCATCCCAATTATAGATGGGGGGGGAAAGCTTTAGTCCATATTCCTAAAACAATCCAAAATTATTCATTAAGAGAAAACTAATTCCGTGCACTTGTTCCCTAAGAAACACTAATATTGTGCACCTGTTCCCATTTTTGTGATCTAGGGAAGGTGTGTGTCTGCGATGAAATGATATATTGCCATTATTACTGTGATACACATTTTTATGTACTTAAGTAAATGTGTACTTAAGAACCGTTTGTAATCATGTAGTTTTTTGATTGGCAACATTACTAGTTTCTGTAGAATTTCGTTGTGGGTTGAATAAACACATAAATTTGATTATCAGAGTGCAAAAGCCTGATATACACTTCACTACATGACTGAGAAGAGTCTGAGGTGTGTTTCAATTTGATGTACACAAACAACTGTAGGTTTCATGGAAGTTTTGAAAGGAAAATACAACCGAAACAGAACATTCTTTTCATGGAGAAGTTTCAAGCATGTTAAAATATTTGCCAGCATGTGTCAGTGGCTTGAGTTGGTAGAGCAATGTATAGACTACTAACATGGGATGGTGGTGGTGGTGGCAAGCAAATACTGCTGCCTAACCTACACTAACTACTATAGGGGCCGGGTGGCTACGTGGTACAGTGCTCGGCTCGTGACCTAAAGGTTGTGAGTTCGATCCTGGCTCACCGCAGCTTCTTGGTTAGAGGCAGTGCTCTCGTTAACCCTAACAGAACTATATGATCTGTAGCTACCTTGTTCAGGGGGATTATTGAATCGCCTTTAATCACTGTAGCTACAACTAGGAGAGGTGTGAAGATCAAGGTTGGAATGTAAACATGATAAGGTGGTGTTGTTATAGTTGTGATGCATTCAATATTGGCAACCCATTAAAATCATGTTTATTTATTGAAGTATGCAGTGAAAAGTAAACACAGTATTATTTCTATGTAAAATTATTGTGACTTCTCTTTTGTTCTACAGATCTATAAAACCTTGTTGAGAGTTGCATACCTTAATGTATTAGTTATCTAATATAGATTAGTCATATAATGAATCTAAAAAAAAATGAAACCCATATTAAAATCATTATAATCCGACTACTGTTACATGAATACTATGAAACTAAATGTGTGATTTGTTGATACTAATAAAATTTTATTCATAAACTCTATAATTACTTAACATTCTACACTACAATGTACCACTAATCCTTACAGTAATACAATAAAGGTTAGTAGTTTGACAGACATCACAGTCAACCCAATCATACCTTACTGCAGTAACCAAGAATACTACCACCGTATTCCCAGCGGATCATTAAAACAGGAAGCCCCTCCTTTGTGTTCTCTCCTATGAAAAGACGGCACAGAAGGGGAGAGGAGAGAAAAGTCTCCCTCAACCCAAAGAGTGTCGTCATAGTTACCTCCTTTAAATGGGGATATAATTAGAAATCATGAAGCATTCCATTTTTATTTTAGCCCTGTGGTGGAGGCTGCAAATATACCACCACTGTATTCTGTGTAGATCTTAAAAGACAACCAAAAGGGACGGAGTGAGGGGTCTGGGAAGCACCTCCTTTGTGTTCTCTCATAAAGGCACGGCATAGAGGGGGAGGGAAGGTAAGTAATGTCTTCCCGAACCTTGAACGCCTTCTCTTGGCTACCCTCCGTTACGTGGGATAATAACCAGGTACTGTATATAGATAGACAGTAACCAAAATAATTGTATTCATGACAAAATCAATATCTCTTTCACCAACCTACAACTCTCCCAATGTTCTTCCACTATCGTCTTTTACCTTATCCTCTTTAGTCCTCTGTGGTGGGGCTGCAAAATTACTACCATTGTACTCCCAGCCTGTGATAGGAAGCGACACAAAGGGTAGGATAGGAGGGAGGCGCCTTGTCTCGGCTACACCTCAGATGTTGGCTTGGTATATATATAAAGATAGATAGATAGACTTCATCCATCAGTACAGTTCTATTATCTTACTTTTTATTACCTATTTTCTATCCCTTTCTACTTTCCAAATATGCATCTAACCCTTATCTATCATCTATCTATTTCTTCATCCATTTTGTACTAAAACACACCATTTCTTACACTTCTACTGTACAATACATTCTAATCCATAAATGAGGTTACTAATACACATATACAATACCAAGTACAGTTTCAAAATACATACTTTGAACTAGCGATACGATATGATCAATGATTTGTTTGTCTAATTGCTACCGTACCAGCTTACCAATTAACAAACCACCCTTAGAGTGGCCTGGGAGGTGGTTCTGCCATAGCTCGTTCCAGGTGCTTTTGTTTCCTCTCGGCTCGCCTCATCTCAGCCTCTTGACGCTTCTCTTCCTTCATACGAGCTTGACGGGACTGTTCGCAGTTCTGTAAATACCATAGAGAGTTTTAAGTGTTAGAAATATAACTATATCACTTGTTTCTTATAGATACTCGATTTGTTTAATGTTTAAGAGGTCAAAAATTGAATACTCATTTTCCTTTTCACTCTTGTCTTGCTTCTGTTTATGTGTGAATTAAATGAAACAACTCACCAAGAAGATAGCATTCCTAAGGTCAGGATCAATGTTGTCAAGCTGGGCACAAAGGTCTGTCACTCTAGCCTCCAGGAGTGCCAACAGAGCCTCTTGTCCCATGCCGGCACTGACTGTTGGCTCACTCATCCTCACCTCAGTTGGACTTTCCTTCCCTGGACTAGACCTATCCTCCGATCCTCCTTCTCAGATAAAAAAAAGAAAAGAAAAAAGTCAGTTATATCACACATTTCATTCTTACGGCAATATAATTTAAACCATCAAAAGGAAATTAAAGATATATATAATTTATTCTACATGTAATATCAACCTTTTGTCTTGGTTGAGTTCTCCGGTGACATTTTCCTGAGTGGTGGTACTTGAGGTATTGCTTGAGGCACCAGAGGAGAGTATTTGCTCGACCCGAACACATCACTCACTACCTCTGCAATCTGTTAAGGAAGAGAAAACACGAGTAGGTAACGAGAGGAAAAAGAAACCGATGTAAATATTTTTCTAGGTTATTTTAGCAGATTAATGAATGAGGATGATGATGATGACGATGACCTACTTGAGCTACGAGTTGGTCCAGCTGCGCCTGTGCCTCAGCATCTCCAGACAGCCTTGGCCACTCTCCTATTAGTGTGTGGAGGTCATGCAGCTGACCCTCGTGGCCTCCACCTCGCGCCTTCTCCTGCAGCTGTTCAATGTCTTGCAGGCGGGTGTTTAGCTTGTTCTGCCGGCTGTCTACTTCCTTGTTTAAAGCTTCGGTCTGGTTCTGTATTCTGTAATTACACGATGTCCTTCAGCGTAAGTTAAATTGTTATTATTAAGACACTAAATTATTTAATGTGTAGTAATAATAATCCGTAACTCTATTAATAATGACTCCCATATTCAAGAGATAAAGAAATAGTATATTCTTTTAAATTACTGTACGTACTATATAATTTACGGGTGATAGCGTACAAAGGGTCACAAAAATGCAGGACAACTAAGACCTCTTTATACCAACCAATAATAAAAGTTACCTGGTTAGAAGGGCAAGAAGACCATGACATTGAGACTCGTACATGCTGGCCAGGTTAACCAAATGTTCGTCATCTCCCAGGAACCCATCTACAAAAACACACGAACACATATAAACACCACAAGCTGAATAAAACAAAATAATCCACAGGAAAATATTAGCTGTCTAAAATACGTATGACATAAGTATACAGGTTGCCTATCAATAATCCGGTTCCATCTGTTTTCCGGCATGAATTTCAGAGCGCAGTTTCAAATTTCCTGAGTTGGTGCATCACTGTTTTCAGGAGGCACTGTTTACGTTTATATTTTGATGGCGCTGTACCCAGAATTAGCCGTTTACTCATACTGGATTATTGATAGTCAACCTCTACTTTCAGCATTACTCAGGAAAATCACAGGTTTTACCGAATGCTCCGTGGTCGCAGGCTTCATCGTCCTCTTTGACAACTGCTACAAGGTCATTTGAACCCTCTGGAGCTTGTAGATGTGAAGGTCTGTTGCCTAGTCTAGAGGATGATCTACTCTGGGGTGTGTCTGTCCTCAGCATGCGAAGGAGGGAAAGGTCAGCTCCTAGTGTGCCGCCAGCCCCTCCCTCACCTGGAAAATGTGTTAGATTTTATTATTAATTTTTTTTTATAGATATTTTATAGATATGCAAGTAAATTTTGTATCATAAGGAAGGTCGAGTTAAAGTTGTGATGTGTCCAGGTGGTGAAGTATGTTAGAATGATACAATACGAATTAATTCCATAAGAGTGATACTTTACGTCACTGATTTATATTTCCGGCACTGTCTGCATATTGATATTATACTGTTTATAGAAGCGCATACAAGTATAATAGACAGAACACAGATTTAACTTTATTAGGATATAATTTCTATCCTTCCATCACCAAAGAGTCTTTAAATGATCTGTATACATCTATACTTCATTATAGACCAGAGGAAAACACAATTAATTAGAGGTGTATGTTTCTAGCCTTTTTTTTGCCTTCCGTTCAAGTTACCTCGGGGTGAGACGGCCTGGGAACTGTCGGTTGTTGCCACAGTGACGGCTCGGGCAAGCTCAGCTATATCCGAACCCTCCAATGGTCTGCCTGCTATGCATAATGACGACTCCTGCAATACATGATAAATAAACATCACAATGTTCACCAAATATATGTAAAGTAAAATAATAAAGAAATATGATCAGGTTTAGTCACCCAACATAAATTCCTCCATTACTTTAAGATAGCAGTGTTGAAAATATTGAGTATGTGCATGATAAAACAGTACACAAGAGGCAATGATAGAATGTAACACTAGAAACAAGATACATCAGGTAGACATTAAAGTTAACCCAGTGCTTCTATTTATATTTAACCTATGTCTTCCTACTACTACTACCTTCCTTGGCTATGAAATGATTAAGGTGTATGTCAATATAAATACAAACATAATATAAATACCTTGACTTTCTCTTGTATCTCGTGAATCTTTCTCCTGAGGTCTTTCAATGATTGTGAAGGAGTGACAGCTGCTAAGAACTGTTGGAAGGCTGTTAGTTCCTGCAGCCTCTCCTCTTCCTCCTCCTGCACGGTCTTAGCCTCAGCTAGCAGGCCGGAGTAGTAGTCGATGCGTATATCCTGCTCGGTCATATTATGCTTGGCAACATCACCTCTGTCAGAAAAGGAATAGAGGTTGTTTATTGATCTTATTTACTGCATTCCTGTAACAGTTATTTGTATGCATGCACTGAATTTTATAACAATTGATTTTACTTAAACTATCATTCTATTAGGCGAGTTATGATTCACAACAATCACAAAGGTTAATCCAATGCCTAGAAAGACCTCAATCTATAGAATTATATAAAGTTTCATTGTCCGAACCTTGTCATAGTATCGGTGACTTCATTGTAGTGGTACTGAAGGAATTCTTGAAGAGCCGCCTCGTGGTACTTGAGCTGGGTCTCCAGTTCAGTGTTGACGGCTCTCTCCTGCTGCAGCTCCTCCTCCAGGCGCTGGGACTCAACCTCAGCCACAAGCGCCAAGTTCTGTTGAGAAAAGTTACCTCACTGCTACATCCTTCTTGATAAAATTCCTGGACCACTAAGTTAAATAGACGATACAAGCAGTAAGATAAGGGTTTTAGCGTGGCTGTATAAGCAATAGAAGCGTTTTAATGTGGCTGTATAGAGATAAGCAAGAGTGTTGATGCTGCATAGACCCACCTTATCTCTGGCAGTGGTGCGTGCCGAGCTGAGGTACTCCCGGGCTGTGAGGGGCTGGAGGCTGGGACCCCCTGCATAGCGGCGGCGAGGTGGGCCGAGCTGTTCAGTGTCCTTCGGCCTCCCTCGGGTCCCCTTCCTCACCTGAGATGCTACCAGAGGCTCCTTACCACTCTTAGCTAGGTCCTGCAATCAGTATCATGGTTAATACAGTGAAGATATAATATAACTAATTACATTATATACCCTCCAGCGACTCATTTTGTATAAATTTTTGTTTTTAAGTGTATAAGAGTAGAAAGCCTCGACACAATCCTCAATTTAATAGAGTTTGGATTTAACAGACTCCATCCGCTACCAGAAAAAATCCGCTGCTTGAACAATATGTCTTCTAGATGCCAGAGTAAGCAGAGTAAGTAGTGAGAATGTCCTGCCAAATCAAGCATGTAGTGCCAGTAACCGTTTCCCACTCAACGTAACCACACAGACCAGCTGCGTTTGTAATTATTTCTTGTTTATTTTACTACTTTGCTCAATAAAATGCCCCCCCCAAGGTTGTAAAAAAGAAGTGTGTCAAACAAAATAGAATTAAACAAATTAAATTGAATAGTAAATAAGTGCATTTCATAGAAGGGCTGGAGACACACTGGTCCAAGCTCTCGGCAAGAGTGGCGAGTGGACTTAAATCACCCCCAAGACACTAACCTCTTGGTACACCATGCCTTAACACTTCACTAATCCACCCCCCTAAGGTAACATATCACACTACACATACTACCAACACTCCTACACTACACATCCTAACACTAACACATCTACACTAACACATCCTAACACTAACATCCTAACACTAACCATCTAACACTAACACAAACACATCCTAACACTAACATCCTAACACTAACACATCCTAACAAACACATCCTAACACACATCCTAACAAACACATCCTAACACTACAAACACATCCTAACACTAACAAACACATCCTACACTACAAACACATCCTAACACTAACAAACACATCCTAACACTAACAAACACATCCTAACACTACACATCCTACACTAACATCCTAACACTAACACAATACTCCTAACACTAACATCCTAACACTAACACATCCTAACACTAACACATCCTAACACTAGCAAGTCAGAAAAACCCTGTAACACAACACTCGTATAAGTATTTACACTTCACATAATTAATAACTAACTTTAATATATATACATATACACAAGCTAATCTATTCACTTTGAAGAACTAACCACTCACCTCCAATCGAGGGTATTGCGTCTTGCAGATGGCAGCTAAGAAATGAGCCTTCCTGTCAATCCTGGCTAACTTTTCGACTACCATCCACGACGTGTCTCATACTTCTAAATCCTCAACCCTACAACTCTCGATCCCCCGAACCCTAATTAAACCAGAAGAAAAACGCTTGTTTGGTCCTGAAGGGTCAATAAAGTTACGCTCGTTACATATGTATATATGTGTATATGTGTGTGATTCAGTATGTATATAATCTAATATATGCATAATCTAAAGAGAAGCCTTCCTCCTCTTCCTCCGCCAAAAAATCCTCTCTTTCTCCTTCAGGAACCCCCAATCTTCCTCCAGGCTGAGTCGACCATCCCCTCTATAAGAAATCCTCCTCCTCCTCTTTATCATCATCATAGTATAGTATAGTAACAAGGGCACAGGCAGCGGGCACTCAACACTCTACACTTACCTGGTGCAGCTGCCTGACGGACTTTCCCGTGTGTTCAAACAGCTGTTGTTCCGGGGGCGGCACGTAAGGGCTGGGCTCAACCACCTTCCGAGGCACGTGGAACTTAGCTAACACCGACCTGATTATCTCCTCATCACTCCTCGAACCACCATCAGGCGTGCCCTTAGCCTTACGCCACTTGGCAAACCCTATCTTAAAATCTGGTGGGATGCTCATCTTGACAACCCAACAACACCACCAACACAACCACCACCAAACGTTTCCAGGACGTACAGTTTAGTCCCTATTGTAAGTCATCCTCTCCACCTTCACGAACAGTAATGTAATGTTCACTATTATGTTGAAAATGGTCTTCATTCACTTAACACTTTTTAGTTAACACGAGGGAGGATAGGAAGGGAAGGGACGTAAGGTTGAACTGGCGTCCTGTCGTTGCCTTGACTACCACCACCACCACAAGCACCACTATTGTCACGTGGTCGTACTGATGGATCTCATGAATAAGTAGGTGACATATGTCGCCTGATTCGATATTTTGGTAAGGAAGAGCCTGGTATACTTTCCCTGCGATCAGTGTTAAGGTTAGGGAGAGCCTTGTACATATTCCAGGAGACTGTACCTGCATACGGCCCCTGATATAATATAAATTAAATATCGTCACAATTCAGAAGAAAACAATAATGAAAATGAGATAACAATGTGGTTTGATCCTGGTAATGAAATAAACACGCAAGTGAATGCAATACAACCTCAACACACGACAAATTAAACAAGTGGTTGAGGCGTGTATGACATGGCGCAAATAACTAGACAATAAAATAACACAAACTATACTAATAATACTATCAACAAACAGAAACAAAATAATATAATATAACAGTATTATCGATAACAACAATTACAAATACCACACTAACCTTTACTTACTTTAACACACGCCTCCTACAGTCTGCTGGCAACTCGCACTCATCTAGACAGACAGATAGACACACAGGATAGGCACAGACACAAAATAGGATACAAACACAGGACATGAGACGTCATACACACATCCTGTTAAAAAAAAGGCATTAATTACTTTCATTTATTACTATTTTGTTTTTTCTTCTTCTATCTCTTATCTTTTCTTTTTATAAATGTATCTTTCTGTCTTTGTACTACTACTACTACTACTACTACTACTACTACTACTACTACTACTACTACTACTACTACTACTACTACTACCAATATCAACAATACTATGAGCAACAAAAAAAGACAAAAGTACATTAGGTATTTAAATGTCTATGAGTAAAGAAAAAAATTGCGCTACCTCTTGTACTCCGTCAGAGGCTTCCCGTCATACTGAGTCACCAAACTAAGCTGACGCCGCTGACAGTCACGTGAAATGCAATACGTCACCGTCACGTCATCCTATGTCATCCCAGCTTCCCCTACCCAGCTGAAGGTCACTACTGACTCACGTACCCGGTGTACATAAACAGAAGGTCATTAGCCAGTGTCTTCTTGGAGGTATATACTATTAGTCTAAGATGAAAAAGTTGCTAATAGTAATAATAATGGTAATAATAATAATAATAATAATAATAATAATAATAATAATAATAATAATAATAATAATACACACACACACACACACACACACACACACACACACACGCTCGAACTCCCTTCCTCTTTTGCCTCATTCTTCCGTTTTCCTTTCCCCATTTCAACACATTTTTTCTCCCACACTTCCCATCCATTGACATTTCCTCCTTATTCCTTAGAGTTATTTTCCTACCTCCTCCTACCCCCCCTCTCTCCTGTTCCTTCCTCTCCCATCCCTGCCATCATCCTACCTCCTCTCACCCACCCTCCCTCTCCCAATCCATGTCATCATCCTACCCACGCTCCCAGCCTCTCTCAACCCTGCCCAGCCCAGCGCGCGGTTGGGTCTCTAGCATATCCACGCTTCCACAGTTGTTGCTCGACTGTTGTGGTGAACGGAAGCCTGTGAGTCTCATCGTCGCGTTTAGCTGCCACTGAACGGTCTTCAACATTCCTCTTCTTGAAAGGTATGTCACATGTGTTCAAGTCTCACTCTACCCTAAGACATACTCGAGATTGTTGTATGTTTTGGTGGGGTCATAATGTGTTAAGGAGTGTTGGGGTAGTGAATAGCAAGGCATAATTGACCCATGAATTACTTTACAACTGGTTTGGACGAAAGAACTTATGAGTCTGCAACAGGTCTGTGCCCGGCTACACAAGGCACCTGCAATATACCTCGTACACCATATGTTACTTTCGCTCATGATTTTTTCCAACCTCTTACTTCAACTTACTTCTCAACTAACCTATCTGAGAATTCCTTGCCTCTCTCTTCATACACTTTCGCTCTATTACTACCAATACAAACCTGATTCATTTTAACACTCCGATATCACCTTTGCTAAGCGTGTCAAAACCTTTCACTTATTAAAACAGTGCATTCAGATCCATTGAAACCCTTGATAGGTAATGCAAATTAAGATGGTTATGGTTTGATTAACCTTTCTAGACTAGATAAACAACTTAGGCCTATCAATAATTTGTCATCCTTCTCTGCATGAATTAATAATATTTTTCTATAGATGAAATTAAAACTGACAGGGATAATTTAGAAGCTCTACTAGTGCTAAATATAATCACGGGATAACATTTGCATTTCCATACCTCTTCATCTATCTCATTACTCTTCACTGACAGTCTTTTGATCAACAGTCTCTTTAGTTTTCTATGGGCGTGTGTTACCAGTGAACTCGTGATTATTATGTAGTGTAAAGACAGCTGAACACACTGTAGACTGGATGCTACAGGAAACGAGTGATCAAGTTTCAGAAGTATATTAACAAAAAGTGAAAGATAAGGAGCAGGAAAGGAGAAAAGATAAACAAACTACTGTACGGTGTGGGAATAGAATCTTTTAAACCTAATTTGTCTTGCCTGTCAGTCATAGGGTTATATACACACACACACACACACACACACACGCACACACACACACACACACATACTGCCGGCCATTAATATAGCATTTTAAGCAACTCAGGGATCATATTACTATAAAAAAGACGTGGAAGAATGTTTTTATCTTAGAGAGAGAGAGAGAGAGAGAGAGAGAGAGAGAGAGAGAGAGAGAGAGAGAGAGAGAGAGAGAGAGAGAGAGAGATGTGTGTGTGTGTGTGTGTGTACGTGTGTCTCTCCCACTGGCCTTGACATCACTGGTTAATGTTCGGGTTAGTTTGGCAGTGAAAGTGTACCTGATTCTGATACACCTTGAATACATGAAGACATGAGACTTATTGGTATGCCACAGAAGGAAAAGAAAATCCAGTGGTAATAATAATAATGATAGTAGTAGTAGTAGTAGTAGTAGTAGTAGTAGTAGTAGTAGTAGTAAAAAGATAAGAAATTACGATAACAACATCAATAAAACCACGAAATAATATCAACAACAACAATAGCAACATAACTAACAGTCACACATTGGCACAAACACACACACATTCCTTACACTGACAAGCCAAAACCACCATCACTAAGCGTATTATTATAGGGTAACAATGCAGAACAAGGTCTCTCTTAGGTTTATATTACATTAGGGCTTTAAATCCAGGTGAACGTGTTATCAAGGTGGTACTTTCTCATACCTAGATGTTAACGTAACCCCACTCACTCCCTGCCTTGCCTTGCCTCGCTAAACCCCTTCCCAGTAGCACCTGTTACACTCAACCACCTTTTAGCAGCGTGCGTTAAAGGGTTCGAGTTTTTGGCAAGTATTCATGGTAGTGGGATTTGGGTTAAAATTGGTGTGGTGGTGACTAGATTATTATAAGGAAAGCAAGTTATTTAGTTTCTTTTCTCTCTCTGTCTGTCTGTTTCGCGTTATTACAGGTAGATACCCATAATGTGTCGTATATAAAGATGCACACACATATACACACATACATGCAAAGGTGGATGGAATGTTGACAGATAATTGAGCAGATATAGTTAAGTAGGAACGTCTCGCTCCTATACCTCAGCTGACAAGGCTTGAAAATTACTTCCACTGCTTGAGATGAAAGACAAGAATGCATGTTTTACCTTCCCTCTTGCCTTCTCTCCCTCCCTCTTATCTCCCTTCCCCTTCTCTCCTTCCTTCCTTCCTTCCTTCCTTCCTTCTTCCCACCTTCTCCCCTTCCCTCCTGTCTCAAGCTACAGTCCTCCATGACGTTGATAGGTATAGAAAGGTTAATAATAGTATGTTTTTTTTCATCCCTTCGGTAGTCACGTGTAAAATAGCTCAAGTATGAAGGTTAAAAGGTTATATCAATCTCATGTTGAAATATCCCATCGACTTTAGTAGAATTAAATAAATACGAAACGCAAATAGATAAATGAATAAAAAATCTTAGAATATAAGTCATGGATTTTTAGTTTACTTTAACTATTCAGGTTGAGTTTATTTCGAAATATGTGACGTAATAAGACTGACTAATACTGGTAGGCACTTTCTGAATTAAGGAGTGACTTGTAAATACCTAGAAAAGAAATTAAGAAGAGAGGCAAAGTAAAGGATATATATAAATAGCAATCGAAGAGGAAGGATATATAATGGATTGAAGTAAGGGAAAAGTAAAGGAATGTAGGAAAAGTAAACATGAGGCGTGATAGGCGTTTCTCAGCACATTGACTGACAACCAAATATGTTGTTGATTTAGGAAAAAAAAAATGTGTAAAAGAATTATTACCAAAGACAAAGACAATTTTTTTTCTTCTCTCTCTCTCTCTCTCTCTCTCTCTCTCTCTCTCTCTCTCTCTCTCTCTCTCTCTCTCTCTCTCTCTCTCTCTCTCTCTCTCTCTCTCTCTCTCTCTCTCTCTCTCTCTCTCTCTCTCTCTCTCTCTCTCTCTCTCTCTCAAGGTCACCTCAATCTGGCGTGGGTGTCTGGGTGACTTACTTGGTTTTTCGCTCTAAACCTAAATATGAAAGTAAACACAACGAAGTGATGTCCACGTGAACAAACATATAAACCAAATAAATTAACTAAAATAAATATAAACTAAAATGTAATTAGAGCAATGCACACCAATATTTTTTTTCCTGGTATCATAGAATTTTTTTCTTTTTTTTCTTCTAAACGACAATCTCATAGACGATAAAATCAAGGTGGCGTTTATAGCCTCGAGAAACACGACTCAACTCCTTTGTGGCAACTCATACACTATTTTATTTTATCATAAGTATGTTTTGCACTATCTGTGTGGGATTCATCTTCCTCTTCAAGATAAGACCACAAAACATATTATAAACACATATTTAACTCAACTGCAATGCTAATTATCTACTTGTCTCTGTTTGTATGTAACATTATAGTCTGATATTTATAACGCGGGGACTTGCTAAACAATATAAGATTACTATTTAAACATCAAATTATATGCACATGATTTTCAGTATAAATATTTCCTCTCACGATCTTTCATTCGGTTCAATAATCTTTTTTTCCTCTATGCAAATAAAACGTTATCCTGTTTCTCTATCATTTCCTTGAAGCAATGAGTGTTTTGTCTCTTTTTATTGCCTATTTCCTGTTCGTTGAAAGGATGATTTTCTCTCTCTCTCTCTCTCTCTCTCTCTCTCTCTCTCTCTCTCTCTCTCTCTCTCTCTCTCTCTCTCTCTCTCTCTCTCTCTCTCTCTCTCTCTCTCTCTCTCTCTCTCTCTCTCTGT
>JAPQNM010000017.1:8046318-8048818 GCA_029783475.1 Metacarcinus magister | reverse complement strand
AAAATAAAATAAAAAAAAACAGAAATTAGGGAAGAAATATATGGATAACAAAAAAATATCAATACAGAAAAAAAAAATGAAAGTACATAGGCTGATAAAGACGTGATTTTGATAAGCCAAGCCTAAAGGTAGGATCTTAAGTACATGTGACAGGCACACAGACAGACAGACACAGATAAACACCGCCCACTTGACCCTTCACTTTGCACCTCTGAAACATCTAGGTCACACACACACACACACACACACACACACACACACACACACACACACACACACACACACACACACACGTGGCGTTTGAGGTCACTAAAAATACACCACTTTGGACAATATAAGATATAAGAGAGAGAGAGAGAGAGAGAGAGAGAGAGAGAGAGAGAGAGAGAGAGAGAGAGAGAGAGAGAGAGAGAGACAGAGACAGAGACAGAGACAGAGACAGAGACAGAGACAGAGACAGAGACAGAGACAGAGACAGAGACAGAGACAGAGACAGAGACAGAGACAGAGACAGAGACAGAGACAGAGACAGAGACAGAGACAGAGAGACAGAGACAGAGACAGAGACAGAGACAGAGACAGAGACAGAGACAGAGACAGAGACAGAGACAGAGACAGAGACAGAGACAGAGACAGAGACAGAGACAGAGACAGAGACAGAGACAGAGACAGAGACAGAGACAGAGACAGAGACAGAGACAGAGACAGAGACAGAGACAGAGACAGAGACAGAGACAGAGACAGAGACAGAGACAGAGACAGAGACAGAGACAGAGACAGAGACAGAGACAGAGACAAAGAGAGATGAAGGAATGCAGTTGGGTTACCTCCTGTGACTACATAAGATAATGAATCGTAGGAGAAAGGAAGGAAGGAATAAAGGAAAGAAAATAACAACAATAATAATAAGAAAAGTAAAGAGTGTCTGAGGGCTGTGTAGTCGAGGTCACGAGTGTCATTTTATAAGGTAGTGAGAGGCTATAGGGGGGGTGTGGTAGTACATTAAACTCTTGGCATATTAAGAGGATCACCGCTGGGGAGCATAGGATAGAATAGTTTATCCTTAATTAAGATGACGTCGTGGAAATATGACATTGAGTAAAGAAAATGATTGGGGTGATATTATTATTACTTATTATAGCCATTATTATTATCATGAGAGAGAGAGAGAGAGAGAGAGAGAGAGAGAGAGAGAGAGAGAGAGAGAGAGAGAGAGAGAGAGAGAGAGAGAGAGAGAGAGAGAGAAAAAACATAAAATAGTCATGGTAGGTGGTTTTAGGAAAAAATAGTCGTGACCAAAAGATAAAAGTCAGGATGGACGTATGGGTGAATCATATAATATTAATAATACACCATCACCACCACCACCACCATCACCACCACCACCACTGCCATGTCTTACCCCGCCCCCCAACCCCCCGACAAAAAAAAAGGGATGTCTAGAATAGTTTCAATGTGTGCGCAGTGACGCGTTCTCTTGTTTTCCTATTCTTTCTGAGGCGCTAAAGGAGTGTTCTTTCTTAGCATCTCCTTTTGTGTGGGAGACAGACAGACTAGGATGGCTTCTCCAGACATTTGAGAGGCGGAGTGTTGGGGGTGTGGGGAGTGTTGGGGGTGTGGGGAGTGTTGGGGGTGTTGGGGGTGTGTTGGGGAGTGTTGGGTCGTGTTGGGGTATATTTTATAGGCCCAGCTGTTTCTCGTCTCCCCTCCTCCCCCTCCCCCGCCTCCCCCTTCTTAATGATGATGGCTAGGCAACATGTAACAGTGGTGGTGGTGGTGGTGGTGATAGTGATGAGGGTGATGGTGATGGTAGTAGAATGCAAGCAAATGGTTCATTTTAATCACACACACACACACACACACACACACACACACACACACACACACACACACACACACACACACACCGTTTAGGTTTCATGTCAAAATATTTAGTCGATCACTTTAAAATATACAATAGAATGTGTATGATAAGAATAGTGAAGAAGATGATGTGCAGGAGGAGGAGGAGGAGGAGGAAGAAGAGGAGGAGGTGTTGAGCATCCTAGCCAAACCGGTTCCTAATATACGTATACACCTGACCGCGTACACACATACTCTCTCTCTCTCTCTCTCTCTCTCTCTCTCTCTCTCTCTCTCTCTCTCTCTCTCTCTCTCTCTCTCTCTCTGACATCACTATTATCATCATCTTATTACCATCAAACACCCACACCATCACAGGATACACCACCACCACCACCACCACCACCAACAACAACAACATAAGAAAACAATAATAACAACCCTCAATTTCCTCCATTAAATCAATTACTTTTTTCCTGTCTGTAAGAAGCCGATATACCTCAAGGTGAACTGCTTCGTCCTGTATTTATAGTCGAATAAATTTTAACTGGGAACTCAAGGTTAAATGTCAAATAAATTTCATACACTACTAACCTAACCTAACCTAACCTAACCAACCCAAACCTAACCTAACTTACACCTTGCTTTTGTCTGCATT
>JAPQNM010000017.1:8031318-8043818 GCA_029783475.1 Metacarcinus magister | reverse complement strand
ACTATATACAATTACCCTCTTTTTACGCATCTGAAGTAACATTATAAAAAAAAACACCATTATTATCATTACAAAAACTACAAAAAGCTATAACTATGTTAAAAAAAAAATGTATATAAATGTACCATCATTCTGTTTGCTTGTTACTTCGTGAAATCGTGTAACTTCCATAGGTAAGGGGTCATTGTGGGGGGGGAGGGGGGGAAGGGGCGAGGTGACCTACGTCCCCCCCCTCTGACTCACCGGAAACACACACACACACACACACGTACTCTTGGTCCTTATGTCTTAAACAGTAGTAGTAATTATAGTGACAGTCATTAATTAAACCTTAACACACCACTCCCCATTTCCTTTCCTACACACAGAAACTTTCCAGCCTTTCCTTTTTCATTTCCTCTTCCTTAAACACCATACCTCACTCTTTTAACCTGCTCTTACATTCTTTCCTTTCCTCTCCCTTCACATAGCACGTCCTAGGTCTATCCTTTCTCATTCCTCTCCCTCTAACACAATATTCATCCTTTTAATCGTATTCCAACCTCCTTACCTCTCCTCTCTCTCCACCATACAACTCCTCAACCTCTCCTTTCCTCTTCCTCTAACACCAAACCTCACTTCTTGAATCCTATCTCCTTCCCCTTCCTCTCCTCTCCCTCCAATACCACGTCTCACTCCATTAATTTTAACCTGTTCTAACCTCCTTTCCTGTTTCCTCTCCTCTCCTATTTTCTCCTTTCAACAACTAACCTCCTGCTCTCGTACCTTGTATAAATATTTACGTTTGCCTCTTAAAATGATAGTAAAAGGAACAAACACAGAGTCATGCAGGGGTCGAGGGGTCTGCAAACAGTGGAGGAGTTTTGTTTGCTTTTCTGGGTTAGCTGGGAATACATAGGCTTGGTATAAATAGGCCTAAGGAGACAAATGATGATGATGATGATGATGATGATGTTGATAGTGGATGGTGGTGATGTGTAATTTATTTTTGTCTTTTATTTAACGATTTTGGTTTTTATTTATACGTGTTGGGAGTATTCAGACACGAAAAAAAGAGAGAGAGAGAGAGAGAGAGAGAGAGAGAGAGAGAGAGAGAGAGAGAGAGAGAGAGAGAGAGAGAGAGAGAGAGAGAGAGAGAGAGAGAGAGCGAGAGAGAGAGAGAGCGAGAGAGCGAGAGCGAGAGAGATATCCACCACCACCACCGCCTCCACAACAACAATAACCTCGACCCGCCCACAGACAAGACAAAATAAGGGTGCTCCGTTTTGTCCTTGAATCCTTATGGAACAAATGTCTTGAGGCAGGGCAGTAGGAGGAGGAGGAGGAGGAGGAGGAGGAGGAGGAGGAGGAGGAGGAGGAGGAGGAGGAGGAGGAGGAGGAGGAGGAGGAGGAGGAGGAGAAGGAGAGGCATGCAACAACCCGACCATCACATCAAGGCAATCTTTCGCTCATGCACTTGACGAGAGAAAAAAAAAAAATGTATATATAAACAGGATAAAATTAGCATACGTAATCCTGGGTTTAGAGTGACGTTTGAATATTTAGTTTGGCCTAAAGTTAACGAAAAAGAAAACGTAACGTATATTTCTATTTTCATTACTATTAGTTTGTATCTATTAATTACATGTCCAGTTGTAATTATATTCTATAGGTGAAAAAGAGACGTGGGGTAAAGAGGCAGGGCACAGTCTTCTAAATTTTTCAATACATATCCATAAAAATCTAAATAAAGCAGAGTAGACATTAATATTTGTTTATATATTCAATTTATGTTGTTGGTGTATTTTATTAATCTTCTTTCTCGGGTGTCGCATCGTAAATCAAGTTAAGGGCCACGTTCATATACCACTACTACTACTTCAACTACTACTAATAATAATACTTAAACTATTACTATTAAAATGTCTAAATGTCCCTGATCAACCAACCACCTCTTTACCTTACTACTACTACTACTACTACTTCTACTATCCACACCTAATACTCATGCCAATTCCTATATTTCCCTCTGTAATACTACAAACCACTTGATAACCCTTCCCTTCCTATTATTCCTATGGTTATCTTTACATTTTCTCTTCTTAGCCCTCTTAGACTCCCTTCTTAACCTTCTTAGTCACCTCGAGTAGTGGTTGTGAAAGGGTCGGGAAGTAGGGAAGTACTAGATTCACACGCCCTCCATACTACGTCCCATCCCCGCCGTCTCTAAACAAATAGGATGATGCTTGCTTGTTGACACGGCCTGGCTAACGATTACGCTCTGGTCTTGACTTTCACATGATCCGGAAGTGGTGTAATAAGAGCATAGTAAGTTGGACTTGACTTGGGTTGGGAGTCTAAACTTGGAATTATATTAAATGGAATCTATAATATATATCGGTTCGTTACATATTTATTATCATTATAAAGCTTTTTCTTTTGATCTACATTTTGTATAATATTAATTTGTAGTTCAATAATAATAATAATCATACTAATAATCTTCTTCTGTGACTGCTAGCAGTCGACACCGGACGGACTTGTAAAGAGGTGATATTATTTCTTGGTGTTACACCTTCTCTGTTCCTCTCCATGTCTATTTGAGGCATGGAGGAGCAGTAACACATTATTCCTCACTATTAATAGTGGTTAGATATAAAGAAAACATTACCTATTAAGCGTAAATAACCTAATATAAAAACAACAGGTAGAGGTAAGAGGGCGGCCTGGTGGATCACGTATGAACAAAACCAAAATTGAGATTTTTATTATACACAGGAAAGCAATTATATATACTTTAAAAAATCGACTGAACTACCTAACTGTTTCCTACATAATCATTTGTTATATTTGATTCATATTTATTTCATGAAATTTTTTTATTTCTAAGGTCAATTATAGAATCGAAAAATAGAATAAAGTAATAATAATTAAATTAAACCAATATAAACCATATAATGGAATATAAAAAAATTATTGAAACCGAAAGTAAAGCCTAAATAAACCATAAAACAAAGAAAAACGGAAAAAATACCGGAAAAATGAGAAAATAACACGGTAATTATTTGTTTACATCCAAGAGTGTTAAGTATAGCGTGTTAGGCACAGTTTAAGAAGTGTTAGGACATGATGACCTACAAGGATAAAGATGAAGGTGAGTGTGTTGTGTTATGAGTGTGTTTTGGTGGGCTGACAGGCTGAAAGGCTGAAAGTAGCACTAGGGATATGCGGTATAGACAAAAATACCGGTATACCTAAGGGCTTCTAATACATGTAATACCTGTAATATTACCCAAAAAATACCAGTATGTCGGTATACCGGATAGGTGCATATCACACACAGCTGACGCTAGGCAATGTAATCTGATTGTGTTTCCGATTAATAACTATAATACTTAGGACACCAGATGTGTTGCATATCATGTATATATATGGAGTTTGGTGTTGTGTGTGTTGGAGTGTGTGTGTATGTTGGAGTGTGTGTAAATAATTTTCAGATGTGTATCACTTTTCTATTAATAGCTTCAGACTGGATTGAGGTTGAAACCCTTATGTATGTACAGTACAACGCATTTCTCATTTCCAATGTCACTTCAATTTAAACACAAGGGCAGACTTATACTTAACAATGCAAATGGACATGCATTTTCATTTTGCTTAAAAATTGCAAGTGGCAGTATGATGAATCCAATTATCTCTCTCTCAAGTATATAAAGGAAGCCTAGGCCATGTAAGGGACACACAAAGCAGTCGTAGGTGCAAACTTTCCTTGTGTATATACAATGGGGTAAGAGTGCAGTACAGGTGTAACAGTAGTGGTGACGGACTAGTGACAAGTCATCGCTGGCTCCTCAAGATCAGTTTAATCAGTAAAGTAAAGCCATGATGCGCCCTTCACTCATGATTTGCATCTTCAACACACCTCTTGACCTGATAGAACCTTGTCCCGACACAAATTCTCAGTCAGTCTAGCAGTGTAAGTCTCCTCTACTGACCTCAATGTCTAACTAAGAGCAAAACTATTTCATAACTTCACTCTTAAATCTATCTGCCAAGTACATAAGTGTCGCATATACCCAATCTTTCACTCTTCCATATCTAATACACAAACATTACTTGTAAATATACATAAGGTGTAAGATATCTACTAGTTATTCTTGTACCTACATAATTTGTGTCCTGACTCCTGTATCCTTCCTTCTGCAGGTTTGTGTTGCTGATATCGACGTTGAGGAAGGGCAGGCCACTGTAGCAACACTGCAGGCCAAGCATGGGGAAGACAAGGTCATGTTCTTCTCTTGCAATATTACAAATGATGATCAATTTAAAGGTGAGTTGTAATTTTGTTTTATATGAATGTAATCTAATATGATGTTGGAGGGAAGTTATTGGAAGGAATTAAGGCATTTTATAGGGAGGCAAGTAAATGTATGAGGGTGGATGGAGAGCTCAGTAAGAGTTTCCCTATAGAAGTAAGAGTGAGACAAGGATGTTACCCTTGCTGTTTTATGAAGGGCTATGAGATAAATTAAAGTTAAAATAGAAAATGTAGGTGAAAAACTGAAGGAGAGGGTTGGGGGTAGTAGCATAAACACAACATGATCATAACAACAGAGATGGACATTGGCACAGTCACACATGGTTAATTCTGTATTGTGTGTGTGCAGGTACCTGGGATGCTACTGTGGAGAAGCTGGGGCCTGTAAACGTCCTCATCAACAACGCTGGCATCGGTAATGAACAAGAATGGGATAAAACTATTGCCGTGAATCTGGTAAGTTGACAACCATTAATTAATTAAGTTTAATGTTGACATACACCTTTCTATTTGTAATTAAAATGAAGGAAGAGAAAAAGGTGAGTCGCCATATATGTACCAGTGAATTTCCTGATTATTAAGTTATAAAAGTAACGTTACTGTTCATTCACTTTTTATACAATGGTGGGGTTACTATTTTGATAACTTCCATGAGTGATAGATAACATGTTCCACCACTTTCAGGGAGGCAGCATGAGAGGAACACTGCTTGCCCTGGATCGCCTCGGCACCAACAAAGGAGGTTCAGGTGGCGTGGTGGTGAACATTTCCAGTATTGCAGGACTCAAGCCTAACCCCTTCGGACCTATATACTCAGCCAGCAAGCATGCCATTGTCGGCCTTACACGAAGCTTAGGGGTGAGTATATTTTACTCTATTAATCCACGATGCTCTTTTTTATTAACATGAGTAAGGTTTTTTGCCGTAGAAGTTTTATATGGAAGTTTTTTACATTTATTAACAACTGTTGCTCCCTTCATTCCATTTGTACGTGAAGCAAGTAATTCTATGTACACTTTGCTATTGACATGTAATACGTATAAGGCGATTGGTAGGTATGTATGGATGGAGAATGTTGGTGTTATTTGAATCACCTGCATCCTGTCTAGGTGTAAAGGTGTTGTCCTTACACAGGAATTGAAAGACTGGCTTCTGTTTCTTCTTTATTAATGTTCTCGTACAAGAGATTTGTACCTTATGCCTGCTGATACAGCCGGCTCGACACCAACAAAACGCAACTCAAAAAGCCTTAAGAATAAGAAGGAAATGAAAACCTAGATGCAACACGTGGTACATTGGTGATCAACAGAACGTAATTTTAAAAGTGAGCGGCATCACTAGTAATAAATTATCATGATAACGATAAATCACATCCAAGATAGGAATGTTCCTCATATAGCGATGCATCAATCATGACAATGTTCACCATAAATTGAGTCTATCACTGTATCACTGTCTATCTGTATTAACGTCTATTACTGTACTCATGGGAAAGTTACTGCATGTTATCATTTTTAAGTCTCGCCTTTTTAAAACATGATCCCACACATGTTCCTAATTCTTGTACATTCTTCCAACAGTGTGATTTCCACCTAAAAGTGACTGGGGTGAAAGTTCAGGCACTGTGTCCAAGCTTAGTAAGGACGGAGCTGTTGGCAAACGCTGTTAAGAAAGCCTTCTCCCCTGAAGTAGCACAAGCAATGTCCAAGTTTGCATCCGCCATCAAGGATATGACGTGAGTACAATGCTATTGGATATACACTTACACAAACGCTATTTTCATCGGGAAATATTGTAATAATGTAAGAATTGTGTCATAATTAATAAGGTTTTCTGGAAACAAACAGAAACACAAATCACAGTTAGTTAGGCCTATAAATATTACCTATACAAAATACAAGTTCACCTAAAATAAAAGATGGACTTAAACAAATTACCTTCCTTGATGAATACAGGTAATCCTTTACTACCATACATAACACAACTGTAACAACCTTCCCTCACCCTTATGATGCCTAACTGTGTTGTTTTTTTGGTTATCCCAGTGCCGAGACAGTTGCCCTGGGCTTGGTGAAGCTGCTGGAGGAGGGACGCAATGGTGGATGTCTAGTGGTGGAAGCAGAGAAAGACCCTTACTATGTGGAGGCTCCTATCCCATCCTAAACCCCTTCCTCCACACTGCATGGGAACAACAAGGGAAAAGACTGAAATATGTGTGGAGGCCGTTCCTAACCGAGTGTAAATCTTTGCTCCCTCTACAACATCCAACATCGTCCAGCACCGTCCCCTTGGCTGTAAGGCAAGGCTAGTATGGGCGGCCTCCCCACCTGTCTTGTCTACACCCTTGATCACCATGCAGTGTTTGGAATGACCAGGACAATAAAATCATCAACACTCAGGGCTGCCCAACAGACAATAAATGTTCTGCTGCAACACAAGATCTGATAATGCCTGCCAGGGCACGTGAGGTGCTAATAATGGTGTAGCATGACTTCATACTGCACAGTGGACACAGTTGAGATTTTC
This sequence comes from Metacarcinus magister, assembly GCA_029783475.1. Classification (NCBI taxonomy): domain Eukaryota; kingdom Metazoa; phylum Arthropoda; class Malacostraca; order Decapoda; family Cancridae; genus Metacarcinus; species Metacarcinus magister. The sequence continues at coordinate 8,036,995 of JAPQNM010000017.1, read as the reverse complement.
CACCATTCAATTAGCTTGGCAGCTCCTTGTCATAATAGAATTTTTGTATAGGAAGTCACATTATATATTTTTATACTAGTACATGAGCAATAATGTTTAGTGTAGGTTCTCATACTGCCCTTTGTACGTGGTAGCTACGATAATACAGATTGTATCACATCAAATTATTTATAATTCATTGAAATTCCTGGATAATCTTTGTCAGGTTTGCATGAAAATGAAAGTTGTTACTGTACAATGCATATTTTTTGGTGCCGAGAAAGGAATCATTAATTTTAAGTATGAAATCCATGATGTATTTCAATGTTTAATTTTGTTAATAATAAAGGAACACCTGATTGGTGTACCATCCCATACAAAGTACATGTGCCATTGTTCAGTATTAAACAATACACAGCATAACAATGTTTCCAAACCAAAAAGAAGAAAAAAACATTTACATGTTCAGTAGTTTGTGATCATTACACTTCCAGATGACAAGTGTGAGGGTAAGTATTTGTTTACACTGGTGTGATACTATAACATAACTCACCTCAACTGTCACTCAATTCTTCCTCATCACTGAAGTACGAAGATTTCTTTATCTTTGTTTTAACCTTCTCTTCCGTGTTCTTCAATGGTTCCCCAACACAGATCTTCTCCTGGAAAGTCTGTGCCTCTCGTAATTCTTGCTGGAAAGATCACATAATAATTACACTTTACAATGAGGTGAAAATACAAATGTCATGAGTGAGACGGACAAAGAGACAAGTAGTGACATTTTTTAACAATAATCATGAGTCATGTTTTATTGACAATATTCAATTCAATATTACAAAACTTATTCCAGCAAACACGATATATTTTCCATCTTGTTTCTTGAATCCAGGATAACGTTTTGCTAAAATGAATTATTTTAACAATCATGTATGGCTTGTTCCCTCTTTTTCAATTAATTTATAATTTCTACAGCTAAGGGAAGCGGATAAAGGGTTAAAAAAAAACTACATTACCACTCCCGAACAAGAATTCAGTGTTTTGATTATAATGGTTAACTCTTGCATTAGTTAAGTGGAGAGAAGAGAAACGACAGTAAGTAGAAAGTATTATGCAGTGAGATTGTAGAGAAGTAACCAACCTGATATCTTATGGCTGCACCTAGTGACTCGTCTTCAAAGTTTTCTTCCTCCTCATCCGCCTCTTCATCACTGTCCGCTGTCTTCAAGGATTTCTTTGGGTTCTGTTCAGCTTCTTTCTTCCTCTTTTTTGATTTTTTCTTGGGAGGCTCTCGGTCCCCCAGCAAGTTGGAAGGACAGGAGTAACTCAGATGTCCTGTATCCCCACACTCGTAACATCTGGAAAAAATCATTGTCAAAGCTTTCTTCCATTGACGTAAAGCGAGGCAATAAAAGGATAAAAGTACGTATGGGAGAGAATTTCATGCTCATATTTCTCTTCCACTGATGATAGAAGGTGAGGAAGCTGTGACAACTTACGCACAACACACATTAAGACCCGAGATGGATCACAGGTTAAAATACACTTAATACACAAAAATATATGATATCTGTATAAGAAATATATTAAATCTCCATCATTAGATAGTTTCCAAGGCCCTCATGTCTAGTATCTATGAGTGGAAGAATAACTATTGTATTTTAATTTTCAAGTCACTTACTTCCTTTTTATCTAACAAAACATGCATACAATAACTAAAAGCAATCAATATATTCTTATACTATAAAATCATTGGCGTAGCTATATCAATTCTATAACATAATGACCTCATAACATTTAGCCTATTTCAAAGTATTCAAACACAAGCAATGAGTTGATTACAAATTTTAATACTCCTTTATCTACACATTTACAAAATTCTAGATAAAAACAGAAAGACAGACAAAAAAACATGACATACCTAGATTTATCCGGATATTCCCGTCTCCTTATGAACTCAGAGGCCCGGCCGTTGTCCTTGGCAATGCTGGCCTTGACTGTGCGGCCAAACAGTGTACAGCCGTCAGTGTTACGTACACACGCCTGGGCCTCCTCACGCTTCAGGTACAGCACGAAGGCAACACCACGGCTCTTACGGTCCTTGTCCCTCAAAATTGTTATCCTGAAAAATAAAGGTGTAAAATAAGATATTTATGTAGTATACTTTGAATGGAAGAATGAAGAGACAAAAAATAAAAGAATGAATAAAAGAATTAAGCATAGTAGTGCAGTATATTTGCAGTCCTATCTCATCTATATTTATTTGAATTGGCCAGTTGTCGTACATTACTAAACAATAAGTCAAGGGTGTAAATTAGTGACAGTGGATATGAGTCCCTGTATTTACCTATAGGATAAGACTGTTTTTGATAAAGTTACGCTATAATGCATCCTGCCAGCCCTGTGACTTGCCTCGATACCTTATAATGGCTAGTTGCTCATCTCTGCCAGCCCTTTTATTTAATACTTTTCTAGATTAACCAAACTGAACCCTTTGTAACCTAAACCAACCTAACCTACAGTACTCCACATTAATATTCCACTTTAAAACAGAGTGGAAGGTAATCACAAATAAAACGTATTAAACTTCCTAACTGGGGCCTTTCGGTAATCCTTAAGTGGAGCGAGTTAAATAATCAAGACTCAGAATGACAACATCTACACAATGAAATAAGTAAGAATTTTTTTAAGGACAGTTAACGTCAACCAAACTCTACTTGAACTTTGGTGATCATTATGGTCTGATTAGTAAGGTGTCGGTAAGTTAAGTGTCCTGCCTCAGGGCTTCAATACCCAGCAGCTGTCCTCTCATGGCTACTTACTTACTCCTTTAGATCAATTTCCGTCTCAAAAACACGAGGCATTACAAGGCCGGATATAATTTTCCATAATGATAGCCTGTAATTTTCAGGCGAGTTTTATATAAACCTTCTTTCATTTCCTCTCACAGAATAAGTTCGGTTAGGTTGGAAAAAAAAATACAACAGTAATAACATACATTTTGGGGAGGCGGTGGCGTGGTGGCTAACGGTTGGGCAGACGAGTCCCGAGTTTGAATCCCGGTACCCGCTGGCCACTTTTATTTAGTAAAACCGCCAAGTGGCCAAAGATCACCCACATGCTGCCATAACATTATCCTCAATAGGACTGCAAAGTTATATGCACGACGAGCTTCCGCGACAGTATGAGGCTCTCAATAAGAAACGAGGTGTCACTTAAAAAATCTAACCTGTGCTACTAACGGGCGGAGGCTAACCCTCTAAGGCCTCCATCAAGCCTACCGGTGCCACAGGTTAAGGACATAAAAAAAAAATAATAAAATAAAAAATTTCTGGCGATTTATATTAACCTGCTTTTATTTCCTCTTACAATATCAGTTCGGTTAGGCTGGAAAAAAAAATACAACAACAATAAAATACATAACAATAACAAAAATACATAAAAAACAGATCAGTATTAATCAACAAAAATAATTACAACTCACCTTGTAACTTTCCCAAACTTTTCGAATATCTTGTGAAGGTCAGTGTTGGTGAGTGTGAAGGGAAGGTTGGACACGTACACTGTGCTGCTGCTCGGGGCTAGGGACGAGGAGGAGGAGGAGGAGGAGCCTTTCCCTGTCCCCCCTGCCCATGCCCCCCTCCGTGATGCCACACCAGACATCACATTAACACACTAATATTACTCCGTCTAGCATCATTGACAACTACTAACTACATGATCTTTATACTGTTTCTCCTTCAGTGTTTATATTTTCTTATCTATCTTGGGAATCTGATGTGGCAGTGTAGGTTGTAGTGCCACACTGTAAGTTTGATTATTATTATTATTTTATTAATTATTATATGCAATTCTTTTTCAGAACCATCAAATCATATATATTTGTTCTATTATTCTATTTCATCAATTTCTATACGTAGCTAACCTTTTTTTTTCCAGTCTCTAGTGCCACAGCCTTTAGTGCTAAGAAAGGGCACGTATTAGATGGGTCAGCGGATCACACAGCCTTTATCGTAGTTGACCTGACCTGTGGAGTGAAGGTTCTGATGTGCTTGAGGACTTAAAAGGTCAGGCTAATGTCTTGAAAGCCAATAAAAGGTCAGTTGTCAGTTGTCTCGATCGCTCCTCCAGCTTCACTTTTTGTTGACATTCTGAACCACTCAACCATGTGCGTCTATATAAACAAAACAGATCTGAGGCCTTACAACGGCTCATCATGTATTATTATTATCATATAGTCATGATGTTACAGGTGATTTATGATTTCTCCTAATGTAATGTTTTGTATATTGAAGCACTGAGATATCGATTTAAAGGGACAGCCAGAGATCAAACCCCACACGTAGCAGATGCCATAATTATAGACCATCCACTTCTTCTTCTTCTTCCTCCTCCTCCTCCTCCTACCAACACATGTCTTTTGGTATATGTCCGTCTTATGTTCCTATGTTTTGTAGGACACTATATCACGTCTTACCAGTCACACCATAATGATCATCAAGGTCCAAGTGGAGTTTGATTGAAGTTCACTGTCGCGTCAATACACCAAGTAAAAAGAGAAACACAAGAACAAACAGCAAGGTACACATCATGCAATTTTAATCTCTACACCTTATACCACATTCTAAATACTCTTCCCTTGCCACACGCACAGTCCCACCAGCAACACCATCCATTCTCACCATATCCTTACTGCTGCTACTTTATTTCACATCCAGTTCCAATCAGAGTTATATGCCTCACCTCCATTCTGTCCGTTATACTTATCACATTCAAGTATCATATATTCTACTGTCTCATCTTCACCCATCTGGCTTACTTTGTTGTCTCATTTTCATGGATCAATTATATATCTAAGTTCACATTTATGGATCGATTTTACCTTTAAGTTCCTATTCGTGGATCAATTTTATATTTAAACTCCTATTTATGGATCAATTTCACCATCTGTAATTTCTTGCATTCACACCCATGCATTAACCCAGAAAATATCAACAACTATAAGACTTCCATCATACCATCTAAGATATTGTGGGGTGTTTTGATCCAGTAAGACCTTATTGTTTTGAGTCCAATGTGAAGGACTCGTGGTGGTGGAGCCTCAGCCTGGACTAGATGACAAACAGGAGGTGACAGATAAATGTATAAGATTAGTGACCCAAAGACCAGACCCAAAGGATGTAAATAAAGACACTGGGGGTGATGTCTGACCTCTTTACTTCCATATCAAGTGGACACGCAGGATGTGACCCGTGTCAGAGGGTGGTGGGACTTGGGGGGGATGGGGCACGGCGTTCAGAAACCACCCACGTCCCCAAGGCCCGCCCTGGCAGTGTGAGCGTGTTGTAGCACAATAATAGCCTTTAGTCTAGTAGTACGTAATGGTCACTTTACCATGTGGAAATATCTTGTATTCTGCTGAGACTGTGGTAGTCTTATTTTTTATTATTATTATTGTTATTATTAGTAGTATTATAATTATTATAATTATTATTATTCTATGGTCACATGTTGGTGGTTGTGATGTACTGATAATTATTGTTGTTTGTGGCGGTTGGAAAAATTGCATTTGTAAGCAAATTACAAACGCATTAACTGCTAGAGACCACATAATAAGGTCATTAAACTGTTGTGGACCTGGAGTTGCATGTACAATCACAGAAAAGGTTGTGACCACTAGTTATTCTACAAAAATTATACA
>JAPQNM010000017.1:7998818-8026318 GCA_029783475.1 Metacarcinus magister | reverse complement strand
GATTTCTACTGTTGTTTATTAGAATCAACTTGATGTTTGCTGGTGATGATCAACTTAACCTGTGCAAGGAGAGGCCACCACTCACCTGGCGGGACATGTGGGAGTCGACCAGTGCCTCTCACGCGGCATCAGTGGTCGCAGTGCCTCCTCCTGCCTATGTACACTAGAAACAAGGGCGGTGGTGGGGCAGTGCTGCTATCGGGGATGACGAGTCGCTTTGTTGCAAGTGTAAGGGGGAACTCTTGAAAAAAGTTGCACTCAGTCACTCAACACTAGTCTAACTTTCCTGACATTCTTCACCGTAGCACACACACCCTGTATATGCCAACATCAGTATAACTCTTCGACAAAAAACTGAAACTGTTTGTCGAAAGCGTCACTCTAAACCCTCACCTTATTGACAACGAACCAAAAATAAGTTTGTCCAATAAACACAGTGCAAATATTCAGACGGGCTCTTTTTCTACTTCCTTATCGTCTGCTCCGTCCTCCTCCTCCTCCTCTTCCTCTTTCTTCTGGCCGTAGCCCGGATGTTCACTAATGGAGTAGTAGTGGCCATTGTAGACCACTCCAAGTTCTCTAAGTGTATCACCTCGGATTGTAGCTTTGATTGTCCAGTTGAAACAATCTTCCTCTTCTATCTCACGATCTAATTTCTCTACGTCAACTATTTTGGAAGATAGTCGATCAAGGATGACCCCAATGTCTTTGATGGAGAGGTGCTTCTTCGTGTCGACGGAAAGCTGATCTGTGAGCAGGAGGAATTTCACAGTTGTGTGAGCTTCCTCGTCGTTTGTAGTGTTCTCCGTCTCGGACTCTGAGCTCTCTGGATCCACCTTCTGTTTCTCGAGGTTAGACGACCGCGGGTCAGTTACGAAACGCACGTGGCTGCCGCCTTTCTGTTGCCCCCCAGTGGCTCCTGAAGATTGTGCCTTGCTCCCGTAATGGACTGGCCTTCTCTCGCCCTCCTGAATCGGGGACGTGGTTTTCTGTACCTGCAACACAACGCGCACATTAAGTGTGGTGGGAGCAAGGCGATGGTTGACAATTATCTTAATGTTTATAAGAACTACAACCTCAAGCTTGTGATGGCGACAGGCACTGGCACAAGCCTTTCTGTGGCCCCTATCTCGGGCTGTGGCCTCGTTCGTGACACACCAACCATTCACATGCTGAACTACAGACAAGACAGTAAAGTATGGATCACAGGCAAAGGAATCCAAGGGTTTGCCGACATGTTGGGGCTACAAACTGATCTTTCTAAACAAAGCCAGAAACTATGAAATAAATAAGAATTCCACATAATGATTATGAAAAAATGGAGGGAGAGTCTCACGGCAGTTCTGCTGCAACCTTCAGCAAGTTAGTTCAACTACTACTTGTTGTTACCTTGAAAATATGATAACAGAAAGATTTTTTTTTTTGTGTGGAACATCTTGCTTATGGAGAAAGCAGCGCCAGGCCAAGGCTTTACAACCAACTTATTTCACAAGTTTCAATTCGATGTATGAAAAAAATATCAGATCATACACGAATACTTCGTCTTTGATAATCATAATGATGAGGAAAATAATGATAATAACATTAATAATAATAATAATAAGAAGAATGATGATAATAATAATAACAATAATAATGATAATAATGATAATAGCAACGATAACAATAATTATAACAGTAATAATAATAATAAAAACAATAATAATAATAATAATAACAATAATAATAGTAACAATAATAATGATAATAATGATAATAGCAACAATAACAATAATGATAACAATAATAATAATAATAAAAACAATAATAATAATAATAATAATAATAATAATAATAATGATAATGATGGTGATAATAATAATAATAATAATAATAATAATAATAATAATGATAATAATAATAATAATAATCAACATGATGACAGTTCAAAACAAAACAAGCCAAGTAACCCTAACAGTATCAGCTGTGATGGCTGCCCCACAATGTCGGCTTCTTGGTGGGAAGTCTTGGACAAAAATTACCTAATTTAGCGAAGCAGAGGTGAATCATGGGGCCTTTGGGGGTCACATCGGCTCGCTTGTTTCGGGTTCTCTCGACAACCAACATCAGACGGCAAGTGAAAGGAAGCAACAAGAAAGAGGGGCTTTAGCCAGAGCCTGTTGGCCTAGGACGTTGTGGTCCTACTGTGTTGGGGTAACTTTCCAGGACGAGGGTTTGTTTCATGCACACACCTCTCATTTAGGTCCAGATGCAAACACAATACCAAGGAATATGACATGGAACGAAAAAAGAACTACATTCGTGGTTTAAGAAAAGTAATCAAGGAGAACAAAGCTATTCTCAAACTTCTAAGGGCAAAGTTTTCAATCTATTGGTCTTAGGGTGGACTTTGAACATTTTGGAAACGGTAATGTTCTTGCTATTCAAAGTAATTCTTCCATTCATCAGTGGACTCAAAGGTGAAAATACATGACATGAAGGTACTGTTTTGTGAAGCCTTAAGGTCCTGCATTGTACACAGTGTGCTATGTACTCATCATTTGTGAAGGGCAGATCAAATCAGCCTCTTTTTAATTTTTTTTAAAGTTAGGTTTTGTTTGTGTTGTATATCTTCAAGTTACACCCACAAAAACCCTTCCTGGAAAGTGTACCGAGACTATTAACAACAACAACGTTCAAAAAATTCTAAATGGTATCCAGAAACACTTATAAAATGACCTTGCAATGTGATCCTGAGCAAAATGATTAAGTAGCAAAGTTTTGACAAATTTTTATAATTCCCTTTTTGAATCCAATTATATATATATATCTAATGTTATGTGAATCTCATGATGAAATTTTTTGGATTGGTATGTAACTGTCTATCTATAACCCAAAGTAACTTTCCTTTTTTTCATAAACTCATAAACTGCATTGACATTTTGCATTAAGTTATGACCAAACATTTCTTTTCTTATTGATTAATGAACACATTTGAGGATCCTTCCCGTGGTCGAGTCGCCGTAAAATTAAAAATGAAGCCATCAATTAAGTTTAAATAATTCAGCATTAGGATGATAATTATACTAAGACGTGCTGTGTGGCCAGGCAGAGTCAGCTGAACGATCAAAGAACTGAGAAAAGACTAGCTTATCTCTGAACACACACACACACACACACGCACACGCACACACACGCACGCACACGCACACACACACATACACACACACACACACACAGATCGATAGGGTGAACAGTTCAAATCGACATCACTGCCAGATGTAGCAATACTCAGCCTTCGCTTAATTACTCTACTTAAACTATACTGCAGGACTTAGAAGCGTATCAGTATTAGTATTAGTAGTATTATCTCTAGTTATACAGATTTAAAGCACACCATTTCTCAAGCACCAATATGCCCTCAGGAATAATTATGAGTGTAGCTTCGTCACGATACAAACATTCATTTAACATCTGACACCTTGCAGAATACAACACATCCTGAAGTCTGATACGTCAACAACTTTCCTTCCACTTATAATTCATTTTTTTGCTATATTTCCTCAGTGTATGAAGTTTTAGATTAGGTTTTAAGGAAGATAAGGGAGTTATACTATACCAGATTGTCAAGGATAGTATTGTATCTATAAGGAACTGTAACTATCGGACCAGGAAGAACAGTAAGTACTTTTTTGAAACACTCAAGGAAGGAAGACTAGAATCGCACCACTAAGCAAGCCACTCCCTGATTTGTTTTCTCTCCTGCGAGTTTATTATTATTATTATCATTATTTATTATTATTATTTCCCTGAACATATCCTCTCCACGTTACCAAATGTATATATATTTATGTCCTTTCTTTTTTTCCTTTTTTTTTCCAGTGATGAAAAAATAGATGAAAAAAAAAAAAGATATTGGTTATTCTACACGCTCGGTATTTTAAAGCGACCAACCCCTATATTATTACATTTTTTAGGGGGGACCATTTTTTATTTTGTATTATCCACTTCTCTGGTAATGATTGAAAGGAAGAAAATGGACAATACTCTCAGCTACGAAGACTTCTAAAAGATTTCAGTAACAAATGATAGAAAAGAGAGAGAGAGAGAGAGAGAGAGAGAGAGAGAGAGAGAGAGAGAGAGAGAGAGAGAGAGAGAGAGAGAGAGAGAGAGAGAGAGAGAGAGAGAGAGAGAGAGAGAGAGATAATAAAGTAACATTGAAAGCTATCTCCTCTACTGTCTAAGAAGAATAAAATGATGCCCGACTCATTATCATTATTATTACTATTATTAGCATGACTCAAGATGCAATGAGGCCAGATTGTTGTAAGCAAAACATGGTTCACTTGGAGGCAGTAAGCGTCCCTAGATTCACAAGCCTAACATTCCCTAGCTCTCCTCCCCTCACTCCCTGGACACAGCCGCCGCGCGCGTCCCTCAGTGGTAGGGTTGTTAGGTTTGGTTACTGATTCAAAAGGTGAGTGTCGCTACTTGGCACGGAGCTAGAGTCTGTCTGGGTCTCGCGGGCGGCCCTACGACGAGCAAACTGATCTGCTTGCTTGCCTCATTAAAGTAATTTAGTCTACCTAATGGAGTCATGCATGTGTTTATAGCACCAATGATGTAGCATTTAGTGGGATAAAGAAATGAACTATTCACTAATCTTGTGTACAGCTACAAGGGATAGAGGAGCAGCGATTGCTCATTTACGAGTACGGAAGTATGGTCAGGATTAAGCTTCGTTATAGTTACAGCTTCGCTACTGTCTACCAAGAGAGTCAAGAAGTGGTGGACCAAAACTACGTGAAGTGGAGTGCTCCAAGGGGAGTGTTGGCGACGTGAGGGTCAGTCCACTCAATGGCAGGCAAGTCAACATCAATTATGTATCGTTAAGTCTAGTAGACGCGGCCAGCTATGCTTTTTTTTGGGGGGGAAGGTTCTGAGTGATGGACTCGAGTTACCCACAACACCTAAATGCTCTAAAGCCAATCACTCAGAAGGAGGAATGCGTACAAGCAACTCAGTGATGGGCAAGCACAGAGCACAGAGCCCCATGCAATGCTCAGTCTGCGTCAAAGTGGCAACAAACAAAAACTGCGCTAAGTGTACATCTTGACGGTACTTCTTTTTTTCTTTTTCTAGCGACTTTCCTATAGAAAGAAACAAAAGCGTGATCACACTAACTAGTCCAACAATGTGCTTTCAATGAATACACTTTATATAAGACTATGGCCTTTCGAAAAATAGCTAATTTTGAAGGGAGGGAAGAAGGAAAAATGTTCCATTGTCTGATATTCCTCATCATAAACTAAATTCTACTTGCAGATCTTAGCAGCGCGACCCTCGGGAGGACGCGCTGAGGTACAGAATAACCGCCTGAGACTATGCTAGGTACCAGTGGATCTCAACGACTAAACAAAAAGTAGCAAAATAATGATTCTTACCATGCACACAGAAGCAATATTGGCAAACTTTATGCTGGAGTTTGTATATTGATCATAGAAAAACAAAACCTTTCTAAACTCTACCCACAAATACTTGCAGGGAACTAAATATCAAAATACTAAGAGATTAACACACAAACATAATACTCACAGAAGCATAACACTGGGAAGGTGAAAATAAATCCGGGATAACCAACACAAACCTTTGATTCTCCTCACTGAACGAACAAAAGCATCAGTTTCATTGCAATCATAATTCTATTCTTCTGTTTTAAATAAACGTACCCAGCTTTGCCTGTCTCTGCAACACTGGCAAGGGAGCTGCTAAACTAACCCAGAAACAAGAGTGTAAGTTACTTTAGGTGGATTCACGCAAATTGACTGACTAGTTTTTGAGTGTGGAAAGAACTGAACTCAAACCTACACGAAAGTAATCAGTGAGAGAGACTTTTTCAGACAGTATTTCATAGGGGCTCCGGGGTGGGTATCAACTATTATTCATTTTGACTTCAATATCATCAGGGGACATTGCCGCCGCCCTACATGCTAACTCGGATCAGGAGGTACGGGAGGAAGGATCTGATTGAACTCGTAAAAACTGTCCCCGAGTTGACACACCTCCCCGATCCACCCGTTGGTTTGTACCTTTCGGCTTTCACTCGTCCACCGTGATGATGGCAACGTCACCTGATGATTACCGACTGACCACTTCTTACTTAACCTAATCATCTAACACCTTAACAAATATCTTATCAAAATATCGGACAAAATCAAGCCGGAGGGTTTTTTTTCTTCACACCTGTCACACGGATGGGAGTTCAACACTGACTGACACAAGAGAATCCAAGCCATTTTGGGGGCTAACGATGATGCTTGTAACGATAAAACAAAGATTCTATCCTTATCTCCTTCATACCTAAACTACAACCCAACCAAGCACGCCACAAACAGCACAGCCAACATGCTACAAAAACTACCCATCACGGTGCCACAGCAAAATCAAAACAACACGCAGCGAACAGACCAAGAAGCAGCTGCAAAACCCTCACGTATAAAAGTTCACTACGATCACCCTTCCTAACGCGTCTTGGCGGGACACGAACCACACCACCACTACACCCTACACCAACACACTGCACCACACTTCACCTCACCTCACGTCACGCCCACGAACCTAAAGCTAAACCTAAACCTCTCTACAAGTAACACAATTAACAAGCTGTGGTCACCCTACGTACGCATCAGCCTTTGTAGCTAATATCTAAATGGGTTCACATCCTACTTAATCATCTACGTTCCGTCTAATTATAAAGGAGTATTACGTCTCTCTTAGGGATTTTTGATGTCTACTTGTATGTAAAAAGCTGCAAAATACACTGTCAACGAGTAAAATTATTAAAGCTATTCTTTTAATCTTTTTTTTTTTATGTATACTTTGGAAAGTGTACGTATTTCCAAACCATTTGAAGGGAAAGTGAAGCGATGAGGGTGTCATTCTGGAGGACATAACACAGATCGGGTCCATTAAAGATGCACTACCAAGGAGCAGTTTGTTAAGTACTTGCAGAGTGTCTTGTAAGTAAACAGATCAAAAGGGACAAAAAAACAGCTCAGATATACAAGACATTCCTTAGGTAGCTTTAAGTAAACAAAAGATAAATAAACAAAGCGAAGGTAAACAATAACTTAAAAAATCCGTCCACAAAATGATCACATGACAATATTTGAGAATCTTTATAGGCCAAGATGGCGGAGGGAGAGGAAGGCATGCGAGACAACAGGATGGGACAGTGAGCCAGGAGTCTGCACCAAGCTCACCTGTACACTAATGGGGCACAGGTAAGCTGCTGCCGCTTCAGGTAAAGAAATATCAAGTGAGTGCAACAACAGGTGAGGCAGAATACAAAGGTGTAATTACCATTATAATAAGTTATTTCTTTTTACGTTAAAACCGGAAGAGTAACATTCTATTCTTAGCGGGGAAGGTTAAGGAAATCCGCCGCGTGATTAACAATGGAAATGATAACTGGTGCTCACTGTTCCTATCCCTGTAAAGCTAGATTATAATGCAACACTGAACAATGCAATATTCAAGAGGTACGATAGGTAGTCAGTGAATAGGAGAAGGTCAAAACCAAGTTAATAATCCTTGGGCTTAATTCACACCGCCCAATCATACCTTACGATACCTAAACAAACACAGAAATATATATATACTTTCCTTCCCGGGCAGTGATAAGATACTTGAGAGGCAGACACACATATGCATAAGTCCTCAAGATAACAAGACTATCTTTCTAATATCATACCGGTGACAACACCCGCATCACACACACACACACACGTTATTATTATTACCACTAACTGTATAGCATTAGTGTTGTCTAAAGTCAAATCTCGTACTTTCTACGCATTATGCAAAGTTTATTTATTTTTTGATTTATTTTGGTTTTGTGATTCACTAATTGATTTTGTATTGTTTTGTTTATTTGGCTGGATTTATATACCTGTTATTATTATCTCAGGTGTTTCATTATATTTATTGTTCGCGAAACTTTTCTGTATTTATTGATTCAGTTATTTATCTATTTATTTTTCCAGTAACTCCATGTGAACGCAAATCAAACTTTCAAAACTTTGTCAACCGCCTTTTTTTTCCAACTACAAATTGAACTATTTAAAACTCCATTAAATTTAAGTATTGAAAAGAGAGATTAATCCCCAATGAGGGAGAGAGAACGTCATTTTCCACCCACAAATACACGCATTGATTTATCTTAATACAAAGTTAGTTACCGAACGAACTTGTGACAATGTAACTCTAAGTACAATTAGTTATGAATACGCGGTAATGTAACCCAACAACACCTTGTCCTAATGTTAAGAGTTCAATGAGCGAGTGTCCGCGTATCTTTAACGTGTCTCTTTAACGTGATAGCGAGACTCAAACTGCCTTGTATGACTGGCTAAAGAAGCATCAGCCTTGTTACCTTTCCTCTTTCCTCCTCCCACCGCCACGCGCTTCCCATCTTTGGCAAGGAATCGTTTCTGTGAAATCATATTATATTCATGTCATAATAACGTTAGAATTTACAAGATTTGACAAAAGAGTCGCTCTTTTAACCTAAATACTTAAAAAGAATGTTGGCTTTAGAAGTATGGTGTTCCTTAAAGTCAAACACTTGAACTACATTTACAAGTTGATACAAAAAGTTCCTTATCTGTATGTACAGAGGAGGAGGATTAGTGGCTAGTGTGGCAGTGCTCAAAGTGGCCTGCAGGTGTCAGCCCCGCGGCCACGGCCAAGGCCAAGGCCAAGGGCGGCGGGACAACAATCACTTATACTACAGAAAGCTTGTATACTTTTTTTTGAATATTTTTTTTTCTCATTTTCATGTATTTTATTTACCAATTGGAAATGAATTAAAGTTTAGATGCTTGGCACCGGCGAGGAGCCCGGCAGCTCGGCAGGCCTGAGGACCAGCGTCTGTCTGGCTGACTCGGATTTGGCAACATTAACGAGAGGAATTAAGTGTATGGCAGTGAACGTGGCGCTTTGCCGAAACTTTTGAACTAGGTAGCAAACTAAGCCATTCTGACTAACAAGGTGGTAGAGAGTGAGGGTGTTGAGCAAAGGCAGCCCCGGCGCCCGACGAGAGCACCGGCGGCGGCGGCGACGGCGGCTGGTGGAGCGCGGGGGCGGCGGCACCCGGCGCTCCACCAGGGAGTCACGACGCACCATTCCTATCAGGCGGTGTGACTCAACAGCAGTTGCAGGGTTGTTCGTGAATTTTACAGACAGACTGACGCTGCTGCTGCTGTCGCTGCTGTTGTTGCTGTTCCTGCAACTGCTGCTGTTGCAGCTGTTGCTGAAACTGCTGTTGTTGCAGCTGTTGCTGCTGTTGATACAGATGCTGTTGTATTGGTTGTTCGTGCACCTTTTGTCCTTGTTGATGGTGATGCAAATGTTGTTGTTGTTGTTGCTGTTGTTGTTGTTGTTGTTGCTGTTGTTGGTGGTGGTGGTGTCGACTTGCCTGGATGCGGCCGCCCTCCTCATGCAGCGCACAGCAGTGGAAGTCACACTCAGACTGGTCGCCGGTAGGGGAGGCTCGGGGGCGGGGCTGCGGGGTGTGTGGGTGCCCGTACATGCAACACTCCGGCGTGTGGACGTGCACAGTCGCCGAGTGTGAGGATTCCACTGATGACCCTTGCCGGGAGAGGCGGCCCACCACCGCCGCCGCCCCAGAACTGCTGCTCATGTAGGAACCTTGGTGCTCGCTGTCGTGGTTTATCACAGTACCCTGCAATGTACCGGATACGTATCAATATACTTGGCAGCAAACCACGATTTGCTATTAATTCTTTAAGCGGCTGACACGTGATCAAAATATGCAGCACCAAACCCCAAGCACTGAGTAAAGAACCCTTGAAGGTATCGCCACGCACACCTCAGCACGCCTCACGCCTCCACGCACTCACAGCACGGGAGGGTGACCTGCAGGACAGACCTCTGCAACATGATAACATTCAGTCACTTTAAGGGTCACCTCATACCAGAAGCGGGGAAATGAGACCACTAACACATGACCCTCGCCGCCAGGACAGGGATGAGGGACACACATACACACACACACCGCCAAATCCAAACAGCTATGAGGGTCGGACTCGATGGAGACTCAAACTAGCACGTTGTAGATAAGACTCGAAGCCATGAATGTGACACTTTTCATCCGGCAGAGGATCTTGAGCTAATTCTGCATCCTTTTTTATGTTATTATTGTTTGATTTCATCTGACTGATATACTCGAGGACAGTGACCGTTTCCTCGCCTCAAAGAGTGTCTGCGTGTTGTCAGTGATCACGAGTTTCGTTGCATTCCATTATCGTGTCCATTTTCTTCCAATGTTCATATAAAGGGGTAACGTTAATAAATCCAATTCCAATGAGGTCTAATTTTAAGATAGTTAGTGTTTCCCCGGAGTTTGCCTTTCGTCCTCCCTCGCCACACACTTTAATTTGCTGCCTCTACTTTGTTCTCCAGCTTCCCTCTCGCCTCTCAGCTTTAAATCGATCAGGTCGGGATAAGCATGTTCCGTCTTGTGACTTTTCTTGAGTGTGACTTCTGACTCGCAATACAAGGTAAGGTAAGGGAGGACTTCCTTCGTCTTGTCTCAGGAGAGAATTAATTTTATGCAGTGTGACCGCGGCTCCAAATGACACTCCAAGGAATGAGTTGAGTGAGGGACGCCCAGTGAGGCCACGTCCTTATTACTACAAGCTTGGGGCTACCCAGGGCAAGGGGGACACACTGCTGGGGCCAAGTGTCCACTACAGGATTACAACGTGAATATTTTCGTGTCAAAATTGGTGCTAATACAAACAGTGAAGCTTTACAATGAATAAACTTAAACAAAACACAAGTCAAACGAGCACCAATGTAAAATTTTGAAGTGGAAGTTTCTATATTTGATATATATACATATATATATATATATATATATATATATATATATATATATATATTCTTTCGAGTTTGAGAGTATAAAGTCGTAAATGGCATGTTCAAAATGATTAACTTTAGATGAAACTAACAGCTGGAGGAAGAGAATCGGAACTAAGGCGCGTGATGGCTGTGCTGGTTATGATCAGCAGTTATTAAGAAGGTAATGTGTCTGATGGGAATGTAATGCCTTGAGTGTTGTGGGCCAGACGCGCGCCCTGCCTGAGGAGCCGAACAGTCCTCGCCGTGCTGCATGCTGCACCCTCGTTACACAGACGGAGTCACAAACACATTCTAGGTGGAGGTTCACAGCGAACACAGCACATGCACAACACTAACAAGGGAAACAGGTACAGGTACAAGTACAGGTTCCTAAGAAAACAAAGTTACACCAATAATTACACTACAGGACTGGAGGACACAGGAGGCGGGGCTGGTGTGGTGGGGCACCGTAATAACTCTACCACAACGGGAGACAAATGCAATGGATGCCAAAAAACATGAATTTTTTGTCTAAATTCCAATAGTTTGACTGGCGATGTACTTTTTCAACTTCTAAGTATTTCAGTAATCCCTCTGAGGCGGCCAGTGAGGGCAGGTTCTTACTGGTGGTGGAGGACCGACTTTGGGCGGACTTGTACTTAAATTTTGTACTATATTGGACTACTCAAAGTACAAACAAGGCTGGTCTTTGTTTATTTTTTAACGAGGATGCTGTGAATTTTCTTTTAATTTCATGTTAACTTCATCTTTTTCTCTAGAGATAATACTAAAGGCCGATGGATGTTATGTAATAAATGTATTAAGTACGAATTGCGTCCAAGCTGACAACCTCGTGGCCACGCCCGGCCTGGAGGCGGTGGGCGGGGCGCCGACACGCCTCCGCCCACCTGAGGGCCGCCCATACGTCAGTCCGTGAGTTAACTGTAACGTGAGATGCTTAATAGGTCTGGTCTTATGAAGGTGTCCTTAGAGGCCTCACGTGGTCTTATATAGTTTGTACATTAACACAGAGATCAGGTGGTTATGAGATATATACCAAACATTATCAATTTGATGTTTTTAAAGAGGCAACTGTGACTATATCTGAATGCCTTTGTTTTGAAGCCATTAAGCCATCACACACAACAATTTGTTAACACTATCAGTACAGAGGAGGTCCTGTGGCTGAAACACTTCAAGGGTCTCAGTCCACTGGGTGTTGGAAGCAAGTGACAAGTGACTGCAATGAGTGTTGTGTTGTGGACATGCGAGGCTCCACACCAACACACACCTAATGAGGTTCACTGAGTAACATATCGCCGTGAGGAGTGGGAGCGGCGTCGACTCACCGGGTGGAGTGGGGCCGGCGGGTGAGGGGCAGTGATGGCCGGACCGATGTCATTGATGAGCGTCTCCTTCTTGCCGTCCCGGAGGATGGTGGTGACGGTGCCTACGGGAGCTTGGCTGGTGGCACTTGCCGAAGGAACAGGCGACTTGGTGCCGCTCAGGGAGATGGTTGGAGCTGGCGAGGGCGTGGACACTACAGAGGGCTGGGCCACTAGGTATTCATGTCTCTGTATGGCATTCTCCCCGACGCCGCTTACAATCATGCGTGTGGCAGTGGCGGACGGCTTCCGAGGGGAGGAGGATGAGACTGTAAAGGTAAAATGTTTGCAATGAGGTTATCTGGTGAGTGGAGGGTTGGGGGGTGGTTACTGGGGACGCTGAGGGGGGGCCAGCTACCAATGGGGGGGATACCGCTGTGCTTGACACACAGATACAAACACACACACACACACACACACACACACACACACACGCACACGCACACGCACACGCACACGCACACACACACACACACACACACACACACACACACACGCACACATCTTGGCAGGACAGTCAGGTAGCCTGGCCTCGTTACACATAAGACTGAGCTGAGCATGGGTAGAATAAAGGGTTCATTTCATTACATGAATGCTTCGATATATTTCTTGTCATCAAGAAGACTGCAACACAAAGACACAAATTCTCTTATAGGATGAAATGTTTCTACACTTGGCACGACGAACGGCTTTGAAAAATCATGAAACCCTAAGGATCTCGACTCAACACTTAAGACAGCAAAGAGTCACTTTATGAGTGATGTATTAACAGTTGCCCGTGACTCGACTCCCTGTGTTCCCGTGCTAAGTCAGTACTGTTGGGGAACGATGCAGACAGGTGTCTGGAACCTGAGTAACACACGCACACACACTGCATATAATGCTAGTTTATTCCATCAATTATATATATGTATATATACACATATATATAACTCTCTCTATATATAACTATTTATATAACTCTACAAAAGTTCCTGTAACTTGCATTTGTGACATAACAGCCTTGGGTTTAAGTTTAACCAGTAAAGTTACAAGTTAGATGAAAGCGTCAACAAATGTACAAGGCAAGACGAGACTGGTGAGGCTCGGTCAGGGCTGCACGGGTGTCCGCTGCTGGGCCCGCCGGGGGCAGGGCCTCGCACCTCTCCGCACGGCCACAGCGAGGCGCGAGGCTCACCACCTTCACCAGCGGGACCACGCAGGGATGGCGAAGGCTTGGGATTTACCTTACCTTGTACAGAAAGTCCTTATTCCGGGCCGATAAAGTTTGGTAATAATACTCACCATGTGTGGAGTCCTTGTAAGATATAATGACTACACACAACACTCTTTATCTCTTCCTTTCCTCTCCATTACCAAATGTAAACACACTAGTGATCAGCGGTGCTGTTGGCCTTCACAGCCCCGCCCTCACTTCCACACACTAACTGAATCAACTCAACAACTAGGAAGTTCCCTACACCCTCGTGACTTACCTTTCCAACGCTGCTGACCAAACCTGCGACGCCTAGCTACGGACTACCTCTGCTGCAGACATACCGCAGCGCAGACAAGTGAGAGGCGCGACTCGCGGTGGTGTGACTGGCGGTAGTGGAGGCTTTGAAGACCTACCGTGGCGGTCCCCCCGGAGGGAGGGATCCCAGGAGAGAACCACGGTGATCTTGCCATACTGGTCCATGATCTTCCACACCGGTGCTTCATCGTGCAGGCCCAGGGTGTAGATGGTCTCACATACGATCTTGGGAATGGCAGTGATGGCTGCGAGTGGGAGAGCTCAGCGTTACCGAATTCAAGGAGCAAAGCGCTAACGGGGGCCAAATTGGGTAACAAATAAGATCTCTTGTTGAAGGACGCTATCTGTAGAAGAATTGTTGGCAATCATCACTAGACCTACGGTAGAGTTTGTCTCATCGCCTTGACTCAGGGACGAGCCAAGGACATGTTGAAGAGAGGAGAAAAAAAGTTTGTTGTATGACGCCCTTTCTATTTCTATTAATAATGAAGAAAGAAAAAAAGTATCGTCTGCTTTTCATGAGAATGTCAAACACTTGAATCTAATCATGATATGGTCCTCTGTCATGTTGATGTGAGACAATGTTCGATGATTATCTGTCGGTCTACAAGTCGCAGATCGAGTCCAAAACAGATGTGTATCGACAGTGCATGTGGCTGGTCTGCCCCTCCGTCCTACCACCTCTATCCGCAAAGGTCGCAAAGGAACATTTAAACACCTGCAAAATCGCTAGGTCTTGGTATCAAAGTTCAAAAAACTAAACTGCAGCATTGCCAAGGAAACAGAGTCCATAGTAAACTGAGGTGGTAAAGAAATCAAACTAATGACAAGAATACTCATAAAAGTAAGACGTCAGAACATTTACTTTCTGACTTTGTAAAATAATAGAAGAAAATATAAATAAGGAAACTATGAATGCAATCAATGTAAAGACAACTCGATTCAGGCGGTCATGCAAAAATACTGCTGATGTGTTTCACGAATCTATCTTCAATAATCCGTCGTAAATAAATCTGACTTTCACAGAACAATGTTTGAGAAAGAGTTCAAAACTTGTATAGCAACTTATTAAAAAAATCTGTTAATTTTGGTGCAGCTCTCCCCATCGCAAAAACTCACTTCATCCCGAGATTGTGCTCTTAGGTCTACATTTTATAGGTTTTTCGTCACCTTACTGTCAAAAGGTTATGAAGGAAGTCGCAGTGCTATATGGATGGTCACCTAGGTAGGGAAAAACATGTAATTCACACTCTAAGTCACCTCTTACAAATGCATGAGTTAATAATAAACAAACGAATCAAAGACTAAATAAAGGTTTAAGGAGTAACAAAGGAATAATAAAAAATGAGGGAATTTTGGAAGTACTTGTAAAATTTAACCTCCTATCCAACTAGCACTTTGGATCAGTGTGTCTGTCTAGCTTTGGCCAAACTCTGAGAACCTGGACACCTTCAATGGCCACCTGAGGATCAAGTCACCTCTCATGGGTATTAAATGACACTGAAGTAACAACACAAATCAACCTTTACGTGCAGATATTTAAAAGGAAAAAAAAAAATGTTAAGTCTAAAATTAGCATGTTAAAGGCATTCTAAGTCTGATTTTCCTCTTTTTCCCCTCAAAGTTTGGCCAGTCATCTTAAGTTGTCCAGTTATACATCCAGCTTCTAAGTTTTCTCTTTTTACATGGCGATATTTCCTCTCATGTTGCAATACAAAGGTAAATTTAAGTTCAGGGGAGAGGGGGGGGGGTGTTGTGCTGGGGGTGAAGGGCCGTGGGGGGGCGGGGGGGCGGGAGGTGATGATAAATTGATGACCAGGCAAATATATGCAACATACATCTTTCTATTCCGACTGAGTGGTGTGTATTGGGGGGAGGGAGGGGGGGGCGGGGGGGGGGTTGTTTATTGACATTCATCAAATAAATTTAAACACATGTAGATATAAGATAAATTGCAAAGATGTCCACAAAACACTCAACGCACGGCCGGAGCGACTGAGTGAACGAGTGAGTGAGTGAGTGAGTGAGTGAGTGCCGAGGGAGGTAGATGCAAAGGGGAAACACCTCACCAAAGAGGAATCAGTCAAAGAGATTCTTAACACTACTTATAATCCTAAGGGGAGTGTTGGAGGGCGGGGGAGGGGAGGGAGCGTGGCAGCCGATGAATATTTAGTGATATCAACATGGGGATCACCTTCCTACACGAGGAGTTAAGATCAACTGTGTAAGCTGGACGTGATAACCCTACTGTAAAGTCGGTGTCGTCGGTGGAGGTGTCTGCCCAGGGGAGAAGAGAGATGAGGCAGTAGTAGTAGTAGTCAACATGCAGGGTAGTTGACAGGTACCAGCTGCTGCTTGCTCTCACAGCTTTGGTGCAGCAACACACGAAGAGAAACAAACAGCTCGTATCTGCACCACTTCCACAAAATGGTTAAGAACTGATGTAAGCAAGTCAGAAAATCACAGTAATTCTATGTCATTCAGATAATGCCGTGCAGAAGCTTGCATGCTATTCCAGTTTCTATGTATATACATAAATGTGTGTACTAGGTGTGGTTATAGTTTGTATATATATGCAACTGTACATACATATACACATAGTCATATATAATTAGTAACTTGAGCAGGCTTGTGGAGTACTGAGAGGGCACGAGGAGGCTGTTGTCACCCCTCAAAGGTGATGGACAAGCAAGGGACGGGAGGCTGATCAATGCGTCACCTCAAGCCAGCTGTGTTACGACAACTATAATAATTTTGACCATTTAGAAAAAGTCTGGTGGTGATTATTAGATTGGTGATGGCAACTTTTTAATCCTAGTCATTATATATCACATTAATAACAGCAAAAACACGCTAATGTTGCTCACACAGACCACAAGTTGGCATCTAATCAACAGTTAAAGATGCAAGGTTTATCAGGGAGAGAAAAAACACAATGTATTAAATCTTTACCTGGTTAGTCAGAGCTACTCTAATTAATATACAATACTATCAAGGAGGCATCGTGGTTATTTAGGTGGATTAGTTCATGTCATGGTAAACGAATCCTTCAAGGGAGTGAATCAGTAGTCAAATGTTTATCTTATCAACGGCTACTTAGAGCAAATACTGAATGTTAGTGAAGCTTCTTGATTACCTGTAGTGAGGCTGGAGACCAAGGGGCCGCCTTCCACCCCGCTCGGCACTACAACATGACTCACGTTACTTACCCTCGTGCCAGAAACAGTTGGTCCACAAGTATGTCTAGCACTAAGCTAAGCTAAAGTAAGGATCCCTAACCTAACCTAACCTAACACTCCCTAAGAGGTGCGTCTCGGCAGCCGTGGTGGCAAGGTGTGTGTGTGTGTGTGTGTGTGTGTGTGTGTGTGTGTGTCTGTGTGTGTGTCTGTGTGTGTGTCTGTGTCTGTGTGTGTGTGTGTGTGTGTGTGTGTGTGTGTGTGTGTGTATGTGTATGTATGTGTGTGTGTGTGTGTGTGTGTGTGTGTGTGTGTGTGTGTGTGTGTGTGTGTGTGTGTGTGTGTGTGTGCGCGAGAGAAAGAGAGAAAAAAAATAAATAAGAGAGAGAGAGAGAGATTGATAGTGAAGACAGTGTTGCATCAAAAGTTGGTAGCAAACACTTGATGAGAACAGTGTGAACAAGTGAACAGTGTGAACAAGTGAACAGTGTGAACAAGTGAACAGTGTGAACAAGTGAACAGTGTGAACAAGTGAACAGTGTGAACAAGTGAACAGTGTGAACAAGTGAACAGTGTGAACAAGTGAACAGTGTGAACAAGTGAACAGTGTGAACAAGTGAACAGTGTGAACAAGTGAACAGTGTGAACAAGTGAACAGTGTGAACAAGTGAACAGTGTGAACAAGTGAACAGTGTGAACAAGTGAACAGTGTGAACAAGTGAACAGTGTGAACAAGTGAACAGTGTGAACAAGTGAACAGTGTGAACAAGTGAACAGTGTGAACAGTGTGAACAAGTGAACAGTGTGAACAAGTGAACAGTGTGAACAAGTGAACAGTGTGAACAAGTGAACAGTGTGAACAAGTGAACAGTGTGAACAAGTGAACAGTGTGAACAAGTGAACAGTGTGAACAAGTGAACAGTGTGAACAAGTGAACAGTGTGAACAAGTGAACAGTGTGAACAAGTGAACAGTGTGAACAAGTGAACAGTGTGCTTGGTAATAATACAACAATGAGTTAGTGAATTAGTTGGGCGCCACAGTAGCAACTTGGTGGGTGGGGGGGGAGGTGAAGCTTGATCGGCGCCCATACTCATGAAAAACAATGATTATTAAGTGGATAAAAATGTAAGTTGTGTTTAAGTGCATGTAAATCATTAATATTAATAGCAAATATATCGAAATTATACTTAACATTATTATTCAGTTTCTCATGTATTTATGTGGACAAAATGTTATCAAGAGATCAGTAATTAATAACAATGTAATAATAAACATATAATTAAGCAAGGCAGAAGGGATGTTAATATACTAAGATGGATGTGTCAAAACAATTATAGAGTTAGCGAATACTTCTTAATGAAAGGAGTCGTTGTACACCAAGCTAAGCAATGAAGAAGACATGTCAACAACTTGTATTGGCTGCACTGTTTGAGCCACTTACGAGCACGGGTGTGTGTGAGGCAGCCAGGCCAGGGTGACCACTGAGCCTGGACTTAGGTATCATATCAATGGTGTTTAGTAATGGTCAATCATGATAACATTAAGTACTGTCCTCCACTACTCAGTCACCTCTTTAGGTTAGGTGCAATAATCTTACCAACACTTTTACCAACACTAAGTACACTTACGCTGCCCTAGACGCTACCAATCATAAATAATACATCTGTTTATATATATATATATATATATATATATATATATATATATATATATATATATATACATATCACTAAAATACAAAATACTACAAACTTCAGTAAGAAAGCTCTATTCAGTAATAAATGATATAATGAACAGCAACAGTAATAATAATAATAACAATAACAATAATAATAATAATAATAATAATAATAATAATAATAATAATAATAAGTGTTTGACATAAAAGATATACTAGTTTCCGAATAATTCCAACCCAGCCTGACCTGAACACACCGTCTTAAGTTAATGTTTATTAAAGGTTTGCTTTAAACTGAACAATTTCATTGGAAGCCAAATGTTGATTGAAAAAAATAGAATAAACAATTATCTGACAGCAATAATAATAATAATAATAATAATAATAATAATAATCATAATAATAATAATAATAATAATAATAATAATAACAACAAATGCTTTCTTAAATTATCTACCTGTTCAATAAGTAAAAAGAAATAATTACTATAACAAACTGACAGAAGGGAGACAGTACGAGGAAATAGACAGAAGCAAAAAAATAAAAAAGCACACGGGAGAGGGAAAGGTAGAAACAGAAACAGCTACAGACAGACAGACATCACACAAGAGAGTAATGAGTAAAGATCAGTAACTACCTTGTCTGAGCACCTCTACTCCCGCTGGGTACCAATGTTCACCCTGCCTCAGTAGGAGGAAGACTGTATTCTCTGGCAGGGTGCAAAAGTACTCTGGGTCCTCCACTTGCGTTCCATCTGCCTCCAACACAACTTTTATTCTCACCTCGCCCAACTCTAGCTTCTCGCGACCTGGGGAGAGGAAGGAAGGTGATATAAGGTAAGGAAGGAGATCAATGCACAGGTTAGAAGAGGTGATTATAATAAGAAGTGTAAGTATGAGATAGATATAGAAGGTAGATGGAGGTAGATTCAGTTATAAAAAGATCATATATATTAAGAAAGATGAGTATAATGAAGAAATCGATATGGAAAGTAGATGGAGGTAGATGTGAGATGAAAAATGCATAGAAAACACATGGAATAAAATACATAGACAATAAATAGATAAACAAGCATAAACAACATATATTAATGAACAAAACCGAGTCACTGTCCCTGAAAATAAGAGAGAAGATGAGCTACACACATACATCATCAAGGGTTAGAATTATTGAACAAAATCGATGCATTCACTAACCTTTTTCTATAAGTTCGTTGAAACTGGCTACGACGAGCCCCTTTCGTACCTGTCGCCCGCTGTCCCATACCTTATATGGGCGTTTCCCCTTACCCTGCGAAGATAAGGAAGGGTGAGTAGGGCTGCAGGGTGATAGAAGGGGGAAGGGGGCGTGGTGATAGAGGGGGGAAGGGGGCGGGGTGATAGAGGGAGACGGGGGCCGGGTTGTTAGAAGAGGAAGGGGGCGGGTCTACACGATGGGGTGGCTCGGTGTGTGGAAGTAAATGAGACGTAATGATTTCAGGTAAATGTACTGAATGAATGAGATGAAAAGTTACTGTGATGTGTGATGGAAAGAATCGCTTAGTTAGTGTAAGAAAGGATTGTGAATTTATTGTAGTAAAAAGGATATTAATGAATGTGGTTTTATATAGAATGAATGTAGAATAATAATGATGATAATAATAATAACAAAAGTCAATTACAATATAGTAGTATAAAGGTAGCTTAAAGGTGAAATTGTGATCGATTAACATTAGACAATCTCATAGTTACTACATAGAAAAATAGGTTAAGTCTATATATACTATACTAACAAAACATCTATAGAATAACTATATACCTAACATAAATAACTAGAAAAAATTTGTTAGTTACTACATGTTATCTATCATTCGAATATTAAGTTAGTTTTAAGGTTAAATTAAAGTATCGTTTGAAGGAAGTAACATTCAAGTAAAAAGTGAGAATAATTCCTGAAAAAAACGTATTGAACTTACCCCAACGCAAAAAAAAACCAGTTGCATTTCGTAAAAAAATATACACAGATAAAAAATGGAAAATAAGACAAAAACAAAAGAGAACAAAATAAACTAACACTTACGATAAAGATTAATAAAGAACAACACCTGAAATACGAATCAAAAACATGGAATAGAGAACAAAATAAAAAAAGACTTGTAAATGCACCACCATACACATATACTATAGAGACCGGTAAAAAAATATTAGAAAACGCGATTCAACCGTACACTAAAATCACTTTCCCAGGAATATACATACATACAGTACATACATACACGAAAAAAGGGGAAAAGAAAACATGAAAAATAGAGGAAAACAATCATTAAATACATATAAAAAAAAGAAACCACATATATAAGATAAATCACACGACTCCAAATGTATAAAAAAAAGTGAGAGACAGAGAAAGAGAGAGAGAAAAAAGAAAAAAAGTTAAAACAGTTTTCTTTATTCTCTCAGTGCGGATCAATAACTGCGTGAATGAATCTCTCTCTCTTAGTCATACAACGTGGCGTAATCGATATAATTCCTTAAACACATTACATACATACAAAACAAAACTCATTAACGTACAGAGAACTATGGAAGGGAAAGAGAAAGAGAAAGAGAAAGAGAGAGAGAGAGAGAGAGAGAGAGAGAGAGAGAGAGAGAGAGAGAGAGAGAGAGAGAGAGAGAGAGAGAGAGAGAGGAGCAGCGTGGAATCGATCACATGTAAAAGGGAGGAGCCCAAGAGGATTGTCAGCATCAAAAGGACGATATCTTGGCGTTAGTGTGACTTTCTATACGTAGGTAATGTGTGTGTTAGGGGTGAAGGGAGCCACAAGGGGAACCTCACAAGGGGGAAAGGTAGAGGAAGGGGTAGACTTAGTTAGCACAGGTGTGAGAGCTTCTAGTAACACAGGTTAGGTTAAGGTGGTGTTACGTGAGGAATATACACCTACATATACACATACACACTCATACACACATAACACACACGTACATATCCTTCCTCCCTCGAAAAGTAAACTGAAATGGCATCTTAATATAAAAATAAGAATAAATATGATTAAAATATGAAAAAATCAGGCAATGTTAACTGTGAAGATACTATCAATAAAACCTCAAGGTCATTATTATACTTGTTAAATTGATGATTATTCCTAGTAAGGTTAGACTCCCCAGTGCATGTTAAATATATAGATACAGAAGATAATGTATAGCTAGTCATGCCATGTGAGTATAATAATGAAAAAAAAGAGAGAAAAAAACCAAGGAAAGAGTAGAAGAAATAACACAATGAATAATAGACAGAGAAGAAGAGGATAAAGATGAATACATAAATAAAACAAATGAATAAACAAAAAAACCTATGACCATTTACCTAAATTTTTCTTATGTGAGAATTGATTTTTTTAAAGCTTCATAGATAGAATACAATTAAATTTACCAGTCGTATTAATAACAAGGTTTTTTTATGTGTCCCTAACCTAACCTAACCTAACCTAACCTAACCTAACCTAACATAACAATTAATAAAGGAAGAAAAAAAAACCTAGTGCATATTGCTACAAAATTTCCCTCATCTATGTAGTTTCCCTTCCACATACTTCTCCACAATCTGGCAAATTTCCCCTCCCCTCCCCTTGCACCTCGTCCTGCCAACACGAAGCATTACCAAAACATCTTCATTATCCACGTATACGATCACGCTAAATTCCACTCACATTCCACCTGCATTCCACTCCACCCACCTGCTTGCCTCCCCCTCTCTGCTACACCCACGCAACGCACACACACACACACACGCAACCATCCCACGCACACACGCAAGAGTTGAGAATGATTAGAGTTCGTTCAGATTAACTTGACGGATTTTTCTTAATAATTCATTCTTTTTTTTTTTAGTTAGTTAAGATAGGTTAGCTCCGCCCACTTCATGCCCATTAGAGGTCTGTGATTGGTTATATCGTCTCCTGGTTTGTGCTTCTGATTGGTGGTTGTATAAAAAAAAGGGCGGAGCTTATAGTGAATTAATATAATGAAATATATTATAATGAAAACACTACTTATAAATTTTCGTAGATAACATACTAGATAAATCACACACCTATCTTTCTGAGGAGGAGGAGGAGGAGGAGGAGGAGGAGGAGGAGGAGGAGGAGGAGGAGGAGGAGGAGGAGGAGGAGGAGGAGGAGGAGGAGGAGGAAAAATAGAAAAAAAACATGAAAAAGTCACATCAATAGCTTTTTTTCCTTGAACGCAAAATCAACTACAGACTTTTTAGATTAGATTCACGGATTACAACCTTCCTCTATTGCCTTCCCACGCTTGGCATTGTTTAACTGATGCATCACACACAACCTTGGCCCACTCTCCCTCCTCTTTGACAGACACACACACACACACACGTGGCAGGTAATGATTTAAACAACACAGCTGGTCCATGGTTTCTAGATGGAGAGGAATTGGCTAAATATAAGATGTTAATAATATGAAAGATGCAATAATTAAATAGTGCTTCAATATAACCTCAGGAATAGTTAGACACGACTTATATAAACATGAAATATACAGTAACACTTCATTTCAAGATTGTACTGATAATTTAAGGACACGAAAACGACAACGACGAAAAAATTAAGACGTTAGATGAACATTAATGTCAAAAAATATCTTATGAGGACTAATTTCCTCGATTAAATCCTATAAATGAATCTGAGTATAGCAAAGTCTCCCTTATCGCTTCCTATACACAGTGGTAATCGAGCAAATATATTTCTGGCGTAAAATCGATGTTTGTTTTCTTACTGTGAGAATGAAAGTGAAAATGTCTTGAAATGCTCATGAATCTTGCAAGTTTTTCTTTTTTTGTAATTGGTGTTTATATGCAAATGTGGCGTCGTTCTGCCTTTGGGAAATACAATGTGATATGAAAGACAATATCACACATACACACACACACACACACACACAAAAAAAAAGATTGATTACTCCACAACAAGAAAAGAAGGAAATCCAAAACAAGAAGGTAGTGCCACTTATTAAAAAAAACAAAAGCAAACTAAAAAAACAAAAGCAAGATCAAACAAATGAGTCACAAGTTAAGTCAACGGTAATACTATCTTAAAATTACAGATATAAGAAAAGTTAAAGCTTAATTGTAATTCAAATCAAAACGGAGAATTATCGGTTACGTTTATAGAAAAAAATAACCCATTTAACATTTTTCCTTCAAATTTAGCAAACAAAAATCACACAAGAAGAAGAAGAAGAAAAAAAATGAAAAGCAGCTAAGAAAACAAAAGAATACATTTTCATACATTTGTTTATAGAAGTTGTATCGTAAACAATAAAATATATATACAAAATAATCTATTCATACAGACATATCTCTTATTTTCTTGGGTTTTCTACCGAGGGAAAAATATATGTATCTTGGAGTTTATATATAAATGGGTTTGAGGTTTTATATTCTAATCAACTTATTCTACTTATGACTAAGATAGCGTAAAACTACTATTGATTATGTGTTACTAAATAATTAAATGGATGGAGCTTGATGTAGGAACTGATGCAAGTTTAAAGTGATTATTATTATTATTATTATTATTATTATTATCATTATTATTACTATTATTATTGTTGGTTAAGAAAAAGGGAGCATGTACATAACATCAACAACTACTACTATTACTACTACTACTACTACTACTATTACATAAGTCAGTGCGATTTTTTACACTATTACTAGAACACACACACACACACACACACACACACACACACACACACACACACACACACACACACACACACATCTTCGAACAGCCTAATTGTATTCACAAGTTGTAATGGATTAGGGCGAGATTGGGCGGGTTGGGCGGCTGATGTGGACTGGTTGGGCTAGATAAGCGAAGGGGGACTTGGGCGGGGTTGGGGGGTGAGAGTGGTGGTGGTGGTGGTATGCTGGTTACCCCTACCCCCCTTCTCTTTCTCTCTCTCTCTCTCTCTCTCTCTCTCTCTCTCTCTCTCTCTCTCTCTCTCTCTCTCTCTCTCTCTCTCTCT
This sequence comes from Metacarcinus magister, assembly GCA_029783475.1. Classification (NCBI taxonomy): domain Eukaryota; kingdom Metazoa; phylum Arthropoda; class Malacostraca; order Decapoda; family Cancridae; genus Metacarcinus; species Metacarcinus magister. Next base: position 8,001,633 of record JAPQNM010000017.1, on the reverse strand, counting down.
CTCTCTCTCTCTCTCTCTCTCCTAAATACATATTGGTTCAAAATCCATAATTATTGATAGAGAAAAAATAATTGTGAAATATTTATATAAAAAAAAAATTGTTTAAGTGTAAAATAAATATTTATATTATATTAAGTTAGTGAATAACTTGGTTAACAATAAATTTTGAGAATAATTGAACGAAGTGTCGATAATGATAAATAATAATAATAATAATAAGGATTATGATAATAATAATAATAGAAAAATAAGTAAGAAGAGGAGGCAAAGAAAACAATAATAAAAATAAGAATAAAAATAATAAGTACCAGACTAAAACACTATACATAATAACACACACACACACACACACACACACACACACACACACACACACACACACACACACACACACAAGATGCCACATACAAAATAACACAAACACCTATTACTGTAACATAGAAGGGAGAAGAAAGCAAGTGTGGATAGAAAAAGGTGTGTGGAGGAGGGTGAGGTGTGCAGGTGTTGTGTGCAGGTGTGTGGTGCAGGTGTGTGGTGTGTAGGTGTGGTGTGCAGGTGTGGTGTGCAGGTGTGTGGTGCAGGTGAGGTGTGCAGGTGTGGCAGTGTGATGTGGTGTGGTTTGCTTTCAGGTGTTGCAATTTACCAATTAAAAAGAGTGAATTATACAGCGGCGAGGCTCTTGCAACGCTACTACAAATGTGATGAGAGTGACAAAGGTGATTCTTCAACTTCAGAGTGATAGTGATTGACAGCTGTACATGTGTGTCTGTGTGTGTGTGTGTGTGTGTGTGTGTGTGTGTGTGTGTGTGTGTGTGTGTGTGTGTGTGTGTGTGTGTGTGTGTGTGTGTGTGTGTTGCTACTACTACTATAATATGGTGTTCTATAATATTAGTATGGTGTAGAAAAGAGTAGTAATACACTGTAAATGGTAGGTATAGTGTATAGTGCTGCTACTACACTATACTATGATGTGTAGTGTTATAGTGTGATGTATCGTGGTGGTGTAGGGACTGACTGAGGTGTTGGTTAGGCAAGTGTTGGTAATTATCACAACGTTATGAAACAAGAGTCGCGTTCATCTTGCCGGATCGATAGAAAGTAAGGGCAAAAAACGACTGCAATTTATCTAAGCCAAAATAATTCAACCGCTAACAATATAGATCATAAATATAACCACAAAAAAATGATAGTGGTTAACACAGGACAATTTATAGATCATAAGCCTTTTCTTTGTGTTTTGTGGTATATTTTTAACGCATTGAAAGGCTGTGTAAGGTAAGTGTGTGTAATGAATGACAGGGTGTGAGTTAAGGGGGATGATAATGTTATGTGTGTGTGTGTGTGTGTTGGCTGGTTGCGTGCCTGTGTATGTGTGTGTGTGTGTGTGTCTGTGTGCGTGTGTGTGTGTGTGTGTGTGGTGAGGACAGAAGAGCTTGGCGTGTTGGTAATAGTTTCAAGTTGGCTATCAGGTAAGTAATCAGGGCATGCAGGTGTGACTAGGTGTGTTATGGTACAGAGTCACGCAAATCTATCACCCTCATACTATATAACACTTCACATTTCACTTATAACAGAGTAGGAGAGGGAGAGAGAGGAGGAAAAAAATCTATTAGGTACATAAGGAAGCTAGGTAAGGTTAACGTAAGGACGAATAAATTACAATATATAACTCTCCAACAGGCATACATAGGAGGAAGGGAGGATGGGAGGGATGGGAGGGAAGGGAGGAAGGGAGGATGGGAGGGAAGGGAGGAAAGGAGGAAGGGAGGAAGGGATGGATTGAAGGGGGAAGGAACTATTGGACATCAAGAATCGACAGTGTACACGTCATAAAGATGCACCCAAGTTACATTTGCTTTTTCCAACGAAGAACTTAATGAGAGCGAATGAAATGCACTGCAGTCTGCGAGGTGATTATGAAACTGAGAAACGCATGCGTGGACTGGCTGGCTGGCGAGGCAGGCAGAGAGAGAGAGAAAGAGAGAAAGAGAGAGAGAAAGAGAGAGAGAGAGAGAGAGAGAGAAAGAGAGAGAGAGAGAGAGAGAGAGAGAGAGAGAGAGAGAGAGAGAGAGAGAGAGAGAGAGAGAGAGAGAGAGAGAGAGAGAGAGAGAGAGAGAGAGAGAGAACGGATGGGGGGTGAGTGGGGGAAGGAGGAAGGGGGTGACAGAGCGCCTGGCCGGGAAACCTAACCTTACCTTATATCAAAACAGTAAATAAATGCAAAAAAACCCACACACGACTTAAGGTACAGCGAGCAAACACTAACACACGAATGAATCTGATGCAACAATACCCACATGAAAATGCAACCATGGGAGGGTGTCTGTGGGGGGCGATGGGGGGAGAGTCTGAGGTGATGGGATATGAATGACAAGAATGGACACTTCAATGGGTTTCCCTAGTAATGGGTATGGAAAAATGGGGATAAGATAGGGAGAGGGAGAGAGAATAAAGGGGCACGTGGGTATAAGGGAGGAAACTTAGAGGGAATAATGTAAGGAGGGAGTGAGTGTTAACTGATGATGGAGGGAAGTGTAGGTGTGGAGTGAGGCAGAGAAAGTGAGTAAGGTGGAGGGAGGTAAGAGCAGTGAGGAGGAGGCAGGGAGGCACCTCTTTGCCTTCCTCCCTACCAGCAGCGACCCCTAGCTGGGAAGACACTGTTCTCACTGACAGAGGTGGACAGGGAAATGGCGTCTGCTTTTCCACTTATTTAGACTTGGTGTGAGGTGTGATAGCCTAGTAGTGATGACATGAGGGAAAATACCCCCACCCCGGCCCGGCTCCTGGCTAGCGGGGGGCGGGTGGGGCTGGGATG
>JAPQNM010000017.1:7966318-7993818 GCA_029783475.1 Metacarcinus magister | reverse complement strand
TTCTCCTCATTGTTGTTGTATTACTATAAGAACAACAACAATATCAACATCTATTACTACTACTACTACTACTACTACTACTACTACTACTACTATTACTTTTGCTACTACTTCTATCACTAGCATTATCATCATCATTGTTATTACTGTTATTGTTATCATAACTATACCTGCTCTCTTCTTTCTCCTTAACTATCGTATTTAGTGTTACTTAAGCACCAGTAAAACCTCTATCTAGACTGACCCTGTTCTGTAGGTCCGCCTAGAGACTTTGTGACCCTAGTGAAAAAAATATGTCCCTTGTGAATAAGCCTTAGTTAAGTATGACCCTTAGTATGAGTGGTCCATGCTAATGGTGACCGTCCAGGGTGGCTCTCAGTGCTGTCTAAACTCAGTCTTCCTTGGCTGTCCAGATTTCTAGTAGGGAGAGAGAGCCCTTAGGGAGAGAGGTACTAAGAGAGACGGTGCCCTGAGGGTCTATGTGAGAGAGAGAGAGAGAGAGAGAGAGAGAGAGAGAGAGAGAGAGAGAGAGAGAGAGAGAGAGAGAGAGAGAGAGAGAGAGAGAGAGAGAGAGAGAGAGAGAGAGAGAGAGTAGTGCTTATGTTAGGTAAGGGTAGTGGCTCTGAGAAGTAGCTCAAAAAATCATATCCATCTAAGAAGACAAGCCTGAGGGGAGGAGAGAAGTAAGAGGAGGGGAGGAGGATTTAAAGTCGTGGTATGGGTGGCTTGAGAGAGAGAGAGAGAGAGAGAGAGAGAGAGAGAGAGAGAGAGAGAGAGAGAGAGAGAGAGAGAGAGAGAGAGAGAGAGAGAGAGAGAGAGAGAGAGAGAGAGAGAGAGAGAGAGAGAGATATGGGAGACTACTACTACTATTACTACTATACTACTACTACTACAACTACTACTACTACTTCATACATAACACGAACAATAAGAAACATAATAATACTAACACAAAAAAAACCAGAACAACAATAATAACACAGGTAAGAGAGTCAACAGGTAAACCAACACATCCACAACTACTTACTTAACTCTCACGTGACGAATACAATTACATACATCACCACTATCACCTCACCACCACCAAGCGTGACAGTCAAGCTTATAATCTGCGTCATGGAAGGTTTCACAGAGTCACGAAACACTTCACTCACCACACGCACACGCACACCCCTCCACCTGCCTTACCAACCTAACAAAACACATTTTAATCATAGGATAATAACATTTTGTGAAGTCCTAGTGGTTATTAAATGCTCTTTAAGTCTATGAATCTATCTGTTTTATTTCCTGCTTTGAGGTCTCTAAATTTATCCCTCTAGGTTGGGTTAAGATCGTGAGAGAACAGCACAGGAGGAGGAGAAGGTAGAGCCTTCAGACCACACCGCTAAGAGTCTGGTATGCAGGCGCCAGAGGACCATTACAGCCTCGGATAACGCCCGGATCTCTTTCAGGGGCAGGAGGCGGCCCCACGCGGCTATTTCCGACCGGGAAGGAGTGTGGGAAGTAGCTTGGGATAGAGGACTACTGGACTTCACCTTGACTTGCTTGTAGTCTTGGTGGCAGTGTGAAGAATGTTGAGGAGGTGAAAAGAAAGAGTAAGTGATTGATGTTGTTGTTCTGGTGATGTTTATGCGCTTGATTTTGATGATGTTTTCTTTTGTTATGGTAAATGTGATGTTATGTTATGCTAAAATTTGTTGCTATTTGTGTTTTTTTTCTACTACTACTATTACTACAACTATTTTTTACTACTACTTATACTACAACAACTACTACTAATACTACTACCTTCCTTCTGTCCCTATTAATAACACCGCGACTTACCACCACTACTAATAACGCTGTCACCTACACCTACACACATACACACACACACACACACACACACACACACACACACACACACACACACACACACACACACACACACCATGGCCTCCTGTAGTTGGCGCTCGTGTCGGTGTCTTAGTTGGCGTAGCGAGTGACATTTAACTTATCTCTCTCTATATGACGGACCTCCTCCCCCTCCTCCTCCTCCTCCTCCTCCTCTCCTTCCTCCCCCACCAGGAATAACCCAGCGAGCATGTGAGAGAAGATAGCTGAGTTATTACTGGGAGAGAGAGAGGCTAGGGTGAGGGGAGGCTGCGAGTGGGGAGGGAGGGGTAGGGGGAGAGTGTGAGGGGAGGAATTGGAGCAAAGATAGGGGTGTAGGGAATATAGGGAGAGGAAACGGAGGCATTTGGGATGGATTATGGGGGAGATAATGAGGGAATGGGTGATTAAGATATAGAAAATGGGAAATTGGAAGGGGGGTCTGTACAGGAAATGGAAGGACAGTGAGGAAGAGAAAATAGGAAGGGAAAAAAATGGAAAAGAGAAGGATTGGGAATAATAGGGGATATAAATGGGAAGTAATGGAGAGAGGAAGGAAGAGGAGAGGGAAAGGAGGAATTAAAAAAAAAAAAAGAGGAAGAGAGAAAGACAGTGATAGAAGAAGAAAAGGGTGAGGAGGAGGGAGGTAAGGGGTGAAGGGAAGGGAGGTGAGGGGTAAAGGGGAGGGAGGTAAGGGGTGTTTGTTTACAAGGCATAGAAGTGAGTGTTTTATCAGGCGCCAAAGAGTGTTTTGAGGGCACGTGATATTGAGGTGACTAATGCATGTGTGTGTGTGTGTGTGTGTGTGTGTGTGTGTGTGTGTGTGTGTGTGTGTGTGTGTGTGTGTGTGTGTGTGTGTGTGTGTGTTTGAGGGTAAGCTATACATATTGTAATAGTAGAAATATTAGTAAATAACGTTACTATTACTACTACTACTACAACAACTAATAATAATAATAATAACAACAACCACAATCAGGCAATCAACACCAATTACAAACCCCCCCCAAAAAAAAAACACATAAGCCCACCCTTTAGAAAATCAACCCTACATTCCAATTTAGAAAACGGAAAAGATAGTTAAAAGACAACAAAAAACTGGGGCTCTAGTCTACATCTGAGTTTGCAATGACCTTAAAAGTGATCATAACAGGTCGAGGTTTAGGAGTCAAGAAAGTCACGTAAGAGATAAACAGTAATGGTAGATATTTAGGTGTTAATAATAAATGAATGAGAGAGGATGTAAGGGGAGAAGAAGGGGGGGTGGGGGACCATATGGTATGTTAGTGGCCAAGATGGAGGTAGGGGTTTAGGGGGGAAGGGGGGAAGGTAGGTGATAGGGGTAAGGGTGAGAGGACGAGGATAGACAACTGACAGGTAAGAGGGCAGTAGTGTGTTGTACCTTCTGGCAGCGAGACTCACCTTGCACGCCAGGTAAGTTAGTAAGTAAGACTACCTACCTATAGTGACCAACCTAACCTAAGAAGCGTTTTTTTAGCTACAATAGGAGATAGAGTTTTTGTTTTTATTTTATTATCTGTTGCATTGACCAGGTGAGAGTAGAAACAGATAGGTGGTGTTTTCTAATTATTAAGAATGTTGAAGTGCAAGGCGTGGAGGACAAAATATCCCCTGAATTCTTTATATTGACGTAAAAGACAAAATGAAAAATTGAAGAAAAAAAAAATTATACCATTAAAAAAAAGTGTAGGAAGAAAAAACTCAACTAAATATATTCAATCAGTGAATTATAACTTTAAGAAAAATAATAATCTATACGTATTAACTATAAAGAAAATACGGCAAGTGAATGTACGTATTAATATCAACGAGGAGGAGACACTCACGCACTCCATTCAATGACGGACACACACACACACACACACACGCACACACACACACACACACACACACACACACACACACACACACACACACACACACATGTAAGGACGCGAGGAAAAGACACTGAAAGCAACAGTGAAATGCATTAGAGTGACATCAATCTCGTAGGTGAAGAGGAAGTTCCGGGAGGTGTAGGAAGGTGTGAAGGTGTGAAGGCGGATGAGGGGAAGGCGTGGGAGGAGAACGAGTGTGGGCGTGGGCGTGAGCGTGGGAGGGGAGGAAGGAATGAGGGCAGAGGAAGGTGCTGTGAGGGGGATACAAAAGAGAAATGAATCACGATATAATAGAGAAATAATTCCAGTTACGAAAGATTACTGCGAAAGAGAGAAAAAAAAAGAACGAGAAAAAAAAATGAGATGGAGAGAGAGCGAGATTTCCAAGGAATGTAACGATATATAACTAACATATAAAATACATTTGGAAAACATACTTAAAAAAAAATTGAAACGATAAAAGCCATAATGAAAAAGAAAAACAGACAGACATCTTTCTTTTTCAATACTTAGTTTCTTATCATAATCATTAATTTTCCTCCTATTCCCCTTCTTCATCCTTCTCCTCCTCCATCAGTTTCATCTTCTACCTCTTCCTTTTCATCCTCCTCCATGTTCTCTTCCACTCTTTCTTCTTCCATTTTCTGAGCACATTCTCAACGTTCCACATGTCAGGCTGATCCACCTCTCTACCACCTACTACTCTATTCTTACTCCCACGCTAGCATTCTCTCTCTCTCTCTCTCTCTCTCTCTCTCTCTCCTCTCTCTCTCCTCTCTCTCTCTCTCTCTCTCTCAAATTGTATACCTATATGTAAATTACGTAGCTATTTCTTGTATATCTTTAATAGCTGGTCCTTTTACTTATACTAAATCATACTTTTCTTTTTATGAAATTCTCTTAAAAAAAAAGCTGTAGTTTAGATAGTAATGTAACTTTTTTTGCATTTCTACATCTTCCATTTTGAGTTCTATGGCGTCTGAATGTCTATCAAGAAAAAATATCAAACTATTGACGTGAATGGGTTTAAATATCACATTACGACAGACCAATGTATTGATTCCAAGCTAATAATGACCTTTCCTTTTACTTGTCTCGCTTAATCAACGTCTTCGCACTTTTCTTCAGGTGCGACCAAGGTGAAGAACACGTAAGAAAAGCGTGAAAAAATATCCCAACGAGTGCAAGTTATAGGGTGTGAGGTCCTACAGCCCCGCCCACGCTATTCCCAACACGTGCTGGGCGGCGGGAGGGGAGTGACGAGGGTGGGGAGAGGGAGAGGGAGAAAGAGAGGGGGGAGAGGAAGAGAGAGAGAGAGAGAGAGAGAGAGAGAGAGAGAGAGAGAGAGAGAGAGAGAGAGAGAGAGAGAGAGAGAGAGAGAGAGAGAGAGAGAGAGAGAGAGAGGGGAGGCTGGGAGATAGGAGAGGGCGAAGGAGAGGGAGTGGGGAGGGGCGGGGTATAGCCATGCTCTGCTTTTGAGGAGAAATGTCAAAGTTCAAGGTCACTCAGTTTTGTTGTCCTAATTGTGGTACACCTGTCTACACCTGCCGCTTCCTTGGCCCCATACACGGTGTTGTGTTACTCGAGGGTCAAGGCATCTACCTGGGATTAATTTTCAGCCAAGGTGTGTTGATTTACCTAATTTTTTTGGAGTTTTATTGATTGGCTCAGAATGTATTTGTCTTGTTGTATTGTTTTCTTTTTGCTATTCAAGGCGATTTTTAGTGTTTGTCATTCATGTAATTTATTTTCTTTTTTGTAAGAGTATAGGTGTGTGTGTGTGTGTGTGTGTGTGTGTGTGTGTGTGTGTGTGTGTGTGTGTGTGTGTGTGTGTGTGTGTGTGTGTGTGTGTGTGTGTGTGTGTGTGTGTGTGTGTGTGTGTGGGTGTGTGTGTGTGTGTACTTCTGTATATTAGTGAATAAATGTATACTTACTCCTGCATTCATGAGGAGTGGGTGTGTGCGCGTGCGCGTGAGTGTTAGTACGTGCGTGTGTGCGTGTGTTTGTGTGAACGTTTTCACGTACGCGTACACACCTTAAATACCTTATAGCAGCTGGTCCTCTCACCTAACCTTACCCTCCCCCTTCCCCTTCCCCTCCCTTTCCCCCTCCCCTTCCCCTTCCTTTCCCCTTCCCTTCCCCTTCCCTTCCCTTCTTTCTATGTCCTTGGAACTGATCGGTTGACATGACGGTAACGACCAAGTAACTCGTGCAACTTTGCGACGACTCAAAGAAATATAAAACCGACGACAATTGATGTATAAATGAGAGAGAGAGAGAGAGAGAGAGAGAGAGAGAGAGAGAGAGAGAGAGAGAGAGAGAGAGAGAGAGAGAGAGAGAGAGAGAGAGAGAGAGAGAGAGAGAGAGAGAGAGAGAGAGAGAGAGAGAGAGAGAAAAGAAAAAAAAAGGATGGGTGGGTGGGTGGTGTAAAGATGTTGAATGAATCAAAGGAAGGTAGAGTCACTGGATGATACCTGAGTGGTTGTGTGTTCGAGGACAAGCAAGGTGGAGGCTGACCCTACCCACGAGAGAGAGAGAGAGAGAGAGAGAGAGAGAGAGAGAGAGAGAGAGAGAGAGAGAGAGAGAGAGAGAGAGAGAGAGAGAGAGAGAGAGAGAGAGAGAGAGAGAGAGAGAGAGAACGAGAGAACGAGAACGAGAGCGAGAGAGAGAGAGAGAGAGAGAGAGAGAGAGAGAGAGAGAGAGAGAGAGAGAGAGAGAGAGAGAGAGAGAGAGAGAGAGAGAGAGGCCACCACTGTTGTAAGGAGCCTCTTCCCAGCTTGCTAAAGGCAGCCGAGTCTAAATCCCCGTCCTCGACAGTCGCCTGAGGAACGATGATTTCAGTTACTACCACCAACCACCACCACCACCACCACCACTACAACCCTCCACCTTCCTAACCCACCACAACCCTAACCCACCACCACCACCACCACCACCGCCTCCACCACCTTCGCTATCTTCACTCATATTGGTGAATGAGATGTACTCTTGGCGTTTGTTGAACATTTGAATAATTACATGAAGTGACACGCGCGCACACTCTAACGCACCCCAGCTAGGGACATGCGCGGAGCCGACTTGAGCAGAGGGTGGCGGGGACACGAGGAAAAGAGGGGAAGCGGGAAGGAGGGAGGGAAGGGAGGGTAGGGAGGGTAGGGGGCGAGGCCGGTCAGCAGGATTGGGGTGTGGTGGAGGTGGAGGTGGAGGTGGAGGTGGAGGCAGTGGTGGTGGTGGAGGGGGAGAGAAACTAACCCTTCGCCTACCTTTACCACAAAACTCGAGGTGCAGAAGGAAGAGACAGAGAGAAAAGAGAGAAAGGGAGGAGAAAGAAAATGGAAGGGACACACAGAGAAAGACTGAGTGAAAAAGAGACAGAAAGAGAGAAAGAGAGGAGAGAAGAGGAGAGGAGGGAGGAAAGAGAGGGAAAAAGAGAGGAGGTAACATCTGGCCGACCGCCCCCCTCCTCCCCCCCTCCCCCCACGTACACCTACGCTATCTAAAGTTGAGGAGACGAAAGGAAGTGAGGTGGAGGAGGCGGGGAGGGGAAAGAGGGGGAAAAGGGAGAGAAAGGGGGGGAGGGGAAGAAGGGAAAGGAGACACAGAGAGAGAGTCTTACTAAGGGTAACTATGAGAAAGCGAAAAAGGGGATAAAAATGGGAATAGATGCAGATGATAAAGTGGAGGAGATAATGAAAAAAGAAAATCTAGATGCGAAAAATAAGAGAAAATGTGAAATTAATATAAAAAAATCAGTTTGAGAGAGAGAGAGAGAGAGAGAGAGAGAGAGAGAGAGAGAGAGAGAGAGAGAGAGAGAGAGAGAGAGAGAGAGAGAGAGAGAGAGAGAGAGAGAGAGAGAGAGAGAGAATTATACCTGGAAATCGAAGGAAAAAGGAATGTGAAAAGATGCAAGAAAAAAAACCAAAAGTGGAATGCAAAAAAAATTGAGGAAAAACTTAAGTGTCAAAAATAATAATAAATGAAAAAGGAAAACGATAAACCTGAAACCAAATGAAAGAAAACAATAAGAAATTAGAGCAAAAAAAAAAAATAAATTAAATAAAAAAAAAAGGCTGATATGAAAATAACTAAAAAAAAACCCAACACACTACTTAGGCAGATCAAGACAATGATGATACTACAACAACAAAAACAACAACAATTAAAAACAAAAAACACAACAAACATACATAAAAAAAAAAAATAATCCCACACTACCATACCGAAGGAGAGCAACGAATCGCGAAAGAGGGAGTCGATGCTGATGCTGATGATGATGATGACGATGATGATGATGATGATGATGACGAGAATAAAGAACAAATAAATATAATAACTAAACATTGAGCTTTGAATGATTAGGATAAGTCCGAGGGAACAGCGTTGACCTAGATCGAGGGACAGCAAGATGGCCGCTGGTGTCATTGACCTTGGGTGGCTTGGCTCGCATGAAACCTACGAGCCTGGTGCGCGAGGACTGTGTGTGTGTGTGTGTGTGTGTGTGTGTGTGTGTGTGTGTGTGTGTGTGTGTGTGTGTGTGTGTGTGTGTGTGTGTCCTCCTCCACTCCCCCTCAACACCCCTTCCTGCACACGCCCCCCCTCCACACTCACTCCACACGCATGCACGCACATACACGCCTGCCTCCCTCTCTCTATCTCTTTCTCTCTATCTCGATCTCTTTCTCTCTCTCTCTCTCTCATTCTCACTTACAATCACACACACGTATAGTCACATGCATGCATATACACATTCTCTCTCTCTCTCTCTCTCTCTCTCTCTCTCTCTCTCTCTCTCTCTCTCTCTCTCTCTCTCTCTCTCTCTCTGTCTCTCTCTCTCACATGATTTATAGACGAAATAAACTATGCTCGTTTTAAAAATGGATCTAAAAAACAAGACGCAGCTCAAGGTGAGGCTGGGACGGGGCGGGCAAGACGGACGGAGGTACGGTACACCTTTTCGTCTGCCAAACTGAGGGTGACAGTCAGAAACCTCACGTGAAGCCACCTTACCCTCGCACACACTGACAGGGCCAAGGTTTTGTTCTCTACTACGACTATGCTCAATATAGACAGGTATACCTCACCCCTTCTCATCCTCCTCCTCCTCCTCTTCTTCTTCGTCTCCTACTGCTCCTCTTCTCTTGTACTTATGTTGTACTTAAATCTCTCTTCTTGGTACTCTTGTCTTGTCTCTTCGCTCCTCTTCATTTTCTTCCTCCTTCTACTGCTGTTCCTCTTGCTCTCAGGACCTAGTACTTTTTTTCTCTCTCTCTAGTACTCTTATATCTGACCTCTCCCCATCTCTCCTCCTTTTCCTTCCTTGTACTCAGCCCATGTACTTGAGTCTTCTCTCTCTTGTTCCTCATCCTTCTCTTCTCTTCTCTTCTTCCTTATTGTAAAGTTTCCCTCATGTCCTCACTGTCTCTACTACCCTACCCCTTAATTTCCCTCTGTAATCATGTTCCTTGTAACTGGTAACTGTATATTTCCTTCAGTTTGATTATTTTCGTGATTCAATTCTTCACTAATTTTTTTTGTATAATCTCTCCTTGTTTGATTTTTTTTAATAATTACTTTTTTTTCCGTTTTTTCCTAGTTTACGTTTTCTATTCGCAAGTTCTAACAGCGTCCGTCTTAACCTTCACGGGACTGCTGCGGTTGACTGAGTTGTTACATTACGTCAATGGTTACGCAAAAGAGAAAGAGAAAGAGAGAGAGAGAGATAAAGGAATTTCTGGCAGATGTAACCCTCCTAGCAATGACATCAATACAAGGTGGTTTATGGTGGGTACTTCACGTTTTTTGCACCACGCATCTTATTTTCATGGCTGTCATGTTAATTGGATGAAGATGACAAGGCGTGGTGCGTGTCGTGGGTGAAAAATGTTTAGTACAGCTTAACTAAGGATATTTATGCGGTTTTTTTTACGTCTCTCTTCCTCACTCGCTTTAGAAATGTGTAGGAATGTGATTTTGAGTCTGTAATGGTAAAAATAAGAATCTATGAAAAATAACCGCAATTACGTGTACAAAATTGATTTAATTATTAGCTTATTTAATATTTTTTCTTGATTTCTTTGTATATTAATGTGTTGTACGGTCTCTAAAATTATTATAATTGTTTTCTGATCTTTCTAAAAGCTTTTCATAATGTTTTGATTCTTATGAAGGCATTCGTGAGCGCGGACTCTCTTAAAAGTTTACTGTTTGATCATGCACTGTCTTAGGCATGAATTATATAGAGCACGAATTATCTTGAGGACGAACTGACTTAAAAACGTATTGTCTAGGACTTTATGAACAAAACAAATTATCCTACTTAATATGAATACAAAAAAAAGTGATTTCTAGTCCTTAAAAGATAGAAAAAACATCTTCCATCGTTTCCCTTGTGGCCAGCTGACACCAAGTAGCATGACCTTGAACACTGCCTCGCCACAGGTCGTAGTACACATGCAAACCACCACCAATATGCATCACAGTCCCTCAATGCATACAAACCTAAATATTCAAATGTATATCGATTCTATTAAAATGCAAGCAGGGAAAATTTGCATTCCTGATTCCTCATTCATATGTGGATTTGTTTAACGTGTGTATGTATATGTGTATGTGTGTGTATTTGTGTGTGTTAAAAATGTGGTATTCAATATGGCAATTCTCTCATTATGTTATTAATTTCATTCAGTCATAAGTCAATTAATTCTTTTATTTTTCCATTTCTTTCACTTCCCTTTCCACCTTGCTCTCTTACATCACTCCATTTAACCCATTACTTAACGACCCAAGCAATGCAGTAACCACAGTCCATTCTTCTTGTTCTTATCCACCAGCTGACCAAAATCTGCAAGACACCTAAGAAATCCCAAAAACCAAACAGCTAGAAGAACAAATTGAAGAGGCAATTCAAGTTATCCTTACTCTGAATCACAAGGCAGATCATAACCTAACCACAAGATCAGAGCAGCGGAGAATCAGAAACAAGATCAATCAAATCCTCATCAATTATCACAAGTAGTTAACTGAGACCAGAGACCGTTGAGGGTTGGTGTTACAAGATGCCTTTGGACGTGCGACTCTTCCACTCTGGCGTCGGGAATATGAAGGCAATGTTCAACAAGAAGGTGGAGGAACACAAACAGGCACAGCTGGAGAATCCGTTTAGTGAATGGGAGGGATCCGGGAGGGTCAGGCGGCTCTCTAAGGAAGACATTGGCTACGGCATGTAAGTATATTGTCCTTATCCTCTTTTTTTATAGTACTCCCTTCAAATTAGTAACCTCACTTTATGTTACTTGTTAGTTATACGTTTCTATGTCGTATACTTTCATCCTCTTCCTTCTAGCAATCTATGAAACAAAATAGCATCGACACAAGCCTCAGGAGTGATATAAGGGCTGTTCCTCCTCTCCTCAGGCCTGTCCCCGGGAGTAAGTCTGAGCAGAGGAGTCAGCTGGCCCAGGCTCACGTGACTATGGAGATGCGGTACTTGTGTGACATGATCTGGGACTGTGCTGAGTACCGGTGTCCAGACGGCAGGGCGGCCATCACCTTTGGAAGGCTATTTAAGGTAATTGAAAAGGCCTCAGTTATTTACACTTTCTTGATTCTATTCTCCGTCCACTTTTTTTTCATATTTTGGATTTAAGCTTTTGAAAGACGATATTATTAGAAAACCTTGAAATATAATAATGATAATAATGATAATAATAATAATATCGTTTTTTTTTCTTTTTTTCGATGCACTATTTGGCTTTTTTTTTCCATATTCTTCCTCACAACCATAAACATTCACACATAACCTAACACAGCACAAAGTTCCACCACCACCACCACACTGAAGCTCCGTCCCTCCCTTTGTTGTTGTTCCCCGTCTCAGCTGACCATCCACTCCTTGATTACATATATCACACCAGCGTGAATATCCTCCTTTCCGAAATGCAAATGAAAATGACACACCATAAAACACCCATTCTCTTCAACAGTCGCTGCCAATCTAAACAGACGGGACACATTACCTGCTTTACCTTTACTTTCAGCCTACATACATAAAATAATACACTATTTTTTTATATAATCTTTCCCTCTCTTCCTATCTCCCGTGACCTCTTGACCTTCACCCATGACACTATGACATCCCCCAACGTGACCTCTGACATCACATGACCCATCAAATCTCCCTCACCTGATCCCTGACGTCACCTACTCGACCTTTGACCTCTGCATCGCCTCGCCTTCCACCCTGATCCGCCCCACCCCCGCACCGCCACCGTTTGACCTTTGACCTCCCGTGCTGCGTGGGTGGTGGTGGCGGTGGTGGCGGCGGCGTCTACAGCTCTACATCGCCATCTCAGACAAAGTAGTTGGGACACTCCTCCGCGCCAGGAAACATGGCTTTGTGCACTTCGAAGGAGAGATGCTGTACCAGGTAAGATTATCTACCTGTACATACCTGTCCCTTATCCTACTACTACTACTACTACTAATAATAATAGTAATAATAATAATGATAATAATAATACTGACCACCAAGATATAGTTTAAAATCTTAGGGTGAGGTGTGTGTGAGGGACAGAAATGACTCTTAGCCGGAAAATGTTGAAGAGAAAACTGAACGGAAGAAAACCGAGGTTAGTCTAGTGAGGGAAGGAAAGGATGGAGAGAGAGAGAGAGGGGAGAGAGAGAGAGAGAGAGAGAGAGAGAGAGAGAGAGGGAGAGAGAGAGAGGGGAAAGGAAGGGAGGGAAGAGATGTAAAGGTCAGGGGTATGACTTGTGACACTAAATCGCTCGCATCGCCAAGACGTGGGAGGATCAAGGTCATTCATTGCTGCTGAAAAGGTCACGCAATGGATAGATAGATCTGGTTGCGCGAGACGGGGAGGGAGGGAAGAAATAGGTCGGGTCAGTTGCGCGCGTGTACACCCACATACACCCACCCACACACGCCCACACACCCACACCCACACACACACACACACACACCCCTCCCCCCCCAACACACACTAAGGAGGAGCTATGAGGAATATGTGAGGAGGAGGAATGCGAGGAGGAGGAGGAGGAGGCGATGGGGTGAGAAGGAAAGGTTTTCACACACTATAAATTCTCTTTCTCTTGACAACAAAGTCTACAGCGAGCCATTAATCAACATCATACAGTTTTTGGCGCCTTTCTTGTCGAGCTACGGAGTGTGCGGAGGGTTGGGCGCGGCGCTGACACAAGGACAGGTGATGCTGACGGCAAGTTGAGGTCGAATAAAAGTTTCAGTGTCAGAACAGAATGGGGTACTTGAGATTAGGGCAGAAGTAATGGTTGCTATGGTGATGATAGAGGTCGTGTAGGGAGGAGGAAGAGGAAGAAGAGGAGGAGGAAAAGGAGTAATACATAGGAAAAACAAATATAATAGCACACCTTTCATCACAAAATGTATCAACTAAAATACACGTAGTAAATTATAAACCAAAATGCAGAAGAGGAGGAGGAGGAGGAAAAGGGAACAGAAAACGAGGATGGGAAGTAGTGAAAGTCTAACAAAGGAAGATGACCAGTAAAAACCAACACCTGAGAGAGGCTGAACAGGTGAGTTAAAGTTAGAGTTAGAGTTAGAGTTAGAGGGTAAGCAGGTGGTCATGAGTAAGGGCAGTGCAAGGTTAGTGAGGAGCGAGGCGGAGCAGCCATGTCGCGCCGGTAGGAGATGAACTGAGTGACCAGCGCGCGAGTTTCATTCATAAGCCGGCCGAGGGAGAGAGAGAGAGAGAGAGAGAGAGAGAGAGAGAGAGAGAGAGAGAGAGAGAGAGAGAGAGAGAGAGAGAGAGAGAGAGAGAGAGGGCGGCGTACTACTGAGAGAGGGAGGGAGTGGGCGGGTGTAGCAAGGACTCAAAATGTCAGAGTCCTGCTGTACCACCCTCTCTCTCCTCTTCCTCTTCCTTCTCTTCTCGCTTTGCTACAGTACATGAAATAGAAGTAGATTACGATGCGATTCATGGATGTTTTCTTTGTTTTTTCATATGAATGTTAATATTTTTTTTTTACTTCCTCGGTTTTCCTTCACAAACGCGTCGCATATTACAAAGATTCTAGCGTCAATGTCATTATTTATTTTCTTCCTTGATCTCCCTCCTTCACCTTCAGTCTGTATGGGGAATGGAGGACGGCAAAAGTAAGCGTAGATGATCCACTGTATTTCAAACTTGCCGGGAGGGAGGGAGGGAGGAGGGTGTCAGTCTGGGTGGCTGCGCGTGGCAGTCTTGTCTCTTGGGACGAAACAACTTGAAGGCAACTTAGGGATAAATATAGCCGCCTCCCCTGCCAACCAGTATCAGACGTTACCCTCGCTTACCACTGAAAGGAACGTTGTCTTACTTGTGATCAACAGAGCTACTCTATACTGCTCCCGGCGCCTCAGACTTTAACTTTACTATTGACGTAACTTTCCCTTCATTATAGGGAAAGAATATTTATAGCAACATTTTCTACCATCAATATAAGTCATTCATTCTATCTATCACGTCAGTTTATCAGTTCTTTCGCTTAGTTTTCTTGGGGGAGAGAGATGCTCGTCCCCTTTTCTTAGCCTCCGCCCCCGCCTCCTCCCAGCGTCCGGCCGCCGCAAGGAAGCAGGAGGCAGCTTGCAGTGTACTTAATAGAGGAGAATTACCAGATACTCCACGGATCCTCGAGGCTCAAGTGACTCGTTATCGTCCGCTGCAGGTGTTGGTGGGGAGATCTCGAGGGTGGAGGAGGGTTTCTGAGAGAGAGAGAGAGAGAGAGAGAGAGAGAGAGAGAGAGAGAGAGAGAGAGAGAGAGAGAGAGAGAGAGAGAGAGAGAGAGATACAAAGGTACTACTACAGCGATGGTTGGGTCTTTATGTCTAGAGAGAAATGAATGATGTGAATTTTTACCGCGCCGCTCAGACTCACACACACACACACACACACACACACACACACACACACACACACACACACACACACATCCTCGCCCTCTTGCGTCAGCCTTGATAAACAACTGTGTGTAAATAAAGGACAACCTGCAACAGGACACACACACATACACACACACACACACACACACACACACACACACACACACACACTGCTGCTGCCGCCTACTCATGGCTGTTACTTCGACAACGCACACCCATGTAACATAAATACGACCCAGAATAAAAACAAAACTAAAAAAAAGCAAAAAATAAACAAATAAAAAAACCAGTAATATAAATAAAAAAAAAAAGAGAGAAAAAAATCAACGCCAACTAAATAATAAGGAAGATGAATACACCTAAAAAGTCAGGTAACCAAGAAAAAAAAATATACATAAATCGATGAAAAGAAAAGAAAAACCCCTAGGAGGAAAATACAACATGAATAATTTCAAGCTTAATAAACCTCTTCACACCATGTTTTTTTCATCAACACATGACCACAAGAGAGAGAAAAAGGGGAGGGGCTGTAGGGGAGAGGGAGGGAGGGAGGGAGGGAGGCTGAGGTGTGGGTGGGTAAGAGGAAGGTGTCCGGGGGAAGAGGAGGGAGTTGGGGGGGGGGAGGAGAGTAAGGTGTGGGTGGAGGGTACTGAGGGAGTGGGTGGAGGAGGGGTGGAGGGGTGGAGGCAACGATCGAACAACTGAGAGAGAGAGAGAGAGAGAGAGAGAGAGAGAGAGAGAGAGAGAGAGAGAGAGAGAGAGAGAGAGAGAGAGAGAGAGATAAAGAGAGAGAGTGTGTGTGTGTGTGCGCCTGCGCCTGTGTGTACACTTTACATGTACACACAGCCATCCTTAGATTACTGTGCTGAATAAATCAATGCACACTACAAAAACTAGCGCTGTGTACGTATGTGTAATGCATTCATGTATGTATGTATATGTATATGCATGTACGTATACTCCTATGTATGTATGTAGTACTGCAGACAGACATGAGAGCTTAGCAAAAATTTTATTATTATATTTTTTTTTTACCTTGCGTTCGTGTACTGTGGAAAGAGAAAGAGAGAGAGAGAGAGAGAGAGAGAGAGAGAGAGAGAGAGAGAGAGAGAGAGAGAGAGAGAGAGAGAGAGAGAGAGAGAGAGAGAGAGAGAGAGAGAGAGGTAAAGGAGTGATGATTCGTCTGACATGTGATGAACGGAAGACTGACACACACAAACGGGTGATGAGGCTGCCCTGGGGGGGGTGTGGATGGGGGGGGGAGGAGAGGATGGGGAGTGAGAGGGAGTGAGAGGGAGTGGGGGGGGTGACGGACGAAGGCAAATGATGTGTGTGTGTGTGTGTGTGTGTGTGTGTGTGTGTGTGTGTGTGTGTGTGTGTGTGTGTGTGTGTGTGTGTGTGATGTGGGAGGCGGCGGCGAAGGTCACATATCTCCTCTAGCGCCCCCCCCCCAAAATCATTCCTACCTTATAATTGAGTGATGACAAATAATACTAGTGATGACGATATAGTGATGACGATGAGGAAAGTGTATAGTGATGAAGGTAAAGATAGGTGAATACAATCCCCTACATCTGCATAGTACTAACACAACACACCAGGGACGGAAACACACACCATTCATTCACCATTCATTCATCATTCATCACGCCACCACCACTAGAGCCTCCCTGCCTCCCTGCCTACACGCAGACAAAACGCCCTCACATAACGTACCCTACACACGGGCGGACTGAGAGGAACTAGGTCGAAGAAGGGATGGCGGGTGCAGGGGAGACAAGGGGAGAGGAGGGGAGAAGAGGGGAGGAGGTACGAGTGCAGGAGGAGGAGGGAGAGGAGAAGAGAGGGGGACATGGGAAAGTGGGAGGGAGGTAGGAAGTGAAGGTGAGGAGCGAAGAGAGGAAGGGAAGGAGAGTGTGAGGAAGAGAGGAAGAAGAGAGAGAAAGAGAGAGAGAGTAGTGGATCTTGAAATCTTCTCTCACTCCTCTACACATACATACATACATACATACACATACACACATGACATGATCCACACCACACACGCTCATGACTTTTTGGAGGTCGCGCGAAACATGCGGGAGATTTTTCCTATGCTCCGTGACACATTTCCTGCTCCCTCTACGCTCCCGTGATCAATACTGAGGTGGCCCGACATGCTGCGAGTGCCACTACTCATTACTCGCAATGCTCACACGCTCCTCGCTCCGCTCCTCCAACACCGTAATGCTCCCGTGGCTAATTATGATCTATAGTGTAGTTAATTCTCAACCTATATTGGTATTCGTTTCTTTATTTCAAACCATCAAGAAGAGTACGTCAGGTGTAAGGTATTCATTATTTATCTTTTGGTTTTATTTCGTGTGTCTGTTCCGTTGAGGTTATGCAGAACATGTTCCATTCACGTCGATCCTCAAGTCAGGAAGAGATTGGAGGTCATCCAGAAGACGCTTTTTTTTTTATTTTTACTTTTGAAGGGAGACTTAAGTAAAGCCGCGACTGGAGGCCAAGACTCAACCCCAACTCGAGGCTTGCTATCATCTGACATCGTCCTGGTGGCAACAGCGCCTCCCTCCGTGACCCCGGTGCCAGCAGTGACCGGTGCCCCCAACCAGTGACCTTGAACAGTGTAACTTTGCTCCAGCAGTGTGTCCCACCTCTGGCTGCGGCCGTGACCCGCGCCCTCTTAAGGGACGCAGCTTGGTTCTCCTGCAAGAGCCTCCCGTGCAGACCCTCAAAGACCTGCGCCCCTCCGCGTGCCGGGGCTGGCGTAACCTGCCCCGCTCAGGCCGAGGTGACGTGGACAGACCCAGACAAAAATTTGGGTCACTGACAGAAGTGTTTTGGTAACAGCGGCGCTGAAAGGGAAATTCCCCCGCCACGCCGGCCACCGAGCACAGTGTTGCCAGCTGAGGACGGGACGGCACACATTTATCCTTAGGGCGGTGTACCCTAAGGGAGTATTGGCAGAATAGCGGCCCTCCCCTCTATCCTCCTGCGCCTAGCCTGAGTGCAAGTGTGACGCCCGTGCCTGAGCCGTGCATGGGAGGGCACGCCAGGCTGAGCCGCAGCGGCCGTGGCGGCGGTGCAGCTAACCTGACGGAGCCGCATCATCGATACAACAACATTCGGTCTGGTGTCAGGAACCGGCCACTCCTAACGCACCCCTCCTCACCCCTCACCCTCACCCCCACCCCCTCACCCTCACCCACGCCCCCGCCGCCCACTGCAGCCTTTATCCCGCCCATCCACCTTGAAACGTGTCTCGGCTCAGACTGTGGCAGGACGGCCGCGCGGACGGATATTTGAAGGTGAAGCAGCGGGTGGGTGGATATTCCTTACTGACGGCAGGCAAGCAGGCAGGGGGGAGGGAGGGGAGGGAGGGGAAGGAGAGGGACATGGAGAGATGAAGAGGAAAGGAGGGGGAAAAAGAGGGGATGGTAAAAAGGAAGGGAAGAGGAAGAGGGAAAGAAGGAAATGAAATGAGGATGGAAAGGATTTGGGGGAGAAGGAATGACAGGGGAGGGACGGGGTAGAGGACGGTGTAGGCTGAAGGAGGGAAGGGGGATGAAGGGAAGGAAGGAGGAAGGGAAAAAAAGTCATCTTGGAGGAAAGGGAGGAAGGAGATCTAGGATGCCTCTCCTTCAACTCACTTTCCTCCCCAACACAGAATCCTCACCATTATTGCCTCATTTCCAGAACCAGTCTTTAACGGCCCTCCCTCTTCCCTCCCCTTCCCTCCCTCCCCCCTTCCCCTTCCTTCCCTCCATACAATAACGGTAATAAAACTAATGACACTTACACTTCACTCAACATCTAATTCATAGTTAATCTTACGTATTGTTTTCCTTTTCTTGAGGCATTTTTTTTTAGACCAATGTAAGAAAATCAGGACAAAATAATGACTGAAACTTGTAACATTGATGAAACTAATATCTAAGTCAAGAAATCTATTCAAATTTTAGACCAAACTATTATATACTTTTTTCATATTTAAACGCTGATGCTACACAATTCTTAAACCAAATATTTGTTAGAGAAGCGTCTTGCAAACTGAATCGCTCGTCTCATTAGGTTGTGGTGCTGTTTGTATGGCAGAACACCTAGACTCAGCAGAACAACGTCATGGAAGCCGCTAAACACAGCCAATTGTTGAGGAATTAACGTTCTTTTGCGTGTCATCATGTGTGTGTTTCCTTTCCAGCGGCGAGATGACGACAAGGTGATAGAGCTGCAGCGTCCCATCAACACCATCCGGGCAAGGTTTGGCCAGAAGACACACGTGGTGGGCGGCGGGGAGGTGCAGCCTTGGGGCGGGGCGGACGACAATGACACTACAAGCTCCATCGTCAGGAGGAACTCAACGCCAAATAACTGGGAGCCGCCCGTGACCACCGAGGGACCCAGCGGCAGGAGACACTCAATGCCCCACTCCTCTAGATCCTTCACAGCCTCCCCGGAGCGACGGATGGCAAGGAGCTGTTCAGTGGAGGACCAGAAGGCCGTTGAAGGCGGGGGAGCCACGTGTATCTCCCCAGGTGATGATGGCGTTATCATTACCTGTGAAGATACCTCATCGAACCTCGTGGAGAAACTACACGAAGACATTGTTAAGAACTGTAACCTTCTGGACCCTGAGCATGACGTTGTAAGGGGAAGGAGGTCCCGCTCGGCCACCCCGACCCCAATGGACACCATCTTGGAGGACTCCGGAGACAAGGGGAAGGAAAAGCGACAACAGGAAGCAGAACCCAACAAGGAACGCGTCGAAACACCGCCTGAAGAACCTGCGGAGTCCTCTTAAATGACCCTTAGATGAGGCGGCGGGAGTTTGAGTCAGAGGAAGGCAAGGGTCAACGGGGTGAAAGGTCATGTAAGTTGAGGTCACAACAAGCTGATGAATCGACTGGCCTGGGGCGCCGTGACCCCTGGTGAGGGAAGCTAAACAGATATTCACACAACGCTGCCTTCAATCATCTTCACAAACTTGATGATCACATGTAAATGACCAACCTCGGACACCGCCTTCCCTACGCTAAGATATCAATAATAGTAATAGTAATAGTAACAGTAATAATAATAATGATAATAATAATAATAATAATAATGATAATGATAATAATAAAAATAATAATAACAACAACAACAACAACAATAATATGATGATAATGATAATATCAAAATAATATTATGTGTCCATGTTTCCTCAGCGCCATGATAGGTAACCCTCACTTGACTATCTCCTTTGGGATCATTTTAGGTACTGACACTACAGCAATCGAACCTCTTATAGCTAATCAAAATAGAGATAGCTTTGATTAGGGTTTAGGCTAATAGTTAACATTGATAGTACTAGGATAATACCGTCCAATCAGACAGAACCTAGTGAGTAAGTATAAGATCTGTCACTGTCTACCTTTACTGTCTGTCTGGTGGGTATACTGGGGTTGAATTGACGCAACTTTTCCTGGCTGTTCTCCTTCAAGTGTTGCCTCCTGAGCTGTGGTTTGCTGTCATACATTCATCCTCCTTTGCGCCGGAAACTGTTTTATTCTGACACCTTAAGGATGATGTGCTAAAAGTGGATATTATTGTCTTTTTAAAGGAATAAATGATGATGTGAGTGATGGTAATTGATGGTCCTTTTTTTATGTGTGTGTTTAAGAAAGCCAGAGGAGCAAATAATACATAATAAGATAGTAAGTAATGATTGAAAGGTAAAAGAGACAATATAATATAACCAAAATGTCGAAAAGGAGTGTGTGAAAAGAACACTCAGTATAGAATCAAACCAAAGTGAACATAAGGAAGGAAGACATGATAAGAGAACTCTGAAGAAGCACATCCATCATTTCCTCCACTACAAAAAAAACATAATTCTTACGAGGAACCAAACAAAAGTCCAGAAAAAGGTAAGTTCAAAAAATATAACAAAACACAAGACATTCTACTCACTGTTGGTTCTCAAAATTTTCTTATATTTTGAGAGAGTCGATTCTTATCCTGACGGCACCAGATTCTTGAGTTACGGCATGAAATAAAATAAAAAAAAAGGTTAATTCATATATAATAATAATAAAAAAAAAAACGTACATAAATTAACACACATACATACATACATATATACACACACTCTTCACCCCTCACCTTCGCCCTCCCGTCGTTCACATATAACCTTTGACACCACTTCCTGAGGTGACCCCTGCTTGACCTCTATCACTGCGTCCCTGTGTCCCTGGCCTCTCCACCTGCAGCAGCCCGGGGCACCATCCTTCACCCTTGACCAATGGTGACTCACAACCTTTCACCTGCAAAGAGCTAAGTGTTCAAGTGTCGTCCTCCTCCTCCTCCTCCTCTTCCCTCGCCTTCCCCTCCCACGTGTGTTAGTTAAGCTTCCTGGGTGTATTGGTCTAGTGTTTGGTCTTTAGCCTCCCTTGTATGGTGTCCAGGTTCGTATCCCAGGTGAAGGTGTCCAATTTTGTAATGCAAGAGTTGATTTTCGTGTTTTTTTTATCTGATTTTTGTTGATGGTGTGGATGATTGTTGTGTTTTTTTATCTTGATTTTTTTGTATTGTAAGTTTAAATTTGTATTCATAGTTTTTGTGTGTATGTGTTGATATGTGTGTGCTTGTGTGTGAGTATGTAAGTATGTATGTATGTATGTATGTGTAAGTGTACGTGGAAATCCAGTAAGCTGTATAAGTAATGAGGAACTGAAAATCGTATGGGTAAAAAATTGTTATCTTTGAACATAATACATACTTCATCACACACACACACCATATAGAAAAAAAATACGTAAGTGAATGAGTGAAACAATTATCAGAAAACATAAGAAAAACATAACATTTCGTCCTTATATGGAGTGGTTAAGACAACGTAACTCTATGTAACATCCCTCTGCACCCTCCTCCACCTCCCACACACGTACAAACACATACACAAATACAACATAGATAATCAAATATGAAGAGGACACAATAATGCTTAAGTTACTCCTACAATAAGCAAGCTAGACCCAGTTTCTGTTTTGGAAGAGTCGCAGAGAGAGCATGGAATTCTGTATCTTCTGAAGGGAGAGACTCGTTAAGATTGCTTGTACTTCTAAAAACACTATAATTTTAAGGATTATTTACGGATCCAATCGGGAATACTATCTTTTTTATACTTTTAGATGAATATAGATCAATATGGCTGTTAGATACCACATTTTTCTACCCCGGAACTAATAAATATTCTAAATAAGAGTGTATAAAGTGACGTTTCGTATTTTAACCTAACCTTGAATACTGTATGAAGTAACATGTTTCGAATTTATACTTTGCTCTTAACTTACCAGACAAGCTCACATACTAGCCTTAACGTCTCATTATTCTTAGCTCTAGTACCTTTGGGTTTATCTCACGGGTAAACAAGACCAAACAGACGTAAAGACCGAAGAAAAAGTTTGCTGGAGAGTAAGAAAAGGTCTGGAAGATATAACTCAGGCAAGACACACTACGTTATTGATAAATGTGTGTGTGTGTGTGTGTGTGTGTGTGTGTGTGTGTGTGTGTGTGTGTGTGTGTGTGTGTGTGTGTGTGTGTGTGTTAGAAAGGTCACGCCCCTTCACCAAACACAACGTTAACGATTGGCAACTGTCTGAATAATGTATTTGATAGGACGTCAGATGGAAAGAGTTGCGTCTAATTCGTCAAGTTAGCGTGAACACACCAAGTAAATCATGAATATAAAGCAACATTTCTATAATAATTTACCTTTCAGTACAAAAAGCACATCACTTATATATAAACAAAGCCCATTAATAATAAAGGAATGAAACTAGAATAAAAGAGACAAGAGACAGTCGTAAGAGCAAGGATAGAGAGCGAGTAAGTATCAACACAAGCTGGAAACACAAAAATAACAAAACCAAAACAGAAAAGCCAGTAAAGTATAACTAAACCAATTGAGGGAAGGACAGGCAAGGGACAACACAACACAACACACCAATCTGAGGTTCAGGATGTGAGGGTGAAATAGGAAATAGAAAAGAGAGTAAAGCTGATCACAAGGCAGGCTAGAGGTGAGGGTCAGGATGTGGCTCGTGGGTACAACAAGAGGGAACAATGTACACCAGCGAACCAGGGAGGGAGGGAAGGGAGGGAAGGAAGGGAGGGAAGGGTGAGTGGGATACAAGATCAAGGGAGACAAAGGAAACCTGAGTGGTGGAGGAAGTTGGGCGATGCAAACTTTGTGTGTAAACAAGGGAGGGAGGGAAGGGAAGGCGAGGAAGGTATGGGATGGAGGGATGAGGGAGGAGGCACTACGAGGCATGAAAAGGTGGATGACGAAGATTTATTGATGTGACAATGAGAGTGTGTGTGTGAGGGACGGAATACACACACACACACACACACACACACACACACACACACACACACACACACACACACACACACACACACACACACACACACACACACACACACACACACACACACACCACTTTAGAAACTTTAGAAACGTTGACAGACTTGCAGGAACAGTGTATATAATGTGTATCAACAAGACAGAAACGACCTCAACTTCCAACCCAAGGACGTCATTGGTTCAGAAAGTAATAAAATTCCCATAAAACTACGAGAAAATAATGAAAAAACTATCACCTTAATAGACACACTAGGTCACAATAAACCTTTTTCAGCCACACAATATAAATGAATCAGAATCGAGGCTTTCTAGTGCTACAGTTAAACACTTAAAGAGGTTTTGAATATATACAATTACCTTTCAGAAACAAAATAAACTAATGCACTCGAAACTAGACTAGATATCCACACACAGGGATAAATTATAAAGACTGGGATTTACTTACCAACTTTTATACCTCATACAGATAGAGTTTTAGAGTCATGGGGAAGGCAAGTTAACGTAAGGGAAGGTAGGTCTGGGAGGAGGATGATGTAAGAGCTAGTTAGGGGTAGTGAGAGGGTGTGGGTGGGCTGTAGGGGTGACTAGGGGTAGGGAAAGGGTAAGGGTTAGCTGGAATAGACTTGGAGACAGTGAGGGAGGGAAGGAGGAAGGGGAGGGCTAAGTGCTGTCACAAAACCTAAACTTTTGCTTCGTATATCGCTTGTGGCGGCTCAATTTCCTCTACACTGAGACCCTGCTGACCAATGGACGCGTTTCTTTTAATAATACTTCCCACATATAATTCCCAGTAACTTTTCTTATGGTTCAAAGGGAAAGAAGAAAGCCTGCGAGACAACACACATCACCGTACATTGATATTATTTTAGGTTAAGGTTTTCTAAGTATTATTAGTGAGTATTATTTCTTATGGACCTGTGATTAATTATAAAATCAACTAATTCATTTGATAATATAAGATAAATAATAAACTGTATACCATTAATGAATTCTTTTTAATCGAAGAGACGCTACTATTTGTTATAACTTCTTCATTAACACCTAATTTTTCAACAATGTATATTTCACATAACATAAAATCTTCATTATACAAACAGATCAACAAAACACACACCACCACCACCACCACCACCACCACTATAACCTTTACACTCCTATTAAAAAACACAAAGATAATACAATAATAACTCAAACTTCAAAAGAACGAAAATTACAAAGCCTTTATCATATCCACCCACACTATCTTTGATCCAACCTTTCCTCTTCATCCACCACCACCACCACCACCACCCTAGCCTCCACCGCCACCCAATATCTCTCGGAGGTAAACAGTATCTGCATAGAGGTCGGTGCTCCAGCCTCTCATTGTCTCTCCCACTTCCCAGGCGAGGGCAGCAGTGAGACCACGAGGGATAGAGAGAGAGACTGACTAACTATTACACTAAACACTATATCATGAAGGTTCTTGTGATATTTGCGTGTGTGTGTATGTGTGTGTGTGTGTCATTGTCTTCTAAAATTCCAAAAGTGGGCGGAGAGAGAAGAGGGAAGGAAGGCAGAGAGAAGAGGGGAGAGAAGGAACAAAGTGGGGGAGGAAAGTAATGAAAAGGACCAAGGAGAGAAACAGAAAGGGGAGAGGGGAAGAAAAATGGACAAAATTGGGGAGGAAATAAATGAAAGGGAGCAAGGGATGAGTAAAGAAAAGGGTTGGATGCTGGTGTTAGATTGCCCACCACCGCCCACACGCCGCCCACCACCCACCCACCCCCAGTCGCCCACCGCCCACCCAGCAACCACGGGACAGGAATGTATCGGTGGACTGGACGAAGAGAAGTGTCAACTCCCAACACGTAACAAGGACGGATCGGATGCAGCGCGACACCTCTTGATGATTTTTCTATATATTTTCATCTCCTCTCCACCACCAAACGCACTCACACACATACATCTAAAAACACTATTTATGTATATCAATATTTATAAAACTAAGGGCGCAGATACGAAAAAAATATAATAGTACTTGATTTGTGTTGAGGTTAAAAAATATGGTTAAATTTGATCGATGGAATGTGCAAAGATTTGTTACCTGTCAATGAATCAACAGGTAGCCACAGGTAGGACAAGGAACACTCAACAGGTAGGTAGGTGATCTCAAATAAAAAACGAAAAATAAATACAAATAAAAAGTCACCACAACAACAAAAGGGGAAGATAGAAAGGACTAAAATAAAAAAAAAAATAAAAATAACCAACTAGTGAGTAATTAAAGAACAAACTTTGGAAATGACTTCATAATCTAATGATGATAATATAAACTAAAACGTAAAACAAGATAATTTAAAAAGGATAAAGTCTCTCCCTTTCTCTCTGTCTCCCCTTCATCCCTTTCCCTCTCTCCCACCCTCCGTGTAAGTGGTTGGTAAGCCCTGCCGTGTGTTCCTCCCGCGTGATAATGTAGGAAGGAGCACTCAGCCGCCACCACAAGGCTCCGGCCACGAGAGGACCTGCACTAGTTACCGAACGTGACTCAACCATCCACGAAGTTATCAACACTCCGAGGAAAGAGAGAGAGAGAGACAGAAAGAGAAAGAGAAAGAGATAGAGAGAGAGAGATAGAGTGGGAGAGCAGAGACAAAAGAGAGCGAGAGAAAAAAAGAGAGGGAGAAAGAGGGAGATATCTAAGCACGTTCATCCTTTGCATATGTAGGATAGAACGCCCCTACCCTCCCTCCTCCTCCCCCTTTCCCCCTCCCTCCCCCTCACAACCTCTCTCTCTCTCTCACCACCAAGATGCAATTTTCTCCTGAAGGGGTTGAAACCGGATGTGGAAGAACCTTAATTACCTAGGGCGACTCTCAACTTTGTGCAGCGACGAGGGAGCAAAGGAGGGAGGAAGGGAGGGAGGGAGGGAGGGAGGGAAAGAGGGAAGAGGAAAGGAGGAGAAGGAGGGATGATGACAAGGAGAGCAAGAAGGAAGGAAAAAGACAGACAGAGAGAGAGAGAGATAGAAAGGATGATAAAGTGAATGAGGGTGGAAAGGAGGAATGGAGAGGAAGATAGATAGATAGATATGGAAGGGAATGGAGGAATGAAATAAAGGGAGGAAAGAAAGAAAGAGGAGGTGAGGGAAAGAAAACAATAATAATGATAATAATAATAGAGAAAAATAGATATATAGATAGATAGATAGACATATAGATAGATAGAGAGAAAAAAAACAAAGAAACCACACAACTATATAAGAGAACATAAACAATAGAGAAATAAAAGAGACAAATAAAGAAAGTACCAATGAAATAGAGAGACAAGGAAATAAATAAAAGAGAAGATGAAGCTCAAAGAGAGAGAAAAGAAAGAAAAGAGAAAAAGAAAAAGAGAGAAACAGTTGGGTGGAAAGCTATACTAAGTCTGTTCTGGAAGATAACAAATACGATGCTTTTTTGCTTTTGTTTCTGGTATATTAGGTGTTAAAATTGGCGTGAAAATTGGGAACAATGGTGACTCTTAGGGAGGACCATTGTATTTTTTTTTTATATATATAATTCGTGACATTAAAATAATTCACAAAAAAAACAAGTGAATATTTCCATTTTGAGGTATATAATGAGTTCTCAAAATCAGTATTAAAATTATTGGTGGTGATATATATCCTTTCAGAGACTAGGAATTCAGTAACCAATACAAAACATATATAATACATACACAACACATGTATTATAATTAGTATTTATTTACTGTAGTATTTGCAAAGTCAAAGATGATTAATAATAAGTGTATTCTATTTAATCGAATGAGACACACACAGATCAGTCTTGAATTTGGTTTCTTATTAAATTAAACTTCAGTGCATCACCTTGAGGGACGCCGCTAAAAAACAAGGAATCTCAGGAGTGACAAACGAGAAAAAGAAATCTAATGGGAAGAAGTAGTACATTTTTCCTTGCTAATTTGAAATATCTTTTAACATATTTGATTATCTTTATTTTTACTCAGATTAGAAGAGCATGCAACTCCCTCCTCATACAACATCTCCTCCTCCTCCTCCTCCATTAATAAAACAAAGAAATCAAGGCAAAAATATAGTAAATAAGCTAATAATTTTGTATACGTAATTTAGATTATTTTCATAGATCCTTATTTGTCTTTGTTTATTGGTACCAATCTGTTTTTTATATTTATTTGAATTATTTTGAAGATAATAAATCCTCTTCTCCTCCTCTCCTCCTCCTCCTCCTCCTCCTCTTCTTAGCTATTAATCTCAGCCCTCTTCTCTCTTCTCTCCCTCCCTTCCTCCTCCCCCCAGCGGACCATCTATCGAGCTACTAACCTTAAGAGGCAAGATTCACACATTTTATTTCCAGATGTCTCCGTGCTCCCTCGGGGTCTTCTCTCACTT
>JAPQNM010000017.1:7913818-7963818 GCA_029783475.1 Metacarcinus magister | reverse complement strand
TTTCCAATCCAAATCACTCACATATTTCCTTCTCTCCTCTTCCCTTGTGGTGTGTGGTGGGGGGGGGGAGGGTGGATAATTAACTCATAATGCATGGCAGGGGAAGAAAGTGGAAGGGGAAAAAAAGTGGAGGGAAAAAAAGTGGTGGGTATCTCTCAGGACAAATGAGTGGAGGAAAAAAGGGGAAAAAATGACTCTTACGTCTCATCATGCAACTGATTCACATTTGGAGGAAAATTTAAACAGACAAGTGGTGTTTAATGATGAAATGTAGTGGTGTAGTGTCTCTCTCTCTCTCTCTCTCTCTCTCTCTCTCTCTCTCTCTCTCTCTCTCTCTCTCTCTCTCTCTCTCTCTCACCACACGATTAGAGAAAGGCAGCCAGAACGCAAAGGAAGCCCCAGACCAAGTATTTCCAGCCCTAATATTCCCGGGAGAGCTTCACAGAGTCGACTAAGACGCATAACAGAGGCTCGATTGGAAGGCCTTGTCAACGGAGCCAGGCAAGTGGTGGTGGTGGTGGTGGTGGTGGTGGTGGTGGTGGTGGTGGTGGTGGTGGTGGTGGTGGTGGTGGTGGTGGTGGTGGTGGTGATGGTGGTGGTGGTGATAGTGACTCCTCTTTGTCGCCCTTCAGAGGTGATGGGATTAAAGTTTCCATTTGCCCTTGAGAGAGAGAGAGAGAGAGAGAGAGAGAGAGAGAGAGAGAGAGAGAGAGAGAGAGAGAGAGAGAGAGAGAGAGAGAGAGAGAGAGAGAGAGAGAGAGAGAGAGAGAGAGAGAGAGAGAGAGAGAGAGAGAGAGAGAGAGAGAGAGAGAGAGAGAGAGAGAGAGAGAGAAGGAAGAGGAAGTGAGTACCGCAGCTGAAGCCAATTTAGACTCCAAAAAACTGCTTCTGAATTCCTGGCTGATATTCGCTATACTCCAATCACTGCACCTCTTCATCTTCCTCCTCCTCCTCTTCCTCTTCCTCTTCCTTCCTCCTCCTTCTTCTTCTTCTTGTTTTACTCTTCCTCATTCTGTTTAATTATCACAGCACCCTTGACAGCCCTTGTTAAACCCTTCTATCTACTACACACACACACAGATACACACACATACATACATACACACAGATACACATACAAAACTAACCATTTGATTATATATTTCTCGAGCTATGAAAAATCTCTCCCCAGGTTAATGCAGAAAGTACTCAGCATTATTGTCACAAGCTGCTTCCTCCCTCCCTCCCTCCCTCCCTCCCATAACAGCGCGTCGATCAGTAAACACTTAACATTCATATGATGCAAATATGTGCCGTGGAGTGTGTGATGTAATTAAAACAGAACACAACAAAAGAGAGGAGGAAAGATTACTTAACATATTCATTAATACTGGAATAACTGCTATTATTATTTATCCATTATTTTGGCCTAAATTGCCTTGCCTAACAGAGGAGGTAAATAAAAATAAATATATAAATAAAGAAAAAAACACCTTTCATTTTGACTTCGCTTCACAACTTAACTTTTAATCCTGAGGTTGAAAAAGAAAAAAAAAGAAAAAGAAAAAAAATCATGGACATACAAAATACAATGTCGTAACGGGAAAAATAGTTATGGTGGTGTTCGTTTGGTTCGAAGGCGTGGGAGGAGGAGGAGGAGGAGGAGGAGGAGGAGGAGGAGGAGGAGGAGGAGGAGGAATAGACAAGGGAATATACAAGGGAACACAAACAGCAACAGACCCTAGGGTCCCTGCGAAGGCTGTTTGATATAACTACTCTACACTAACTACAATAATGATAAAAATATATAATAATGATAAAAATATATAATAATGATAAAAATAAATATTAATGATAAAAATAAATATTAATGATAAAAATAAATAATAATGATAAAAATAAATAATAATGATAAAAATAAATAATAATGATAAAAATAAATAATAATGATAAAAAATATATAATAATGATAAAAATAAATAATAATGATAAAAATAAATAATAATGATAAAAATAAATAATAATGATAAAAATAAATAATAATGATAAAAATAAATAATAATGATAAAAATAAATAGTAATGATAAAAATAAATAATAATGATAAAAATATATAATAATGATAAAAATAAATATTAATGATAAAAATATATAATAATGATATAAATAAATAATGATAAAAATAAATATTAATGAAAAAAATAAATATTAATGATAAAAATAAATATTAATGATGAAAATAAATATTAATGATAAAAATAAATATTAATGATAAAAATAAATAATAATGATAAAAATAAATATTAAATAGAGAGAATAAATAGTTTTAGGCGTATCACACATGCGTATATAGTGTTTAATATTATAGTAATGATGAAACTGAGTCCAGATTCCTGTTCAGTTTGACTGAAAACCTTTATGTACAAATTTTCATGAAATTCCGAGGTGTGGAAATTTTTCACGAAATTTTCAAGGGTTAACACCCGAGATTTTTTTCATGAAATCAGTTTTTTCAAAATAACTCGGAAAGTATGAGGTTTACGTAAAAAACATACGTAATAGTAAATATAGAGCAGAAGACGCTTGTTCTTTTGAGCTTTACTAGAATGTAATCAGAATGTAAGTAATGGAGATATTGAACTATTTGTATTTTACACTAAACTTCTATTTAATTACATTTTTCTCCTAAACCAAAAGAGCAATTTACAAACTGATGTCACCATCAGATAGGAATTGCCAAGCTGAACAACTTTGTTTCTATACATCTTTGTTGTAGGACTAATACTTTACTTGGAAAATGACTAAACTATTTTGGACTCAAATTCTGGTGGAAATCTTCGGGCCAAAAATTACACGAATCCATTTTCATCACAAATCCACGAAAACTTATATTGAAGTTAAAGGTTTTGAAATTAATAATAATACATGTTAAGGAAGTGTTGCTGTCTGAGTAAATAAATATTAATAATTATAATAATAAATATTAATGATAAAAATAAATATTAATGATAAAAATAAATATTAATGATAAAAATAAATATTAATGATAAAAATAAATATTAATGATAAAAATAAATATTAATGATAAAAATATATATTATTGATAAAAATATATATTAATGATAAAAATATATATTAATGATAAAAATATATATTAATGATAAAAATAAATATTAATGATAAAAATAAATATTAATGATAAAAATAAATATTAATGATAAAAATATATATAAATGATAAAAATATATATTAATGATAAAAAATAAATATTAATGATAAAAATAAATATTAATGATAAAAATATATATTAATGATAAAAATAAATATTAATGATAAAAATAAATATTAATGATAAAAATATATATAAATGATAAAAATATATATTAATGATAAAAATATATATTAATGATAAAAATAAATATTAATGATAAAAATAAATATTAATGATAAAAATAAATATTAATGATAAAAATATATATAAATGATATAAATATATTTTAATGATAAAAAATAAATATTAATGATAAAAATAAATATGAATGATAAAAATATATATTAATGATAAAAATATATATTAATGATAAAAAATAAATATGAATGATAAAAATAAATATTAATGATAAAAATATATATTAATGATAAAAATATATATTATTGATATAAATAAATATTAATGATAAAAATATATATTAATGATAAAAATAAATATTAATGATAAAAATATATATTGATGATAAAAATATATATTAATGATAAAAATAAATATTAATGATAAAAATAAATATTAATGATAAAAATAAATATTAATGATAAAAATAAATATTAATGATAAAAATATATATTATTGATAAAAAAATATATTAATGATAAAAATATATATTAATGATAAAAAATAAATATTAATGATAAAAATATATATAAATGATAAAAATATATTTTAATGATAAAAAATAAATATTAATGATAAAAATAAATATTAATGATAAAAATATATATTAATGATAAAAATAAATTTTAATGATAAAAATAAATATTAATGATAAAAATATATATTAATGATAAAAATAAATATTAGTGATAAAAATATATATTAATGATAAAAATATATATTAATGATAAAAATAAATATTAATGATAAAAATAAATATTAATGATAAAAATAAATATTAATGATAAAAATATATATAAATGATATAAATATATTTTAATGATAAAAAATAAATATTAATGGTAAAAATAAATATGAATGATAAAAATATATATTAATGATAAAAATATATATTAATGATAAAAATATATATTAATGATAAAAATAAATATTAATGATAAAAATAAATATTAATGATAAAAATATATATTAATGATAAAAATAAATATTAATGATGAAAATATATATTAATGATAAAAATATATATTAATGATAAAAATATATATTAATGATAAAAATAAATATTAATGATGAAAATATATATTAATGATAAAAATATATATTAATGATAAAAAATAAATATTAATGATAAAAATAAATTTTAATGATAAATATAAATATTAATGATAAAAATAAATATTAATGATAAAAATAAATATTAATGATAAAAATAAATATTAATGATAAAAATAAATATTAATGATAAAAATAAATATTAATGATAAAAATAAATATTAATGATAAAAATAAATATTAATGATAAAAATAAATATTAATGATAAAAATAATTAATAACGATAAAAATAAATATTAATGATAAAAATAAATATTAATGATAAAAATAAATATTAATGATAAAAATAAATATTAATGATAAAAATAAATATTAATGATAAAAATAAATTTTAATGATAAAAATATATATTATTGATAAAAATAAATATTAATGATAAAAATATATATTAATGATAAAAATAAATATTAATGATAAAAATAAATATTAATGATAAAAATAATTAATAACGATAAAAATAAATATTAATGATAAAAATAAATATTAATGATAAAAATAAATATTAATGATAAAAATAAATATTAATGATAAAAATAAATATTAATGATAAAAATAAATATTAATGATAAAAATATATATTAATGATAAAAATAAATATTAATGATAAAAATATATATTAATGATAAAAATATATATTAATGATAAATATAAATATTAATGATAAAAATAATTAATAATGACAAAAATAAATATTAATGATAAAAATAAATATTAATGATAAAAATAAATATTGATGATAAAAATAAATAATAATGATAAAAATAAATATTAATGATAAAAATAAATATTAATGATAAAAATAAATTTTAATGATAAAAATATATATTAATGATAAAAATAAATATTAATGATAAAAATATATATTAATGATAAAAATAAATATTAATGATAAAAATAAATATTAATGATAAAAATAATTAATAACGATAAAAATAAATATTAATGATAAAAATAAATATTAATGATAAAAATAAATATTAATGATAAAAATAAATATTAATGATAAAAATATATATTAATGATAAAAATAAATATTAATGATAAAAATATATATTAATGATAAAAATATATATTAATGATAAATATAAATATTAATGATAAAAATAATTAATAATGACAAAAATAAATATTAATGATAAAAATAAATATTAATGATAAAAATAAATATTAATGATAAAAATAAATATTAATGATAAAAATATATATTATTGATAAAAAAATATATTAATGATAAAAATATATATTAATGATAAAAAATAAATATTAATGATAAAAATATATATAAATGATAAAAATATATTTTAATGATAAAAAATAAATATTAATGATAAAAATAAATATTAATGATAAAAATATATATTAATGATAAAAATAAATATTAATGATAAAAATATATATTAATGATAAAAATAAATTTTAATGATAAAAATAAATATTAATGATAAAAATATATATTAATGATAAAAATAAATATTAGTGATAAAAATATATATTAATGATAAAAATATATATTAATGATAAAAATAAATATTAATGATAAAAATAAATATTAATGATAAAAATAAATATTAATGATAAAAATATATATAAATGATATAAATATATTTTAATGATAAAAAATAAATATTAATGGTAAAAATAAATATGAATGATAAAAATATATATTAATGATAAAAATATATATTAATGATAAAAATATATATTAATGATAAAAATAAATATTAATGATAAAAATAAATATTAATGATAAAAATATATATTAATGATAAAAATAAATATTAATGATGAAAATATATATTAATGATAAAAATATATATTAATGATAAAAATATATATTAATGATAAAAATAAATATTAATGATGAAAATATATATTAATGATAAAAATATATATTAATGATAAAAAATAAATATTAATGATAAAAATAAATTTTAATGATAAATATAAATATTAATGATAAAAATAAATATTAATGATAAAAATAAATATTAATGATAAAAATAAATATTAATGATAAAAATAAATATTAATGATAAAAATAAATATTAATGATAAAAATAAATATTAATGATAAAAATAAATATTAATGATAAAAATAAATATTAATGATAAAAATAATTAATAACGATAAAAATAAATATTAATGATAAAAATAAATATTAATGATAAAAATAAATATTAATGATAAAAATAAATATTAATGATAAAAATAAATATTAATGATAAAAATAAATTTTAATGATAAAAATATATATTATTGATAAAAATAAATATTAATGATAAAAATATATATTAATGATAAAAATAAATATTAATGATAAAAATAAATATTAATGATAAAAATAATTAATAACGATAAAAATAAATATTAATGATAAAAATAAATATTAATGATAAAAATAAATATTAATGATAAAAATAAATATTAATGATAAAAATAAATATTAATGATAAAAATAAATATTAATGATAAAAATATATATTAATGATAAAAATAAATATTAATGATAAAAATATATATTAATGATAAAAATATATATTAATGATAAATATAAATATTAATGATAAAAATAATTAATAATGACAAAAATAAATATTAATGATAAAAATAAATATTAATGATAAAAATAAATATTGATGATAAAAATAAATAATAATGATAAAAATAAATATTAATGATAAAAATAAATATTAATGATAAAAATAAATTTTAATGATAAAAATATATATTAATGATAAAAATAAATATTAATGATAAAAATATATATTAATGATAAAAATAAATATTAATGATAAAAATAAATATTAATGATAAAAATAATTAATAACGATAAAAATAAATATTAATGATAAAAATAAATATTAATGATAAAAATAAATATTAATGATAAAAATAAATATTAATGATAAAAATAAATATTAATGATAAAAATATATATTAATGATAAAAATAAATATTAATGATAAAAATATATATTAATGATAAAAATATATATTAATGATAAATATAAATATTAATGATAAAAATAATTAATAATGACAAAAATAAATATTAATGATAAAAATAAATATTGATGATAAAAATAAATAATAATGATAAAAATAAATATTAATGATAAAAATATATATTAGAGAGAGAGAGAGAGAGAGAATTGTGTGGTATATTATTTTTTTTCTTTTCGTGTGTGATTTTTTTTGCAACTGCCTGTGTGTGTGTGTGTGTGTGTGTGTGTGTGTGTGTGTGTGTGTGTGTGTGTGTGCGCGTGCGTGTGTGTGTGTGTGTGTGTGTGTGCGTGTGTGTCACTTTTCTTTTTCTCTAATTTCTTCATTTCTTGACCTTAAACTGTAACACACACACACACACACACACACACACACACACACACACACACACACACACACACACACACACACACACACAGGCAGTTGCAAAAAAAATCACACACGAAAAGAAAAAAAATAATATAGCACACAATTCTCTCTCTCTCTCTCTCTCTCTCTCTCTCTCTCTCTCTCTCTCTCTCTCTCTCTCTCTCTCTCTCTCTCACCTGGTTCAAGGATGTTCCTCTTATTTCATCTGATTATATGACGTCACTTCCTGAGTTAGTTACAAGGCTCGTGATTGGCTAGCGGCGCGTGACTGCTTGGCGCTAATTGGTCCACTGAAGACTATTTAAGAAGGAAGACACAGAGGAGGAGGAGGAGGGGGAGGAGGAGGAGGAGGAGGGGGAGGAGGGGGAGAATATTATGATTTTGCTGTAGGAGTTTGGCGAGAAAGAGAGAGAGAGCGCGATAGAGATAGAGAGATAAATAGAGAGAATAAATAGTTTTAGGCGTATCACACATGCGTATATAGTGTTTAATATTATAGTAATGATGAAACTGAGTCCAGATTCGTGTTCAGTTTGACTGAAAACCTTTAGGTACAAATTTTCATGAAATTCCGAGGTGTGGAAATTTTTCACGAAATTTTCAAGGGTAACACCTTAGATTTTTTTCATGAAATCATTTTTTTCAAAATAACTCGAAAAGTATGAGGTTTACGTAAAAAACATTCGTAATAGTAAATATAGAACAAAAAACGCTTGTTCTTTTGAGCTTTACTAGAATGTAATCGGAATGTAAGTAATGGAGATATTGAACTATTTGTATTTTACACTAAACTTCTATTTAATTACATTTTTCTCCTAAACCAAAAGAGCAATTTACAAACTGATGACACCATCAGATAGGACTTGTCAAGCTGAACAACTTTGTTTCTATACATCTTTGTTGTAGGACTAATACTTTACTTGGAAAATGACTAAACTATTTTGGACTCAAATTCTGGTGGAAATCTTCGGGCCAAAAATTACACGAATCCATTTTCATCACAAATCCACGAAAACTTATATTGAAGTTAAAGGTTTTGAAATTAATAATAATACATGTTAAGGAAGTGTTGCTGTCTGGAGTAAATAAATATTAATAATTATAATAATAAATATTAATGATAAAAATATATATTAATGATGAAAATAAATATTAATGATAAAAATAAATATTAATGATAAAAATAAATATTAATGATAAAAATAAATATTAATGATACAAAATAAATATTAATGATAAAAATAAATATTAATGATAAAAATAAATATTAATGATAAAAATAAATATTAATGATAAAAATAAATATTAATGATAAAAATAAATATTAATGATAAAAATAAATATTAATGATAAAAATAAATATTAATGATAAAAATATATATTAATGATAAAAATATATATTAATGATAAAAATATATATTAATGATAAAAATAAATATTAATGATAAAAATAAATATTAATGATAAAAATAAATATTAATGATAAAAATATATATTAATGATAAAAATAGTTATTAATGATGAAAAATAAATATTAATGATAAAAATAAATATTAATGATAAAAATATATATTAATGATAAAAATAAATATTAATGATAAAAATATATATTAATGATAAAAATATATATTAATGATAAAAATAAATATTAATGATAAAAATATATATTAATGATAAAAATAAATATTAATGATAAAAATAAATATTAATGATACAAAATAAATATTAATGATAAAAATATATATTAATGATAAAAATATATATTAATGATAAAAATATATATTAATGATAAAAATAAATATTAATGATAAAAATATATAATAATGATAAAAATAAGTAAAAATGATAAAAAAAAATAATAATGATAAAAATAAATAATATTGATAAAAATATATAATAATGATAAAAAATAAATAATAATGATAAAAATATATAATAATGATAAAAATAAATAATAATGATAAAAATAAATATAATGATAAAAATAAATAATAATGATAAAAATAAATAATATTGATAAAAATAAATAATAATGATAAAAATAAATAATAATGATAAAAATAAATAATAATGATAAAAATAAATAATAATGATAAAAATATATAATAATGATAAAAATAAATATTAATGATAAAAATATATAATAATGATAAAAATAAATAATAATGATAAAAATCTATAATAATTATATAAATAAATAATAATGTTGAAAATATATAATAATGATAAAAATAAATAATAATGATAAAAATAAATAATAATGATAAAATAATAATGATAAATAAATATAAATAAATAAATAAATAGGTATAAATAAATAAATATAAATAAATAAATAAATAAAAATAAATATAATAAATAAATATAAATAAATATAAATAAATAAATATAAATAAATAAATAAATAAAAATAAATATAATAAATAAATATAAATAAATATAATAAATAAATAAATAAATAAAAATAAATAAATATAAATAAA
Organism: Metacarcinus magister; assembly: GCA_029783475.1. NCBI lineage: Eukaryota > Metazoa > Arthropoda > Malacostraca > Decapoda > Cancridae > Metacarcinus > Metacarcinus magister. The sequence continues at coordinate 7,953,483 of JAPQNM010000017.1, read as the reverse complement.
TCAATATAAATAAATAAATAAATAGAAATAAATAAATAGAAATAAATATAAATAAATAAATATAAATAAATAAATATAAATAAATAAATAGAAATAAATAGAAATAAATAAATAAAAATAAATAAATAGAAATAAATAGAAATAAATAAATAAATATAAATAAATATATATAAATAAATATATATAAATAAATATAAATAAATAAATATAAATAAGTAAATATAAATAAAATAAATAAATAAATAAATATAAATAAATATAAATAAATATAAATAAATAAATAAAAATAAATAAATAAATAAAAATAAATAAATATAAATAAATAAATAAATAAATAAAAATAAATAAATAAATAAATATAAATAAATAAATATAAATAAATAAATAAATATAAATAAGTAAATAAATATAAATAAATAAATAAATATAAATAAATAAATATAAATAAATAAATAAATATAATATAATATAATATAATATATAATATAAATAATATATATATATATATAATATATAATAATATAATATAAATATATATATAATATAATATAATATAATAATATATATATAATATATATATATATATATATATATATATATATATATATATATATATATATATATATTATATATATATAATATATATATATATATATATATATATATATATATATATATATATATATATATATATATATATATAAATAAAAATAAATATAAATAAATAAATAAATAAATAAATAAAGGAGGAGGAGGAGGAGGAGGAGGAGGAGGAGGAGGAGGAGGAGGAGGAGGAGGAGGAGGAGGGGGAGGAGGATGGATGGTCAGGTTGCGGTCTGTGTCAAAACCCGGGATAGAAAGTTTGTCTCGTCCTACACGTACCCGCGGTGGTTATTATCCGGAGCTAAAAGATGGCAGAACGTACTGACGAGAGGGAGGAGTGTAGAGGCTGGGCATGTAGGGCACGGGATATGGCCTGGGGTATGGCTATAGGGCACGGGTATGGCCTGGGGTGTGGCTGTAGCCTTAGGTTGTTAATCGGCCTTAGGGTGTGGCTTCTGGCCCAAAGGTGGCATGAGAAAGGGTAGTTTGAGGTGTGTGTGGTGTGTGGCGAGAACCCTCGTGGTGTGGTGTGGTGTGGTGTGGTGTCAAAGGGTGCGCTGAGTCCTGAGGTGGCAAAGAGGTGTGGCAGGGGTGGTGTCGGGGCGGCAGGGGCGGCAGGAGGTGGTGTGGGTGGGGCTGGCAGTGGTAAGCATCGCGCGGACGGCAGCCACACTCTCCCTGCCACCCAGACTCAAGCTCGCGGCTCCAGAACAGCCAGCAGCCAGTCAGCAGCGCGTCCCAGCCATCCTGTCAGCGCTCCTCCCGCTCACTCACTCTCACTCACGCTCTCCCTCTCTCACACACAGCCGCCGGCACTGCATCCAGGGCTCCCTTAGAGCAGGTGGAGGGGCGGCAGGCGCGGCTCCGTTTATTATCGAAGTGTGTGACACGTCAGGTGGGAGAGGAGTGTGTCGTGCGCCGAGGATTGCGCGGGGCGGCAAGCTCCAGTCCCGCTACCACCACACCACCACCTCCTCCTCCACCACCACCACCACAGCTGCTGCTGCTCCTCCCTCCCTCCACACAACAAGTCCATCTGTGTACATTCAGTGTTAACCCGCCACACATTTTTTGAAAGAGAAAAGGAGATATTACTCTTAGAACTTTTTTTTACAAAGAGCTGAAGAACTTTTACTCAGATTAGACTAAAAGGACATAGTGTAGCGAGAAATTTTAAAAGAACTTATGTATTTTTGTAGTTAGTGCTAAAGCAAAACTTAGTGTTTCTACTGAACCCAGCATGGTGCGATGACCTTTTAAACTTTAGCAAGACCTAGTGCATCCCTCTGCTCTTAGCTTAGTGCGTGTTGACCCGCGCCCTGCACACGCCTCCCACAGCCGCGGGCTCCGCCCAACTTCTTCGCCAGCCCGCCTCCCGCACCACCTGCCAGCATATCCGGCAAGATGAAGACGTCATCTTTCTCACTGCGGGTCATGCGAAGGGTAAGACATCAACGCTACTTTTTAGTTCTGTTCTCGCTGCTTCCTCTTCCTTCTCAGGAGTACAAGAGGTCTTCCTAACTAAGTTTAGTTCTGTCTTGCTTCGTGGTCACACGCCGCCGCGGAGGCCGCCCTTCAGGACAACAACACGTCCATGACGCTTGGTGTGGCTTGTGTCTCCTGCAGCTTTTGATCCCGCCTCATCATTTTCCTTGCCGTCCCGCGCCGCGAGTCTCGGCGGCTCCTACCTGTTGATGCCCTGGCCCTGCCTCCTCCTCCTCTCCTCCTCCTCCTCCTCCTCCTCTCCTCCTTCCCTCTCACGCAGGCGTACGCGGCCCCTCCCTCCCCTCCCAGCCACCGCTCATGATGCTACTACTTCCTCTTCCTCGTCTTACACGCCCTTTTTTCCCCTTGTTGGTCGTCGTGCCGCCCATGCCGGGGTGTGTCCCGCACCACAACATTGATCACGTCACCATCGTAACGGCGAGCGAGTCACCCGGCGAGGAATGACAAGCAAAACACCTTCCTTGCTCGTCTTATTTATGTCACTCTTTCACATGACTATCATACTGTGGCTTAAGAATGTCATGCAAAGAAGGTTAACATTTTCATGGTACAAATACTGACTGGCTTGCATAACTAACCTAACAGCGCACACTTCCACACATCCTTAGTGATTTCTCGGAGGTATTAATTTGACTTACATTTTTTTCTTAATGTTTTGAAGAACTTAAAATGGAAGTAGACTTAATGCACTAGACTGCTCGATGAAGGAATCTTTCTAGCACTGGAGTAAATCAATTGACTTAGAAATAACACTATTAACAAAACCTTGCTTACTGCTATGCTATGACGCAGTAAGAACATCCACTACAAGGAGTGTGTGTCAAAGAGGGTAACTATATTAGACTTAGAGACGGTAAATAATAGAGTTTTTTATGGAAGAATCACTTAGACTGGAGACCTAAGGAGGAGCTCAAGGCATTGTTATGGTTATGAGAAGGAAGGAAAAACAGGAAAACATATATTCCTTGAAATGTCATGGAATATATACTACTATACGTTATAACTCTACACAATATTGCTGTACACACACACACACACACACACACACACACACACACACACACACACACACACACACACACACACACACACACCACACACACACACACACACACACACACACGCGTAACATTCTTGAGAAAATGCTTACAGTGACGTTTGAAAAATTGCATGCTTTCTTAAATGACCTTGAGCGCTGCATATTTCCTTCGGCCACACCTTTCCCTTCCCCTCGCCAGCCCTCTTGAAGCCCCTCACCTCCATCAGGCTTTCCTTGCTTGCCTAAAATTTCCTTGCGTCCCTAGTCCCTAGCTCTTGCATGTTATGGTGATGAAGGGGAGAAAAATAACATAATGTAGTAGGTAAACAAAAGGGAGAAAGGAAATAATGGAATAAGTGATGGTGTGTGTGGGGGGGGGGAGGGGGAGGAAAAGAAGGGAACTGAGGGAGGGAAAGAAAGAGAAACTGAATGATAAGGGAGAGACGTAGGAAGGGAGGAAGGGAGGGAGTAGTGGGAGGATACCTGACTCCCTCCCTACCCACCCTTTACCTTTTACACCCTATTTTGGACAGAACAGCAGACGAGACAAAATGAGAGAGGGAAAAAAATATACAAATACTAAGCAGTTTTTGAAGGAAAGGTCTAATTGAACACAGTCTACTACGATTATTCAATATATCTATCTATCTATGTGTCTATCGGTCTATCTATCTATATTTCTGACGATTCTACAACTACAGAAGGATGAGAACAGCATAAGAAGTCACGTCACTCCTTTCTCAGCCCTTTTTTATATATAGCATTTCGTGGTTTCGAGTTTAGAATAAAAATATTACTACTACGTCATCTATACGGAAAACCTTTATATAGTACAATGATTCTCTATTGAAGGACGAGGACGTGGAAGTATTGCATAGTCTGGAAGGTGAGGTAGGGAGGAAGGAATGCGTAAGAGTGAGAAGGAGGCAACCCACTTAATTTACGGTGCAATTTTCAGTTAGCGGAAAGTAAAAGAGGTGATTCTCTTCCTCCCTTTACGGTGACGAGAATTCTTAAGGTGATGGGAGACGTGGAGGAGACAAGGAAGACGTTGTAAGGAAGAAAAAGGATGATATTGACCAAAATAATAAAAAAAAAATACGGTAAAGTAATAAAAAATAATCAAAACAGCGATTATTATGTCACAAAACTAGACGATAAAATTAAGTGTTGAATCAAAATATTTAACTTTATCTCTTTATGCAGAAAAAAACCAACGCAATCTTCTACTTTTTCTACTCCTTCCAAAGGGCGGCAGTGTGGCCTTAACTTCCATAGCCTCCCGGGATAAGTCTCGGGGGGGGACTTAGCTGGGTTTACAAAGGCCAGCTGCAAATTTATGGGGAGAGCAAACACTAGACCGTGTGATCTCTAGACACAGGAGGCTGGAGGAGGGAGGGAAGGAGGGAGGAGAGGGAAGTAGGGAGAGAGGGAGAAGGAGGGAAGGAAGAAAGAAGGCCATGGAAGGAGGAGGAAGGAAAGGAGGTGGGATAAAAGGTAGTAGGGGTCAATGAACGGACTTTGATATGTAGTAAAGTGAAAAGATGAAATGTGAGAGAAGGAAATCTACTATTATTACTACTACTACTATTACTACTACTACTACTACTTCTACTACTACTACTACTACAAGAGTGATGAGAGGATATGAGGGAGGATTATAGAACGTTTAGGAAGATGTAGTGGTGTGTGTGTGTGTGTGTGTGTGTGTGTGTGTGTGTGTGTGTGTGTGTGTGTGTGTGTGTGTGTGTGTGTGTGTGTGCGTGTGTGTGTGTGTGTGTGTGTGAAATAGGAACTTGTGAAGAATGTAAAGAAAATAGAGAGAGAGAGAGAGAGGAGAGGGAGAGAGAGGATAAGGTACGTTGGGGATGAAAGTTGGGGGAGAGAGTGAGGGAGTGATGGAGGGAGGGAGGGAGGGAGGGAGAAACAGGCTGACACATGTGGGTGGAGGAGGAAGGAGGAGGAAGGAGGGAAGGGGAGTAAGGTTGGGTGAGGCAGGTCGTGGAAAGGGTAGAAGAAGGAAACAAGGTAGAGGTAGAAAGAAAAGGAAACAGAAAAACAAAAACAAAAACAAAAAAAGTGTTGCTGTGTGTTTGTTTACTTTAATATTATTTTCGTGTTTTAATTTCCATCGTCTATATATTTTTGTTCTACGTTTCTTCATTAATAATTCCCTGATAAAAATAGATCAATCAATAAATAATCTCACCTTCCCATACGATGCTCATTTTTTTTTCTCAATCCTTCCTTAATTAATTCCCACATTGTATTATTTCATTTATAATATTCAGTACTTTAATAACTATTCTTCATTATTGTATAACTTCAACTCTTTTCCTTCTATTACTCTCCTATTCCTTGCTTTACTATTTCTATTATTTACCATTCTTCCATTCCTTGCTTTACTATTACTTATTATATTATTCCTTATTCTACTATTACGCATTTTGTCATTCTTGCTTTTACTATTACGCATTCTGTCGTTCCGTGTTGCGTCACCTCTATTGATTATTCCTGTGTTTGCTGCGTGAATGGAGACGTGACAAGATTACTAGAGACGTGCGTGACGAGGCTCAACACACAAGGTCAAGCACGAGTTAATATTGCAAAGGAAGTATTTGTAATAATTTGATCTATATGAAAAAAAAATGTTAATGGTGGTGGATTAAAATTTTTGGTTTTATCGATAATTTAGTGATTTTATTTATTTGATTTGTTTCTGTTGATATGTTTTTGTTTTTGTTTTTGTTGTTGGTGATGTGATGATGGAATTTTTTTTTATGGTATAACGAGGAATATGTGAAAAATAAAGTGTAATTCGGATGTGTGACGTAAATTTGATTATTACCAATATATCATTTTCATCACTGCCATTAAAACCACCACCACCACCACCACCACTACCACCATCACCACCACCACCATACACACACACACACACACACACACACGAGCAGTTTGACCAAAAATGTTGCCATCACCTGCTTTACGACTATGCAATCTGTGTGTGTGTGTGTGTGTGTGTGTGTGTGTGTGTGTGTGTGTGTGTGTGTGTGTGTTTTCATGAGCTGCATTAAATTCTACACAAAATCAAAACTGAATATACATCACAATAAAAAAAAAATACATAATTAAAGAAAAGCCGACATAGCCAAAAATAATTAACAAATGAAATAAATAAATGAATAAAAAATCAGATAAACTTTTCATTAATTACCTCGATATTTTCATTTTCATTTCCTAATTTCTTTTAAGCATCCTGACACATAACATTTTTCACATAAACATAAATGAATTAACGAACAAATTAAACAAAACCCATAAAACAAACTTAGATATAAAAGGATAATACAACATTTAATCCTTTATCGGTACCATTGCAAGAGGACAACAACAATAATTCACATTTTAGGAGGAAAGGAAATCTTGAGTCAGAATTCAAACTTTTAACTCGACGTATTTACTTTTTAGAATCCACAACACAAACTCTTTCGCGGAGGCTGTAAACGTTACCAAGAATCCTATAGCGAACATTAAGTGATTTAACGCAACACTTAAACTCAAACACTTCCTCCATACGTTTTCTTTTTAGTGGTAATCCAGACGGTAACTCCACTAAATCGAGCACCTATAAAAACACCGAAGTATAAGTTAAATTTAATGTGTATTCTGTTGTATAATCCTTCTTTTATTAATTTTTTTCACTTATATTCTCGTTCCGGGTTATAACACTTTTATTTTTTGAAGAGGTAAGGTTACAGATTGTCATAAATTAAATCAAATTGACCGAATCTATCTCAAACTCACCCCATTTTCTATACATAAGTGGGGAGACTAAACATTTTTCCAATACCTCTCGATTTTCATGACTTCCGTCCTCCTTACAACCCTGTGCACACGTATATAATAAAAAATAAATATAAAGAAGAGTAATTACACTACACAACCTTGTCTTTATCCTATAGAAGGCGTTGTTATGGTATCAGAGAAGATGATAGGAGAGTAATATCACCAAGAAGAAAAAAATACTCAAGGGAGAACTTAATTAATTTGGAAACTGAGGGGGAACAGGAAGCCAGAATGGGAAGGAGACCAGCGGGAGAGGGGAAGAGAGACCTACTAGGGGGTGAAGGGTGCTAGGGGAGAGTGAGGGGAAGATGAAGCACTTAGATTGAGGGTAAAGGAAAGATAGGTTACCAAGGGACAAGACTGAGGGGAAAATGGGCCGCAGGAGGTGAAGTGATAGGACGATGAAGTTACTGAAGGGAGGGGAAGGAGGGGAAGGAAGGAGAGAAAACTGACTGTGAAGAATTGAAGGGAGGACGTTATCTTGAGGAAAGGTGAAGGGAGAGGGAATGAAAGGAAGAGTGGATGTGAAGGGGAAAGAGAGGAGAAAAAAGATTGTGGTACTGAGGAAAAGGGAAGGTAAGGGGAAGATAAGGGGAGAGAGTGTGAGGGTAATGCTGAGTAAGGGGACGAGGTGAAGGGAAAATAAAAAAGGGGAATAAAATATTTTCGGCTTTAATTAAATGCTACAGATTTTTATTGGTGGGGGGAGTTGCAATCCTCTCTAGCAATAGTACTTACACCCCCACCCACCCCCCACGCCCACGCCCACACCCTGCATAGCACTTCATCCCGCCCCTCTCCCCTGGTCACGCTGCTTTACTCCCTCGCCCAACCCCGCCCATTTCAAGCTGCCTCACTCACTACCCCCGCCCACCCCGCCCAACCTCCCCTCCCTCCCTCTCTTCCTCCCTCACTTTTCTTCGCCTCTCCCAGCTTCCTACTTCCTACCTAACGCTACCCTCTTCCTACCTTGCTTATACCCATCCTGTATGTCCTACTCTAACTTTACTATGTTATGTATGTATGTATCTATGTATGTATGTGAGTGTGTATGTATGTTCGTCCCATCCACGTGTCCTCTGCCTCTGCCACGCCCCAAATTGTTCCGTCATAGCAGCGACGCAAGTCTTAACCTCCTACACCTTCCCCAGTCAGCCCCTGTGCATGGTTCCCTTACAGCCCCGTCCCTCCCCCGCCCCCGTGCCCTTACAGCCCCCTTACAGCCCCGTACGCCTCCGCCCCCGTGCCCTTACAGCCCCCTTACAGCCCCGTACGCCCCCGCCCCCCGCCCTTCGCCAGCTTCCTGATGAGGTATAGACTCACGCACACTCCTGTAAATTGTTATGGAGATTACTTGCATAAAAACACTACTTCCGGTATATTTTCCCGGCGTCCTCGTGTTTAACGCACTGGAAGGTTCCAATTACTCCCGGACGAGAACGCGCGCACGCACACACACACACACACACACACACACACACACACACACACACACACACACACACACACACACACACACCTTGCATGTCAGGTATGTATGAAGACAGGTTATCTTGTATATAAAGTTGGTACTTCTTCCTCTTATGAGATATAAACATAAAATAAAAATCGTTAACTAGTTCACTTACACACTGAGGGAAGGAAGGAACACCAGTGATGCAGAGCGTGTGTGTGTGTGTGTGTGTGTGTGTGTGTGTGTGTGGAGTAATGTGTTCCATGTGTTGTGATGCTGTGAGGAGTTTTACAAAGTTGTCCTTCCAAATATTCTTGACACATACAATACAATAAATAGAAATAGTATTGGAAGTATTTTAACAGCAATCCTAATACTCTTCTACTATTCCTACTTTCTAAATCAATCATAACAAAATATTAAAATAGAAAATAGATATATTCCACACAACTTAATGTCAATGCAGGAACGAGGGACAAAAATACTGTATTGAGTGAGGGAAGGAAGGGAAGGAAGCACACACTTAGCTGACCTGTCCTTGAAAACCAATGAGTGGCAAGGGTGGTGGTGGTGGTGGTGGTGGTGGTGGTGGTGGTGGTGGTGGTGGTGGTGGTGGTGGTGGTGGTGGTGGTGGTGGTGGTGGTTGCCTTTATTACCGGTCATTGCACCTTTGGCAACGCACCAATTTGATCGATCATTACACGTAATTAATGATTTGTTAAGAGTCAATATACTTTTTGTTATTCCTCGATGTAATTTCTATAATGAGTATGTGTGTGTGTGTGTGTGTGTGTGTGTGTGTGTGTGTGTGTGTGTGTGTGTGTGTGTGTGTGTGTGTGTGTGTGTTCCTTTTGTTCTTTCCCTAATTATCTACTGACGTATTATTTGTATTACTTATTAAACATATTATTATTCTATTATTGCATTACATAACTTGTAATTCGGTTTGTGGATTTAAATCTTTCTTCTATTGATAAAAGTTTAATCTTGTGATGGTCTCTTGAATTTCCTTCCTTATACTCAGTGATTATAAGAATATTCTGCGTCTTTCTGATACATTAAGTTGTGTTTGACTTTATCTTATTGTCAAAAAACTATATATACCTTTTTTATTATCATTATTATTCATATTATTATTAGTATTAACATTATTTATTGCTGCTGCTACTATTACTACTACTACTACTACTACTACTACTACTACTACTACTACTACTACTACTACTACTACTACTACTACTACTACTCACTACTACTACTACTATCATCACTACTACTACTACTACCATTCAACTTTTCATAATAACCAAGAATTCATACACCTGTGAATTCCAAACACACACAAAAAAGTTAAAAAGCAAAAAAAAATCCCTTGACAAATTCCTCCAAAAATAAATAAATAAATAAATAAAAAACAGAAGCCAACACATCAATAAAACGAGAGTAAACATAGTAAAAAAAAGAAAAAGTCCCTTAATTAATTTCATTTAGGCCACAACAGGTAGAACAGGTCACAGGTAAGCCATATAATCAGTAGCAGATCGATAGTCACCTGTTTGATTAGTTTCCCTTGTTCACCTGTACTCTCTCCCCCTTCCTTACCCCTTTACCTTACCTTACTTTTCCCTCCCCTCCCTTCCCCTCCCTTACCTTACCTTTCCTTCCCCTTCCCTTTCCCTTTCACCCTTCCCCTTACCTTACCTTACCTTTCCCTCCCCCTCCCTTTACCTTACCTTCCCTTCCCTCCTTTAAGGCCAAGAGCAGACCCATTAGTCTGGAAATTAGTTTGTTGTTCGTTGATTAAGAAGTCTCCCTCTCTCCTTCCTCGCCACGCCCTCTACCCTCAAACTATGTTACTCAACTGTTGATAAGTTGTACATGTAGTTGAGGGTAATTAATGCACTTATATAATAGGATGACGAGGAGGAGGAGGAGGAGGAGGAGGAGGAGGAGGAGGAGGAGGAGGAGGAGGAAGATAAGGAAGAAGAGGAATGAGAGAGTAAGAATGTAATGAAGAATGTTAACTTGAATATGAAAATAGAGGTTACCAAACGAATTTAGAAATATAATCTTCACAATAATAAAGAGAGAGAAAAAAAGAGACTAACGAATGAAATAGGAAGTCAATGATAAAGCCAAACAAAAAAAAATAATAATAAAAGGGACAGAATTCTTATCTCCTTCCTAAAGAGATTACCTGATAAGTGACGTCAGAGGGAATTTTCATCACCTACAATATCCTTACATTTTTTTGGGTTTCAATATACAGTAAATACAATTAATACATAAACCTGGGAAGTTAATAACCATAGTATTTCTCTTTCATATCTCCCTTCACTCTCCTTCACTCTCTCTCTCTCTCTCTCTTCCTTCTCCCTTCCAATTCAATCGTTCTATTTTTCACTTTCCTTCCCTCTTCCCTCTTCCTCCCACTTGGCATCCATCATCTGTCTTGCACTTCCCTATTTCTCCTTTATTCTCCTCTTCCTCTCTACTATTTTTCTTATCTCTAGAGGCTTGCGAGATGAAAGAGGAGGAGGAGGAGGAGGAGGAGGAGGAAGAGGAGGAGGAGGAGGAGCAGTGAGTTGGAAGGAAGGAAATAGATGTGAGGGAAACTTATACTTAAGAGTAACTTCACCATCTGCAACAGGTTAGATGTTTCCCCTCCCTCCCCCCCCCTTCATCCCCTCCTCTCTCCCCCCCAGCGACTCTTGAGGGAGGAAAGAGAGGAAAGGAAGGAAGAAAGATGAGTAGGGAAGGAGGATACGAAGGAAAAGAGAGAGAGAGAGAGAGAGAGAGAGAGAGAGAGAGAGAGAGAGAGAGAGAGAGAGAGAGAGAGAGAGAGAGAGAGAGAGAGAGAGAGAGAGAGAGAGAGAGAGAGAGAGAGAATGGTTAACAATTTGGGAAATGGACAGAAAAAAGAAACGGAGGGATAAGAAAGATTTGTGATAAGGGAAGGAAGGAAGGAAGGAAGGAAGGAAGGAAGGAAGGAAGGAAGGAAGGAAGGAAGGAAGGAAGGAAGGGAGGAAGGAAGAAAGGAAGGGAACACAGAAGAGGAGGAGGAGGAAAGAGGGAAGGTAAGATAAGACCAGAATCTATATTTCTTTCCTATTTTTCTTTTCTTTTCAGCCAAGCAAAAAAAAATATCTATATTCTTTTCGTTTACACTTTCTCTTCCTCTTATATTATCCTCTTTCCTTCCTTTATTCTGGATTTCCTCTAAGTACCTTCTTTATCGTTATCTCTCTAATCATCTCCTTCTCTTTCTTTCTACCATTCATCATTACAGTTTCTTTATCAATTTACAGTCTTATCTTAGCTTATTCTTTACTCTATTTCCTCGTATCACTAGCCTCTCTCTCTCTCTCTCTCTCTCTCTCTCTCTCTCTCTCTCTCTCTCTCTCCTCTCTCTCTCTCTCTCTCTCACGCGCAGTCACTCAGCTTTAACGGAAGGTTCAATATGTAATAGCAGGAAGGAGACGGAAGGTACGGTAGTGATTCCAACTTTTTCCGCCATAGATAATTAAGGTTGAAACGACCTCTTTCTCTTGACCAGTCCGCGAAGGTGTTAGTTCCGGGTCCAAGTACAGGGAGAAGTTTGGAGGTGGTAAGGAGGGAGTGACAGGAGGGAAGGAGGGAAGGGAATGGACGGTGAGAAGGATATAGGTGACGTAAGGATGGAATGGGAAGTAATAGAAGGACACAGAAAGGGAAGGAAGGATATAGAAGGATATAGGGATTGTGGGAAAGAAGGAAGAAGGATGTAATACAGAGACAAGGAGTGAAGGAAGGAAGGAAGGAAGGAAGGAAAAGGGATGTAACACAGAGAGAGACATAGGGAGTGAAGGAAGGAAGGAGAGGGAATGAGAGGGACAAAGGAAGGATAGGGAAGGAAAAGGGATGTAGTAGAGAGGGAAGTATAGAGTAAAGGAAGTAGAAAGTAAATGTGTTGAATTGAATGTTGATGTTTATTTAGCTAGTCTCCCCCTCTTTGCTCTTCTTGTTTGGTCTGTCTGTCTGTCTGTCTGTCTGTCACTCCTTTCTGGACCCAACAGCCTTAACCTTATTGTATATGTGATGTTGGGTTCCTTGTGATGTTGTGTAGTGATGTTGCGGTGATGTAATTGTAGTGATGTTACTTTACGTGTTTTTAAAAGGAAAATGATCTACGTGTCTGTGTTCTGTTTCTATCTTTATCTTGTGTCCTCTTTTTCCTCCTCCTCCTTCTTCTTCTTCTTCTATTCTTTATCTGTTTTTTTCCTTCTCCTCCTCCTTATATCGTGCTTCTATGCCTGTTTTCTCATTCTTATTATTTTTTTTATTATTATTATTCTGCCTCCTCCTCTTTCTTCTCTTCCTTATTCTTTTAATTCTCTTTCTTCTCTACCTGTTCGTAGTCTTAATTAATCGACATTCTCTAATACCACTCAAGGATCTATTAATACACACACACACACACACACACACACGCGCGCACCCCCCCCTCTCCCCCCCCCACACACACACAAAAAAAAACCTGAGTAAGATGAAACATGCAAGAGAGAATAAAAAAAAGAAAAAGAGAAAGCGAGAGAAAAAAAAAAAAAACTGAAAAAGAAAATGAGAGAGAGAGAGATCACAGAGATAGGCTATAAGAGCAGCAATACACATAGTCGTTTTTCATGCATTACAAGAAGAAGGTTCACCAGGACTCTAGTTATTGATCCTCGCTGGGAAAGTTCAAAGGTCAGCTATGGTGGAGGGGGTCAACCTTCCCTGGGGCGGATAGGGGGTGGATAAGGGGTGATAGGGGGTGATAAGGGGGTGGATAAGGGATCAGTCACGGCGGACGCAGAATAATGGGAGGTAGGAAGAAGAAGAAGAAGAGGAGGAGGAGGAGGAGGAGGAGGAGGTGGAGGTGAAAAATTATGATGATGGTATTATGGAGGAGGAAGAGGAGGAGGAGGAGGAGGATAGGGAATAAAGGGAGAAGAGGATAAAGATAGGAGGATAGGATAGATAATGCGATAAGGAAGACAAGGATGACAGACGGTGGCAGGAAAACAGAAGGAGAAGGAGGAGGAGGAGGAGGAGGAGGAGGAGGAGGAGGAGGAGGAGGAGGAGGAGGAGGAGGAGGAGGAGAAGAAGAAAATAATAACAAAAGAAAGAGGAAACAGAACGAACATAATAACACGATTAAAAAAAAAGAGCAAGATTAAAAAAAAACACAAATTGAGAAACCACAAAACGCAAGACCAAAAGAGGAACCAGAGACCCAGAGACCAAAACACAAGGAAGTAGGAATCACAAGACCACATAACAGGATCAGGAGCTCATTAGGCAGCGAGCCACCGGGACACACAAGGACAGACTAACAGGCGTCACCACCACCACCGCCTCATCCATCATGCCGCGGCCGCACGCTACTGATGACGGCAGGAAATCGAGGCTATTTTTGTTAATTATCGTCTCTGGGGCGAGTGTGGACGAGGGAGATAAGCTACGCGCGCCACACTCACTACCAACGAGAGGAGGAGGAGGAGGAGGAGGAGGAGGAGGAGGAGGAGGAGGAGGAGGAGGAGGGATGAAATGTGAGGTGAAGTATATAGTTGAGAAAGGAAAGGAGAGGGACAGAGTAAAAGGGAACAGGAAGAGGAGGTGGAAAAGAAGGAAGAGGAGGATGAGGATATGTAAGTGAGACATTAGTATAGTCTCCAAAGAACAACTGTTGCTTTCACGTGTCTTTCTTGCCTAAAAAAAGTGACAACTACACCGCCACCACCACCACCACCACCACCACCACCACCACCACGGCCACCACCACCACCACCACCACCATCACCATTAGTCACTCGTTTTGGCAGCGGGTTCGTAAACGCATTCGCAATGTCATTTCCTCTTCGAAAAGTCTTTTAAAAAACAATTCCACACATTGAAAGTCAAAACAACTGAGACTAGAAGCAGATTTTTTTTTTTGGGGGGGGGTGGAATATAGATGTTTGGAAAAAGGAAGAACATTATATTCAGAAGTAATGGCTGTTGGTAAGGGAAGGACAAGCACATCATTACTTTATCTCATTAGGGAAAGTTGTTATTTTTTTTTATCGTTTCAGTGATGTTTGGAAATGTAAGACAAACACGAACTGGAAGGAAAATCACATCATTGTCTTGTTTCATTCTTCAAGGTATTATTATTTTTTCTATCGTTTCAGTGATGGTTGGAGACGAACACGAATAAATAAACATAAACTTTAGATAAATAAACACATCTTAGAAATCCATAACGTCAGTCAGTCAGTTTGATGTCGTAGGTCTGTCTGTCTATCCGTCTGTCTGTCTGTCTGTCTGTCTGTCTGTCTGTCTGTCTGTCTGTCTGTCTGTCTGTGTGTGTCTGTGTGTCTGTGTGTCTGTGTGTCTGTGTGGGAGGAAGAGTCGTGGCCAGACAACAAAAGCGTCCCATAAATGCTAATCTTAGTGAGTCTTCGGGACAATTTTGGAACACTGTAACGGTGGAAAGTTACCTGCACGGTTGTATTAGCTTATCCCACACAGGAGAGAGAGAGAGAGAGAGAGAGAGAGAGAGAGAGAGAGAGAGAGAGAGAGAGAGAGAGAGAGAGAGAGAGAGAGAGAGAGAGAGAGAGAGATAATAAAAAAAGAGAGAGAGAAAGAGGTAACACTGAATTTGTACATTACACTCGTGACCAACTTTATGCAAACTAGTTAAAAATACGTCAACCCAGATATATTGTAAAGTAACGTAAGAGAGTTTGCAAAATATATATATACATTCCTTACCATTATACAATTTTATACACTTTGGCATACATCACACCTTCGAACTTGTCCCACCTGTGAAAATTAATATACCCAATCGATCTTCAAATACCTATAATTTTAGGTTATTTCTGGTATGTTTTTTTTTTTCCGTTACTCTGCGTTCACCTTTATATATTTTAATGACGTGGCAGCAATCTAACAGGTGTGGCAGCCGTGGATATTTGATTTCTTAATGCTGGGAATCACGAACACAATTTTCTATTAAAAGACCACGTATGGCTTTAATCTTTTACACTATTACGTCAACAGCCTTTCAACTCGTCCCTCCATCGCTTATCAAAACACACATCTATCCACAGAAAGAGAATTTTAACTTATATCAATAAACACGTGAATCTGTCCCAAGATGTTTGATGTTTAAGTCAAAAACATCACATTTGAATCGTGTTATTCTTCCTTTACATCCCAAAACATCAATTTCTTTAACCAATGAAACGTTTTTTTATACTATTATTTTATTCTTATTCCTTTATATTCCATAACACCACATTTCTCCTTTCAGTTTCATTCCTTTATAGTTATATTAAACCCTTTTTACGAGTATCTAACACGACAAAACCTAAAATACAAACCGTTTCGAAGCTCAATATCCTATACGTATCTTCCCCTTTGACGTATTTCCCCTTTTTTCTATCTGTTTGCAGTCTTACACCCTTCAGCATCGTCTTCCCTTCCCTCGCCTCAACCCCCGACGGCTATATTTCCCCGGAACATCACTCAGGAAGCCTTAGGGAAACAGATTCACAGTCGTTAATCAGAAGCAAGAGGAATGCGCGGGAAGACCGAGAGAAGAGACAAATCACATGTTAGTTAATCTTAGCTGGGGAAGGAAGGAGGTTGCTCTCTCTCTCTCTCTCTCTCTCTCTCTCTCTCTCTCTCTCTCTCTCTCTCTCTCTCTCTCTCTCTCTCTCTCTCTCTCTCTCTCGTACAGACAGACAGGATCAACAGACAGCCTGAGGTGACTGCCCCTTTCTTACTCTCTCCTCGAGCTTGTCTGTTACAGGATATTAGAGAGAACCAGACAGGAAGGGTTTCTCATCCTACCTCTCCCTCTCTCTTCCCTCCTCCTCCTCCTCCTCCTCCTCTCCTTTGCCTGTTTTCATCCCTCCCTCTCTCCTTCCCTCTCTGTCCTTTCCTTCCTTCATTTCTTATCAATCTTTCCCTCTCTTTCTTCCTTTATCTATCATTTATTTCCTATTCCCTTGCTCTTGACCTATCACTTAACCTTATTTCTCTCATTTCTTCCCTTTATTTCCCTCCTCTCTTTTCCTCCCTTCCTGAATTCCAAAAAAAACAAATATTCCAGCAACAAGTAGAACAAAACAATCCCCTTTTTATGCTTCTTCGCTTTTTATCCCTTTAAACGAGAATGCAAATGAGAACAGAGCAACACCGTGTTCCCAGAGACTCATACACGTGGTTCAACAACTGTAACATCACCACACGCCGATAGGAACAGCTGGGAGTGAATGATAGAGAGGGAGAGGGAGAGGGAGAGGGAGAGGGAGAGGAAAAGGGAGAGAGAGAGAGAGAGAGGGAGAGGTAGGTGTGTTGAGGATAGGGAAATACAGACCAACACAACCTGAGAACAATAACAACAACAATAACAACATTAATAACAATAACAGTACGCTACTTCTTCTTCCTCTTTTAGACCCAAAGGTAAACATACATTACTTCCGAGTCAGGCAGGAAGGAGGCTTAAGATCTCTCTCTCTCTCCAGCTTCCTGTGTGGGGGGAGGAGAAGGAGGAGGAGGAGGAGGAAGAGGAGGAGGAGGAGGAGGAGGAGGAGGAGGAGGAGGAGGAGGAGGAGGAGGAGGAGGAGGAGGAGGAGGAGGAGGAGGAGGAGGAGGAGAAGGAGGACAACAACGACGATGATGAAAATGAGAGCGAAGATCGGGAGGAAAAGGAGATGAAGGAGGAGGAGAAAAAAATGAGGATGAGATGAAAGAGAAAGAGTAGGAGGAGGATAGGAGGAGGAAGAGGAGGAGAGAGGAGGAGGAGGAGGAGGAGGAGAGGATAAGAAGGAAGGGGTTGATTTTGGAAAGGAGGGAGGGATGCGAGAGCGAGAGAGAGAGAGAGAGAGAGAGAGAGAGAGAGAGAGAGAGAGAGAGAGAGAGAGAGAGAGAGAGAGAGAGAGAGAGAGAGAGAGAGAGAGGGGGGGGGGAGGTGTCAATACGCAATGAGCCATGGCATCAACCTTTTGCTGCTTCACTGATACAAAAATATAAACAAAAATATAATGCGTATCTTCCCTTGACACTTAACACGCCTTAGGAAGAGAGAGCGGCAGGGTGGAGGGGGGGGGAGGTGGCAGGGGAGGAAGAGGTAAGGTCACGCCAGGGCTCAGACAGGGAGGATAGAGACAGGGGACGAGGATTATACAGGGGGAAGGGGTTTAGGGGGGGAAGGAAGGGTGGAAAACGTGGTGTGAATGGCTGGATTTAGTCATGGAAGAGAAAGAGAGAGAGGGAAAGGGAGAGAGAGAGAGAGAGGGGGAGGGAGAGAATGGAGGTTAGTCAAGGCAGCGTGAAATATAGAGAAGCGGGGACGTGGGTTTAATCAGAGGAAGGTAAGGGAAAAATAAGGGAAATATTTGGGTGTTTTCCTTGCCGTCCACGTAGAAGGGAAAGAGGAAAGAGTCATGCGTGGAAGGAATCCGAGGCATAGAAAAGCAGTGCAAGGCCGAGGGAAACGAGGAAACGACTTGCTTTCTTTCCCTTCCTCCTCCTTCCCTACAGCTTAAAACTCACACAGGGGGAAAAAAATAGACTATGTGAACATTTCCATCGCGAATGTAATGTTGCTTTGCTTCCTCCTCCTGATGTTAGGCGAGGAACGTAACACTTAGGATGTTTTCGTAGACTTTTTTTGGGGCTGCTATCTCTCACGAAGCAGACAAACACGGCTGTCAGTGCATGGCGGAGAAGGAGGAGCGGCCTTTTCCCTCCCTCTAGCCCAGCCTCCTCCTCCCGGCGTGTATCACTGCTTAGGAGTCTTCATGTATCGACCAGGTTGGCGCTGAGTCCTCCCATCCTCCCATCCTCCGTGACGGCAGCTTCCAGTCAGCCTTTGATCAGCTTAATTGGTTCATCCGTCGTCAGGCAATTAACTCGCCTGACGGGGACACGTGCAGACGGTTCTAATGCACGTGTTTCTGGCGGCGTCCCTTCCTCTTTCCCTCCTCCCTCAGGACCTCCTTTCACACATACACATAAGTACACAGGCATTCCTACCAACACACACACCAGGCAATAACAAGGAAACAAGAGCTAAACCCAACATGTGTTTCCAGTCACGGAAGTTTGTCAAGATTTCGTGTGTGCCTGCAGCCAAGTGTCGTGCCGGGAATGTTAAGGCGGAAAATCTTCGGTAATTGAGTCGTGATCGCTCCCGCAGGATCAGACCCGGAGTCCTGCCACGCCCTTGTTATCCGACA
The DNA here is from genome assembly GCA_029783475.1 of Metacarcinus magister. NCBI lineage: Eukaryota > Metazoa > Arthropoda > Malacostraca > Decapoda > Cancridae > Metacarcinus > Metacarcinus magister. The sequence goes on along the minus strand of JAPQNM010000017.1, from coordinate 7,934,777 downwards.
CTACGCCCTCCCACTCTAGCCCGAGGGAAGGAAAGAACAAGACTTTTATAAGGGAAAGAATAACATGTGTGGGAAGGGAGGTCGAGAGGCGGGGATTATGTTCACTGGCGGCGTTTATGTTAAAAACTACCGGGGCAAAACTTCCCTTCCCTTATATAAAAAGCAGGTAACGCTTTGGACTTCTTAACCGTTACTTTCTAATTAGACGTTGTTTGACAGCCGCGCAAACTTTCCGCCGGAGCAAAAGCAAGCATTTCATTCACGTTATTTCTTTTTACTTCTTCTTCAAACGAGGGAACTTAAAATTCTCTCTTTAAACTTATAACAAAAACATAAAGACAAATAATATGAAAACAAAATATATATATACTGAACTATAATATTCGTGCACCAGAGAGGCTCAGGTGCGGCGGCGGTGCTCGTCAGGTATTCATTACGAGGCCCAAGGCAGGTGACCCTATATACAGCCCCGAGCAAGGCCGCCGCACTGCCACGCCGGGGATTCATGGGAATTAGTTTCAGCGTCGCCGGAGGAGGGACGAGGGTGATGCACAGAAGCAATTTCCTCCCGCAAGACAGTGCACAGTAAGGACACAACCCAACCCAAGGCTCCCCTCACTCTGACCTCATCTCCCTTTCATGTGACCTGTGATCCTCCTTGACCTTTACTACTCTCATGACCTCTCACTAAAAGGTCATCTCTATCTAACACACGGATTATAATGTTTAATATATACACACACTTATACACTTACACACACACACACACACACACACAGCCAACTAATAAATACAGCCACGAGAGGAAAAAACTACCCCCCCCCACCTTTTTTTCCTTCGTTCATCGTTGTGTTTGCTTCAAGTTTCAGTGAGAAAAATCGGAGAAAGTTTGCCGGCTTGGGTCCTTTCCGAATCGGTTCCGAATCTTTTCTGTCAGAGCTCATTTGAGGTTTTACTTGGCAAATTTTTCTTCCTTGATCCTTTTTTTATTCTGGAAATAAATAGATTTTTCACGATTTTTTATCTTACATTTTTTTTTAAAGTATTTCATTTTTCACTTCAAGGATTTTAGAAACGTTTTATATTTACATACATAGCAATGATGATGATGATGATGATGATGATGATGATGATGATGATGATGATGATGATGATGATGGCGTGAGGAAGAGTCATAAAATACAAGGAAAATATCTCCTCATCTGTCTTTCATTTCCTTTCCTTATCTTTCTCCTTCACTCCTTTCCTTCACGCACTACCTCCTCCTCCTCCTCCTCCTCCTCCTCCTCCTGCACCTGCTACTCCTCCTCCTCTCCTCCATTTACTGCTACTGACGAAGGGGAGAGAGAAAAAAATAAAAGAGAAAGAAATGTGTGCAGTAGGAAACGTACATACATACATACATACATACATACATACATATATAAATCTTTACAAATATACAGACAAACAGAAAACCATGAATAAAACAACAAAAACAGAAAGGAAGAAGAAGAGAAACATAACATCACAAAGAAAACAAAAGAAAGAAAGAAAGAAAGAAAAGAAAACAAACAAACAAACAAACAAACATAAACGAAACTAACAGAAACAGATACAGAAAGAAAGAAAGAAAGAAAGAAAGAAAGAAAGAAAGAAATAACACAACGTACTAAAAATATAGAGAAGAAAAAAACATAAAGCGGCGGAAGAAGAGAGAGAGAGAGAGAGAGAGAGAGAGAGAGAGAGAGAGAGAGAGAGAGAGAGAGAGAGAGAGAGAGAGAGAGAGAGAGAGAGAGAGAGAGAGAGAGAGAGAGAGAGAGAGAGAGAGAGAGAGAGAGAGATCTTTCAGGCAGTCTCATTAATAAAAGCAGAGCAACCAACCCTCCTTCCCATATCTTAACCTCTTCTTCCTCTTCCTCCTCCTCCTCCTCCTCCTCCTCCTCCTCCTCCTCCTCCTCCTATTGGCTACTCACACACCTCCACAGGCTCTCCCAAAATCCACATTTCTCTCAGTAATTCTTTCTTACTTCCTCCTCTTCCTTCCTTCCTTCTTCCATCAAGTTAAAAAAAATTGGCAAGAATGGAAAAGAAGAACTAGAAGAAGGAGGAAGAGGAGGAGGAAGAGATAAGAAGACAAATGCATCGTATAGAGGGAAGAGAGCCACTTAGATAAAGGGAGGAAGGAAGGATATAAGGAAGAGAGGAAATAAATCAAGACGAGATGAGAGGAAAAAGACAAAAGAGCATCGGGTTCCTAATGCAGGAGGAGGAAAACGAAGAAAAAATATGAGGAAAATAGGAAGAAAAAAAAAAGATAAATAGGAGGCCAATAAGAGAGGGAAAAAAAAGAGGAAAATATAAAATACCTTCACCGCTTTTCCCTTATATAAATTCGTACAGACTGCAAACCATAAATAAATAAATAAATAAAATAAATAAATAAATAACAGCTACGTGAGATAGATAATCAGTTACGAATTATTACTATTAAAAAAAAAACCGTATATATTCTCAATTAATAACAGAATAATTACCTTGGCGTGGAATGTAATGAGAAAATTTAGGCATTACCAAAATTGTTCGATAAATATTTAATTAACTAATATTCAGAAAGGGAAGTTGACCAATTGAGAGAGAGAGAGAGAGAGAGAGAGAGAGAGAGAGAGAGAGAGAGAGAGAGAGAGAGAGAGAGAGAGAGAGAGAGAGAGAGAGAGAGAGAGAGTCATAACCCTATTAGAGAAACTTCAACATGATGAACTAAACACAATAATTCCTCGGGTAACACTTTATCTTGGCTCGTCTCTGCTTTATAAATTGACGCCATTAACTTTATTGACATCTTTGATAAGAGTTATTTCTATCTTTCCTTTCCTTTCCTTCTTTCTTTCGTGACCTATCCTTCTTCCCTCTTCGTACGTGTTCATTAATACTTGTCCTTCTCTCTCTCTCTCTCTCTCTCTCTCTCTCTCTCTCTCTCTCTCTCTCTCTCTCTCTCTCTCTCTCTCTCTCTCTGATCCTGCTATTAAAACTCATATTTTCAGTTTTCCCATTTCTCATTTTGGAAAAAGTTGCTCTTTTTCTCTGTTTCCATTCATCATTTAGACTAATCTTCTTTTCCTTCTCTCTTAATCTCTCTCTCTCTCTCTCTCTCTCTCTCTCTCTCTCTCTCTCTCTCTCTCTCTCTCTCTCTCTCTCTCTCTCTCTCTCTCTCTCATTAGGGTGTGCATAACAAGTGTTCTCTCTCAACGACGCTTAATATAATGTCTTAATGGGAGTAAAGAGTCATTAAGGTGATTACTTCCCTCATTATCCATCTGTTGACACTCACACTCACTCACTCACACACACACTCACACACTCACACACACACACACACACACACACACACACACACATTACCTTTTGTACCTTTTGAGAAATTACTTTTTTTTCTTTTCTTTTTTTATCTTTAAAGTTTTTTGTGAATAATGTTTTGGGACTAATACTGCCTTTCATTCACGTGTGTGTGTGTGTGTGTGTGTGTGTGTGTGTGTGTGTGTGTGTGTGTGTGTGGATGGATGGATGGACTCTCTGCTTCTATCTATTCATTCACTCATTCATTTATAAAACTAATTAAAATACTTTGGCGATATACTCTTTTTTATAGTTATTTATGGAATATATTCTAGGAAATTTATATATAAAGCATAGTTTCTTTCCCTACTCATCCTCCCTCTTCGCTATCTCTTTTTGTTATATTCTCTTTCTAATCCTCCTTCTCCCTCTCTATATCTCTCTAACATCGGGTCCTTTTCTTGCCTTCTTTTTCTTTTTTCATCTTTTCCTGTTCCCTCCCCCGCGCCATCAAGTATAAAAGATCTATGGGCAACACTTCACAAAGTTTCAACATTCTTCGCTGATTACAAGAACTGTTTTGTCATTTTACTTTCTATTTCGATCTTGGTGTTGGATTTATGTTTCCCCTAAAATTTTCCATCACGTTATAGTAAGTAAGTAAGTTTCCTGTGAGCTAGTATTTATTTCCCTGACAGATGGCAGGTCAAGTTATAGGAAAGAAAGAGATAAACACGCTTTTCCTTCTATATTTCTAGTGATATTCGTGTATTACAATCCGTCTACCTAAAAAAATAAATACATAATACATACATATATTCTTAAAACAAATTAAATCAAGCAACACGTTAAGAAGCACAAGAAAAAAAAAGAAGAGAGAAATGTAATGACAGAAAACAAGTCAAGGGAATCGAATCGTGATTATCTGGTCTGCTCAAGGTTAGATTCCTCAGCCAACAACTTCAATCAGTATTTAGCCGAAGATGAGGCAAGGAGGAGGAGGAGAGGATGATTGGGATGAGGGACGACGAGTAGGCGATTATAATTCCATATCATTCCTTCGGTGCGGCCTCCTCCTCACCTTCTTCAGCACCTTCGTCAGTCTCTTGATGGTGGCTTCGTCTATTGGGCAATCGTCTAAGTCTGGATCCCATTCCCCCTGTGCCCCTTCCACCCCTTCTACCTCCTCCTTCAGTTCAACGTCTTCGTATATGATTGACATTTTTCCTTCCTCCTGGTGTTTGCTTTTTAGTCACAGCAAACTTCAGGTGATAAAGTTTTAGTAAATGTTTAGATGCTTGTGTTGGTTCTCTCGTTGGAATGGTGGGGGTTGAGAACGCCTGTTGATGTCTTACTGAGGTTGTTTAGGAAGGGAACAGGTGGAGAAAAAATTCATACAGATCGAAGGAGACAAGATGGAGTTAAGTTTTTATCCTCTGTCTCTCTGTTTCTCTCTCTCTCTCTCTCTCTCTTCTCGGGTACTTTCTGCAAGGATTTTCAGAGACTACAGTAGCTGTCTCTTTCTTCTCTTGGGTACTTTTCAAAGGCGGAAGGGAAAGCCTTGTTAGGGACGACGTAGGATATTCTGACGGTGAAGATGTCAGAAAACGCCTTCATAGAGACTTTAAGCGAGATAAGAGAAGAGGGAGAAGACAAAGGAGGAGTAAGAAGAGGAAGGAGATGAGAGGGAGAGAGAGAAAGAGGCAAGAGTGTCCCTTAGAGTGGTGTCGCTGAGGACGGAAGGAAAGGCAATGGTAGTGATTCTTTCTTATAATGTGTAAGGAAGTGCAAGTTCCCTCCACGTCTCCTGTGCGATGAGGTAATTGACTCCAGGTTCCTGTCTCCTTCAGCCGATGTTTTGCCACTCTTGCCACTCCTCGGAAATCGTCGCAGGTCTCCATTCTCGCTTTAAATTCGATTCCCATGTCTCTTTCTCTTACTCTCTCTCTCTCTCTCTCTCTCTCTCTCTCTCTCTCTCTCTCTCTCTCTCTCTCTCTCTCTCTCTCTCTCTCTCCCTCTCTCTCTCTCCATCTATCAAAGGTTTTGTGACATTTTTAGACTCGCTTGAACCTGGTGTAAGAATATAGAAAACAAAAATCTTGCAAGACGATTTTTGGAAGAAATGCCAGAATGAAAAAAAAATAAATAAATAAAATAAGCTGAATCATTAGTGTGTGAAAAGAAAAGGAAAATAAAAATAATGAGAAGGATGATAATATAAAAGGTTCATATATATTTTTGAAGCGAAGGAAAATGAAAAAGTCTAGCAGGGATTTCATCGTTACTGGAATAAAGGGAAAAGGAAATTGAAATGCTATTGGAAAAAGGGAACATTTTAGACGCTGTGACCTAACATAAGTGAAAATTTCGAGTCTGTCTGTACACACTTAGGATTTTTTTTTTTTGGGGGGGGTGTGGGCGGGGCGGGGGTTCAATTTTTATGTGGTAGTGGGTGTTTAAATTACTTTGGTAACATAACATAAGGTAATTTTAGGCTCAACTTTAAGTCAGACAACATTAGGTAAAGTTGCCTTGGTCCGGGCGAGTATTAGCGAGTTTGGGATTAAAATGGATCCAGATGTTAATTAAACGCTGCCAGAACCTACCTACTCATATTGGGGGTTTGGGCCAAAATTCTCTTGTGATGCTTTTAATAATAATAATAATAGTAATCTTGATTATGTATATATATTTGCTATACATGATGCAACAACAACAACAACTATAACAACAATAATAACAACAACACTCATTCACTTGGACGGAAACATAATTTTAATGCAATACAACTTTTCAAAAACAAATATCTTTTTAAAATAGTGGAAATTAAAATGAATTAGGATTCCTTCTTGTGTAAAATTGCATTATTCTTCTTCTTCCTATTGTTATTGTTATTATATTCTCATTCTGTAGACTCAGTGAGCGTAATTTTTTTTCAGTTCCTTCGTTAAGTAAAACAACACAATATATTTCACTACCAATTACTACATTTTCCTCCCGCCTTCCACTCTCTCAAAAATGGCAATGAACGAAAAACGACGTTATTTAAAATTCCTTTAAAAACACAACAGCCACTTCAAGTCTCATCACCTTGCACGATGAAGCTCAAATTTTTTAGAAGATCAAGAATGAAAAATTCCTCCATATAAATTAACTTGACATTTTTTCACTTTTACTCTCCCTCCCTCTCTCCATCCATCTTCTCTCTACTCTCCCTTCCCTTCTCCGTTCTTTATTTCCCTCCTCTCCTTCCCTCCATCTCTTCCTGTGTTTCACTTACCCTCTCCCCCCTCCTCCTCCTCCTCTCCCCCTCCTCCCTATGGATTGTAATATTCCTCCCATCTCCCTCACCATCGCTATCTCCCCCAAAGCTGCCTGAGGGAGATAAGTTTTGGGGTGTCTTTCCATCATCTCGTTTTCTATCCTATCTACGAGGGGAGAAGGGATGGCTATTTTATTTCTTACACCTTTCCAATCATTTTTCCCCTTACGCTGCCTCCCCTTTTTTCCTCCAAATTGGTTCACCGCTCGCTCTTATTTGTCCTCCTTTCTCTCTACTCTTTTTTTCCCCTTTATTTTCTACATTTTCTTGTTTCTTATTTGAAGGAAAATATATAAAAAAGTCGAATGTCTACTTAACTACAGGAATTGATCGTAAAATAAGCATTGACAGAGTAAGGAAGAGAAGAATAGACATAGAAGAAGAGGTAGAAACAGAAAGAGGAAGAGAGAGGAAGGAAGAAGGGTAGAGAGAGACAGGAACAGAAAGAGGAAGAGGAGGAGGAGGAGCAGAGATAAAAAACAGTTCATCTTATTCATTCTCTGTCTTTCTTTTCACGATAACAACCCTTTGAGAAATGAAAGAATCAAATCTTTAACATTCTACATCATTCTCTTACACCCTTTCACGAGTTTTTTATTTATCTATTATTTTTTATCAAGGTGTGGGACAGATAAGTAATAGTTTTTTTTATATATAATCAAAAACGTTATGCAAACTAACAGTAGACTAACTTTAGTATATAAAATAGAAGCACGTGTAATTTTTTTTTAACATAGAATCAATTTAAACGATAAAATATATTCTTTAGCAGTGAAATCTTGACTTTTATACATAAAAAAATCATATAAAACAAAAAAAATGACTCAATAAACCAAAATAAGCAATAGAAAATAAAACTATACCAATTACAATAAAGAAAAAATAGTTTAGTCCCTCATACAAACCTCACAACAACACAACACATAAAAAAAACCGCGTTAAAACACTTATATCATAACAACAACTCTCACATCATTCTTACTCAAGGGAGAATACACGCGGAGCACGCACAGCCTAACCACCTCTATCTTTAGCCTGAGGGAGAGAGAGGAGAGAGGGGAGAGAGCCATCGGAGACTTGCCTCACCCCGAAGTTCCAATAGGCAAGGAATCTAGCGGGAGAGGCGGAAGAATCTCTAGAATTTAATAATCGTTCTCCACAATACGTGTAAAGATTCGGGGATGAAGGAAATTTTTTCGCTCAACCTATAGCAGGGATGAGCGAGAGCGAGAGAGAGAGAGAGAGAGAGAGAGAGAGAGAGAGAGAGAGAGAGAGAGAGAGAGAGAGAGAGAGAGAGAGAGAGAGAGAGAGAGAGTATGGATGCATTAGAATGACGGAAGAGGGACGAGGTTCAGTCTGGAAGGTGGAATGCAATAAGTGAGTGAAGGGTGGAGCACAGAGGCACCGGGTGGAGGTGGAGGTGGAGTGAGAGTGAGTGGACGAGGTGAAAAAGGGAAGTAAATAAAAGTGGAAGGTCAACTTTTAGAACAGAACATGAAAGAGAAAGAGAGAGTGAGAGAGAGAAGCATTGCAAGCCTAATACGTTTAACACATCCCTACACACACACACACAGACACACACACACACAAGTGGAGTTTTCCTGTACAATACACGTGTAAATACTAAATGGAATGATGTAAATACTCCACTCCACTCTACTCTACTCCACTCCACCCCTGGCATCCATTCGTCCCGGCGTCTCACTCCGTAACATACATTTCCTGAGAGACTGTAAATAATTCTAACTTTTCCAACAGCGGAGGTAAGAGAAGGAGAGTTTGTATGTGTTTGTGTTGCGTGTGTGTGTGTGTGTGTAGATAAAACACAAACACGAACCATTAAACCTGAAACAATGAACACTTGACTCGAACCACTGAGGCTTCACACTGCTGCAGAATGAACCGAACCGAAGCACATCAAACTGACCTTAACACACAATGCCCAAGGAATGAATGAACCATGAAACGAATCACTGAACCCCAATGTGAAGCTCCACGAGGATGAAAGATTGAAACACAAATACAAGTGACTTCATTAATTACATTCCATCATCTTAACTTTTTCTTTTCATGGACGTGTAAAGGAAGATAAAATAAAAATTAAGAGAAAATAGGATAAAGAGGATTAGGAAGACAAAGGGAGATAGAAGGTATTTAGTGATAATGAAGGAATTATATAGTGTGTGTGTAGAGTTTTATGATGTGTACGTGTGTGTGTGTGTGTGTGTGGGTGTGTGTGTGGGCGTGTGTGTGTGTGTGTGGTCTTAGTTTCCCAGAACGAGCACCACAAATTCTCTCTCTCTCTCTGTCTCTCTGTCTCTCTCTCTCTCTCTCAGAAATAAACAAAAGCCGCTCGATTATGTTCTATGCGTACCAGGAATGGATGTCCGCACTTATGTCCTTCTAGCTCTCAAAGGGAAAGGTGTAAATGTAAAAGGTAATTGGTGTTTGTGAAATATTATTATTATTATTATTATTATTATTATTATTATTATCATTATTATTATTATCATTTGTAGCAGTAGTAGTAATATCTCTGTCTGTCTGTCTGTCTGTCTGTCTGTCTGTCTCCCTCCCTCCTCATACATCCTTCTATTTATCGTCTCTGTTTCCTCTTTATCTCGCTATTCACATTTATTATTCGTTCCCTTGCCTAACCCTTCTTCTCTCTCTCTCTCTCTCTTCCTTCCTTCCTTTCTCTTGCCATAAGGAAGGAAGGAAGGAAAAAGAAACCGAACAAGTGTCTGAGAAGAAAACTAAAACCGAAGAATTACTTAATACGAATGAATCTTTGAATAGAAAATAGAAGAAAAGAGAGCGAGAGAAAAAAATAAGAGAGGATAATACATTTTGTCCCTCTTTGTCTTCATCTGTTTGTCTCTTTTTTTGTTTGTCTTGATCCTTTTGTCTTTAACTATTGTCTTCTTTCTCTCTCTATCTCTCTCTTTTATTCTCTCTCTTTCTTTCGTTTTCCTCACTTTCTCTAACTTTGTCTTAATGTTTTCTAATCAATGTGATGTTTGGGAGGAGGAGGAGGAGGAGGAGGAGGAGGAGGAGGAGGAGGAGGAGGAGGAGGAGGAGGAGGAGGACAAACTACGATAAATGAGAGGGAAGGAGAAGGATAATACAAGTGAACGAAAGAGAAAATGAAGGAAAGAGGTAACTGGAAGGAAGGAGACGAAACAAAACAAAAATAAAAAGGAAGTATAACGAAGAAGGGGAAGGAGAAACGGGAGACATGGAAAGAAGGCGAACAGGGAACAGAGAAGATGCAAGAAGAAGAAGAAGAAGAAGAAACGAAGGAAAAGAAAAGAGAGAGTTGTGGGGAAGAAAGATAGGAGAAAGGGAGAACAAAATAAGAACATAGGAAGAGAGGAAGAAGAATGAGAATTGGAGAGAAAGAGAGAATGGGAAAAAAAATGAGGAATGAAGGATAGGTGGAAGGAGGGAAGGAGAGAGATAGAGGGAGGAAAGAGGAAAGGAAAAAAAAAAAAGATAGAGGAAAGAGAGAAAAAAAAAAAAGAGAGAGAGGGAAGAAAGAGGGAATGTTGGTAATTTCTAAAGCGACAAACATACTTTCCTCTCTCCCATAAGGATCTCAGTGAAGCTTTTCCTTGAAGTCTCTGAGTCAATCCTACGATAAGACAGGAGGAAGAGGAACTAAAAATACCTCATGAAGTCTCATTTTCTTTTAAAGGGGAACCAATCTATATGATGGACACAATTCTTTTCATTACCACAAAATAATTCTATATAAATATGTGCTTACTTGTACGAAATTAGATTGTATTCTTTCTACTACTACTACTATTACTACTACTACTACTACTACTACTACTACTACTACTACTACTGCTACTACTACTCGGTAAGGTTAGGGGGACAGTCTTGCATTGTAATCTGAGTTGAGTTAGCCAAGTTAGCCATGAGATCAGGACGGGAAACCAGCGTCAGGGGAAATTAGGGAGGCTGGCTGGGTCTGGCGGGGCAGGATAGTGGTGGTGGTGGTGGTGGTGGTGGTGGTGGTGGTGGTGGTGGTGGTGGTAAGGTCAGTCTCGTCTCAGTAATGCTAGAATGATACACTTGCTGCTTGGCTTGGTGTGTGTGTGTGTGTGTGTGTGTGTGTGTGTGTGTGTGTGTGTGTGTGTGTGTGTGTGTGTGTGTGTGTGTGTGTGTGTGTGTTACTTCTACGAGTCAACAAAACTTACTCCCACACACACACACACACTACAGTTGTCCCTTCCTCCACACATCAGTCTTGCTGCTCCTCCCTCACCATCACTCTTCCTTCCTTTCCTCCCTCACAAAGCTTCCTCACAAAGGTTCCTCACACCCACCACGCATACAAAAGGAGAAGAGCGTCAATAGGCACAGTTTACATCGATTTTATTGCTACAGAGGAAGATCTTTTCGTTGGTTCAGTTTAGTGTTGTTTCTTGAGGCAAATCTAGCTGCTCATTCTAAAAAGCCTCTTCATTTTATTCGATTTTCATTCAATAACGAGATAATTTTTTTCATTTCCTTCACTGTATTGCGTTACATAGATAGAGAAAGAGAGCGAGAAAGAGAGAGAAACAAAAATAGGTCAGGTTTTGCACAGTTTGGAATCGAAATCGTTGTCACATATCCAAGAGTGAAAAATGTCGATGTATTTTTTATCTCCGTAAATATTTCAAAAACATTGCTTTCACTATAGAGTTGTTATACTTTATTGGACCAATTGATATTCCGGTGCGTAGGATGACGGAGCAGAGCGGAGCGGGGAGGAGCAGAGAAGAGCAAGGAAGGGTGGCGGGAGGCTGAGTGTAGTGGTGATGCAAAGCTAGCTAGTACCAGAAAAAAAAGTTGAGGCAGACGTGGTAAGCGAGGAACAAGAGAGTGAAGAGAATATACTGAGCGAGTGAGAGAGGAAAGCCTGAACTCAACACTCAAGTAGCAGGAGATAACAAGGAGGTAACAAGGTAGGTCGTAAGGCAAGGAAACACAGTGTCATTACGTGCCACTTCACACTAAAGACTCATCAACACTTCCTACACTCTGCAAGGGAGACTGACTGCACCTGATGCTTGAAATAAGACACCTCCTCCTCCTCCTCTTCCCCCTCCTCCTCCTCTTCCTCTTCCTTCTCCCTTTGCCTTCTGATACGGTGCACGCCCACACAAAATTTACGTCTCACAGAAGAAGAGGCAGCGAGGGTGTGCGAGGGTCCGTGGGTGTTCGCGTGGAAGGGAAGGGAAACGAGCGAGTGACAGCCTCCTTGGTTATCACTGAAGGCCAGAACGCAAGGAAGAGCATACAGCAAGGGGAGGCTTCTGAACCTCATCTATTTACTTATGAATGTGTGGTATTGCTTGACAGGGTAGAAACAGACCCATCCGGTAGAAAGTATATATGAAAAATAGTAAAAAAACGATACATATTTTTGGGTTTATGTATTGGAGAGAGATATATGTGCGTGTGTGTGTGCTGCGTTGGATGAAAGAAATACTTACACACGACCATTTCTCCTTCAAGCTTATCATTCGTTCTGATCCAGTCGGCCACAAAACAAAACGATTTTACATTTCTATTCACATTTCTATTCACATTTTTCCTGAGACTGCAACTTATTCAATCTCTCTTTCTCTTTATTTTTATTTTCTCTCTCTATCTTTCTCCCTCTCTCTCTCAGCCTATCACTTTTTTTCCATTTTTTTACACTCCCTCCACTTCCCTCAATTCTTTTCACCTCCCTTCCTCCTCTTCCTTCCCCTTCCCCCTCCTCCACTACCCACATTCTCTCTTCTCCCTTCCTCTTCTTTACCCGTTTCTTGTTTATTCCTTTTCTTTGCATCATTCTAGCTTTATCAACGTTTCACACCTTATTTCCCACCCTCTTATCTCTTTATCATTCCTCATCCTCTCCTTCCCTTCTTCCTTCCTCCTCTTTGTCATTGATATTTTACCCTACTAATCTTACCCTTGTTCAAGATCTTCCAGTAACCTATTAGTAGCATCCAGTTACGGTTCTTCTACTATTACTTTCCTCCTATTACGTGTTATATAATCCTCCAGCACGACTACCACCGGGAGCTCTTTGGTACCTGTTATAAATATACAAGACGCATTTTTTCCCCCTCCTCGTAACAAACATAGCGTCGACTCGGCTAAGGAAAAATGTTGTTCTTAAAGATTTTACAACGTGACGCTAGGTAGAGTGAATTATTATATTATTTTCCTGTCATATTTTCTCTCATGATTGCACGAACGCGGGAAAAAAAAGTTACAAAAAAAAGATTGAACTAAAAAAAAAGGTTAAAATAAAGAAAAAATATATAGAGGATTAGAAAAGAAAAGCGTTGAGGGGAAGGGTTAAAAAATTGAGGTTAGGGTGTGACGGAGAAAAAAGAAAGAGAGAGAGAGAGAGAGAGAGAGAGAGAGAGAGAGAGAGAGAGAGAGAGAGAGAGAGAGAGAGAGAGAGAGAGAGAGAGAGAGAGAGAGAGAGAGAGAGAGAGAGTGTGTGTGTGTGTACATCGATTAGAAGAAGAAAGAAAGAAAGAAAGAAAGAAATCTGGGGGAGAAAGAGGCAGAGAAAAAAAAATAAAAGTGCAGAGAATCATAAAATAAAAAAAGAAGAAAGAAAGAAATGAGAGGAAAGAACAAGCAAAAATAAACAAACAAAAAAAAAAAACGAGGAGAGAAGGAAGGAAGGAAAGAAGCAAAAAACACGAAAAGAAAAAATAAACGGAGATAAGAAAAACAAAAGAGGAAGTGAAGAAAACAAATAAGAAAAAAATGGGAAATAAAAAATAATAAATAGCATGAAGGACAAAAGGGCCACGACATAGAGGTAAAGAAAACGTAGTATGGGGATCAACTAGAGGCTTACACGTCCTCACCCACGACCAGAACCACAGCTAACGAGAGAAGTGTGTAGAACCTGTTGCCAGAGAGAGAGAGAGAGAGAGAGAGAGAGAGAGAGGTATCACTGTCAGCATAAAAAAACTACTTTCTCTATGATTATATTCTCACTTTCTGTTTTTGACTTTGATAAATATTTGTTTTTATTTTGGTGTCAGAAATCAACCTTGCTTTTTATTTTATGTTGATTTTATTTGAGTTTATTATTATTATTATTATTATTTTTATCATTGCAACTAAAATAAATACACAAACATGGCAATAATAATACAAAAAGTAAAAACAATTAACTTAGTTCATACACTTTGAACTCTACTAAAATTTTATTACACTTAACGTTCACTTTTCTGGGCGGGAACATTTACCTCGCCACGTCATCAACACTCACTCAATACTGCACGAAACACCCACGTAACCTGACTTAACCAAGAGGAAACGGCGTGAAACTATTTGAAACAGATAAACGTTACTGCAAATGGTTTCGTTCTCCCTTTAAGAAGAGAGAATTGCTATTATTTTTTTTTAAACAATGAACTCTAGATATATAAATGTTTTCTTACTATATATATTTATTCTTTTTTCATGGGATAAGCGATGGGAATTTGTAACCATTATATATATATTTTCTTTTTTTATATATTTCTCGTCTTATATCATTAAAAAATCTTATTAAAAAGTAACAAATTTCAGTGATTATTTTATCTAACTTAAAATATACTTCCTTGCGATAATCTTTTTAAAGATGTTTTAGTAATAAATATAAATTATTTTTCACACGTAAACTTCTGTGGGCTACTTAATATATTTTCCTCACGAATTTCATATCACTTAGTCTTCTCTCTCTCTCTCTCTCTCTCTCTCTCTCTCTCTCTCTCTCTCTCTCTCTCTCTCTCTCTCTCTCTCTCTCTCTCTCTCTCTCTCAGCTGTTTACCATTAGCAAACAGGAATTATTGAAGCAGGAAGGTGGGTAAACAGGGACCAAGGGAGTAGGGAGAAGGGACAGTATGGAAGAGGAGAAGGGAGGAATGAGAGGAGAGAGAAAAGAACAGTAAAAGCGAGGAGAAGGATATAATGTTAAACTGCATCTGTGTGTGTGTGTGTGTGTGTGTGTGTGTGTGTGTGTGTGTGTGTGTGTGTGTGTGTGTGTGTGTGTGTGTGTGTGTGTGTGTGTGTGTGTGTGTTTATGTATCCTATAAACTGTAATGGTGTAAAACGGCTTTCATTTTTCTTTTTATCACAAATTCAACAAGAACGTAATGTAAATATAACCAAAGCACTAAATTTGCATCTAATTATCACGTTTAAAAAGAGAAACCAAAAAATAATAATAATAATAACTACTTTATATTCATGTAAATAAAAAAAAAAACCCACACATTACTTATTCATTTTTTTTCATCATTTGAGTTTCATTCGTAATTCCAGGACCATTTTGCATTTTGTGACAATTCTCTAATAGCTGACCTAATCATCACGCTGTATATATAACCTTCACGTATTGACTCGACTCACTGGATTAACAATATTTCTTCTCCGCCTCAACTAACTTTTTCCACACAATTTACAACGTTGCCTGAAGGGTCAGTGAACTTTTCGAAGCGAGGTGACCAGAGTGAGGGAAAAATTGTATTGTATGTGTGTATGTGTGTGTGTTAATGTGTGTGTGTTAATGTGTGTGTGTGCTGGGTGAAGGAAAGATATGATAAGATCAATCAACCAACCAACAAACACACACACACACAAACACCACACCATCTCACGCCTGTCTATAATATAAAAATCCACTTATATATATTAATTTTTCTTCCTACAGGTCATCAATCTTTTTCAAGGGTAGGCAAACAGGAGCTCTTTGTCACTTGTCTTAGGAAGGTCAGCGGTGTGAGGGGAGTGAAAGAGGGGAAAAGGAGGAGGAGTGGAGGAGGAGGAGTGGAGGAGGAGGAGTGGAGGAGGAGGAGGAGGAGGAGGAGGAGGAGGAGGAGGAGGAGGAGGAGAAGGGAGGGGAGTACTTAGAATCGTTACAGAGAATATTGATGAAGTGCTTTTGTTCACTATTACTAAAGGAGAATTAAGTTTTGATCTTGGGGCGAGGGGAGACCACTGAGGGAAAGGGATGAAGGAAGGGCTGTCAGTGAGGGGAGTTGCAATATGTTTCCTTTCTCCTTCCTGCCACCTCGCTGCCAATCACTCTAACTGCCAATCAACTGTAACTTAACATAATATTCCTTGTCTTACTACACACATTCACTCTTTGTATTAACCTTAAGACCACAAGTGAATGACAGGAGAGAAAGCAATTATGGAAGTCAGCGCACCAGACACCCAGACAGACAGACAGACACACCCACACAGCCAGACAGACAGAAAAAACAAATAACCATAAAAAATACATTAGACAGAAAACAGACAGACAGACAGACACACGCACATCTAAAGGTTATAAGGCCGCTGCGCAATGCATACAAACAAAAGAGCGTTGTGGTGATAATACAATAGAAGGCTTCAGGTTATATAAAAAGGGATCCAATGAAGGACAAAGACATTGAACCCAAGAGATAAAATGGCAACTTCCTAACCTAAAGGGATCATAAGTTAACAAACGATTGCACTATTGATCCTTTAGACGAGGGAGGAAAGGAGGAAGAGAGGAAGGGAAGGGAGGGAGGGAGGAGGAAGGGAAGCGAGAGGAAGGGAAGGGAAGGAGAGGAGAGGGATGGAGGAAGGGAACAGATGAATCACACAATACAAAATTCAACACGAACACTGTATGAGCCTAGAAAAAAAGAGTCTTGCCTTCCAAACACACAATATGACAACCCAACGGACCACAAGGGAATAATGTGCATCGTTATTGTGTGGCTTTTTTATTCCTTTTCCCACCCACCAGGAGTAAGATTGTCACGTCACCTGTTGCTGTGATTTAAAAGTAAGAGTGTATGTGTGTGTGTATTTACTATTTCATAACATACACATAAAAATAAGTATACATAGTCCTATATCATACTAAAAGCTTCACTAATTGACTGACACCTTAAAACGGTCTATCTTACATGCAATTTCCTACAGCACATAATCAAGAGACTCATGCTTCAAATAGATGTAAATCCTTTGATCACACGTCAGGAAACACAGCCTTTCACGCCCAGTCTCCTCGCAGTCACACTAGATATTAGAGTTGCTTTTAGAGGCAGTATAATGATCGTAATGCAGAACACACAGAGAGAGGGAGAGAGGGAAGGAAAGGGAGTGTATGATTGTGTGTAAGGTTAGGTTACTATTATTACTGTTACTTCAAGGGAGCTTTGTGTAGTATTGTTGGAATGTAAAGAAAATGGATGAAAGAGTAAAAATTGATACACACACCGCGTCGTTATGAAGATAAAAGATTCTAATGGTATTTGTGATTTTTTTTTTCTTGTGTGTGTGTGTGTGTGTGTTTTGTTGAAAATTGTTGTGGCATGTTGAGTCAGAATAAAATTTGGTCTTCTTCTATTTACGTAACTCTGACATTTAAATAATTGTAAAATCCTTTGGAATTGCCTTGGGTATAATATCTTCAAATCAGGGATTCGACTGGAGCTTCCTGAAATAGCTTCAGAAATGAGAGAGAGAGAGAGAGAGAGAGAGAGAGAGAGAGAGAGAGAGAGAGAGAGAGAGAGAGAGAGAGAGAGAGAGAGAGAGAGAGAGAGAGAGAGAGAGAGAGAACGATAAGAGAGATTCCAAAATGCCATTGTTCGTTAATTTGTCCACGAATTCTATTGTTCAAGGTCATCTGCGACACATTTACAGTAATCACAAATCAACTTTTTTAAAAATTTCTTGCTAAAATTTTCAAAAACATCAATACTTCAGATTTTAGGAAGGAATTTAGAACTACAATCTGAAGACCTGGAGCCATACATGAACTGCATCTTTATACACATGAAAAAACATGACACATTACTCACCAAAGGCAGGGGAAAATAACGTTATATAATCACATCAACCAATCAATTTTACCCATCAGAGCCGTGAATCAGATTGGAATTGATCTACACAACATGAAAAAGAAATAAAACTACTACTACTACTACTACTACTACTACTACAAAACCAGAAGAGGGTCATTTGAGGAAAGCGCATGTAAGGGGATACTAAAGGGAAAGAGGAAAGAGGGGAAGCTATAGGAGGAAGAGGAGACAGTGAGGGAAGGTAGGTAGGTGATCATAGGGAGGAGAGAGGAGTTAATAGGGAGGGAAGAGAGGTATTAATAAAGGAAGGAGTGGTAGTCATGAGGGAGAGAGGGAGAGGTGTAATTCTAGAGCCCCATTATTAAGCAGGAAACATAACCTCATTAATTTGAACTATACTGTGGGGAAGCTAGGGAAGGAAGGGGAAGGGGAGAGAGGGAGGGAAGGGAGAGAGTGAGAGGTGAGGGGAAAAAAAGGGAAATAAGAGGAAAAAAGACATTTATTGTTATATATATTGTGAATTTTTGTAAAGAGTAATTATGTTTATTATTGTTTTAGTTATTAGTGAGCTGTGTTGAGGTTTATGACACACACACACACACACACACACACACACACACACACACACACACACACACACACCCACACACACACACACACACATATATAAACTCACTGACCAAGCCATTACCTTCATGAGACCGGAGCGTAAATCTTCGTTCAAATTAAACTAAATGGTTGGAAAAGGGAACGGAATATTTCGCTCAAGGGTTGCAGAAACTGAACCGTTTGTCAGCAGAAACTGAACCGCATGTGGACCAAGACTTTCCACTCAATAAGAACGAAGAAAATAAGAAGTGGAACGAAAGTCTTTGAAATCGATAAAGTTACGTCATTAAATAACTTCAAATATTTAAAACTTCGGTAATGAAAACGAGGGAAATAATAATATAAAGTTAATGATATTGAATTGGAGGTTATTTAGTGTCTATGAAATGGTGACTTTATTTTTATTCCTTTTCGGTCCCTCAAAAAGCAAGTATGTATGTATGTATGTATGTATGTATGTGTGTGTGTGTGTATGTATGTATGTATGTATGTATGCATTGATAGACTATGCATATACAGTATTAGTCAAAAGTATTATTACCTGCCTGATGTTGTTTTTCTCTTATTCCTATTGGCAATTCTTCTCTTTTATCTTGACAAAATTAGATTCTCTCTCTCTCTCTCTCTCTCTCTCTCTCTCTCTCTCTCTCTCTCTCTCTCTCTCTCTCTCTCTCTCTCTCTCTCTCTCTCTCTCTCTCTCTCTCTCTCTCTCTCTCTCTTCGTCCACTTCTCTATACAGTTCCATTATAATTTTTCCTTCTCTCTTCTCTTTTTCTCTTTACTTCCCAAACATCCTCATGCATCATTCTCTTTAGCTATTTCATTCTCTTCCCTGTTTCCCTTCCTCTCCTCTTCACTTCCTCTTATGAATATTACTCTTGACCTCTTCTGACCTGTCCTCCTCACCTGACCGTCCCATTTACCCCTCTTCACTACCTGCCCTTAACTGCCCTCTCAACGTATCCTCATCTCCTTCTTTCTCTCTCTCTCTATACTGATCTTGATTCAAAAACGTGATTATTGTTTGTTAAAAAGAAGAGATTTTTCAGTATTTGCACAGTACACAAGGTAGGAAGAGAAGGTAAAGTGATAGCATTAATCTTTCTCGTTGGATGTAATATTTTGTCTTTAACGAAATATCTAGGAATGTGATAGTGAAATATATTGTCGAAACTGCTACGTGTCTAGTTTCAGGTGGTGTTAGGAAGGGTATTGGGAGGTGTGAGTGGGGAGGAGGGGGGCGAGGTTATCTATGTGTCCTGTCCGTGAGTGTTAATGTGTATAAGTTTCAATACGTTTCAACTGTTTTATATTAAGTTATAAAGTGATACAGTGAAATACAATCTGATCTGACACGAAACTTATCCCCCTTTGCGTTTAGATAAAGGATTAAATATATATATACATCTTAAAGCAACATAGACTCAGCAACACAAACACTGATAGAAGAACAATACTAATGACAATCGCTGATACATAAAGATTGTCACCTATACACATAAATAAACACAATTATACAAGGGATTCGAACTGGGAAACGTATGTAAAATGTGATGTTAGTTACGTTACAGCCTCTCATGTATATAGTATTAGTATGTGAATGTAAGGAAGAGAATGTAGGTTAAGTTTAAAAAGAAAATGTACTGTAGGGTTGAATGTAGAGTTATAAGGTTTTAAATCAGCAGAAGAGTGAGTTCAGAGTGATTCCAGATGCCGTAATAACAAGTAATGATGGTAATTAAAAAGATATATTATAGTTTTTATCTCTCTCTCTTTCTCTTTCTCTCTCTCTCTCTCTCTCTCTCTCTCTCTCTCTCGGAATTGAAGGTAAAATATATAGAAGCTTACTTTAAAAAATAGAGTTATTCATTCACTTAAAAAAAATATCTATCAATGTATTTGTTATGAATTTATCAATGAGTGTTTTTTTTTACAATATATTAATTTCATACAAGAAAAAAAAAATAATCGGTTTAGCATTTTATTTTTCCTCTTGTTTTTTTTATTTTTATTTTTTTTATTATGTGATTGGGAACTTTTTTCTTTTTTTTCAATGGAATAATTTGCTTTGAAAAGGGAGACAAAATAAAACTATTTCTTTGATGTAGTTCCGTCTCGTTAATGACTGATGCTAATTTAGGAAGCTGTAAATCTGTAATACACGTACACGAGTACATACACACACACATACATACACACGCACACACGCTCATGCATACCTATCCGCTTGCAATAGACACCACCACCACCACCACCACCACCACCACCACCACCACCACCATCACCACCACCACCACCACCACCACCACCACCTTCACCTATACACCCATCACATTACATCCTCTATACACACGCATTATTAACCTGCTTTGACGGTCTTATAAAAGGTAAATAAACAATAGAATCAGAGAGAGAGACCCAGAGAGAAAAAAAAGAGAAAGAAAAAGAGAGAGAGAGAGGGTATGCAATCAGATCCTTTTGTCGAACCAATTTGTATAAAACTGGACCCCACGTGTTCGGTTCGGTTGTGTTTCTCTTCGGTTGAACATGAGGCCGAGATAGTGCAGTGGGCTGAAAAATGAAACTATATGAAAAGAAAGAGAAAGAGAAAGAGAGAGAGAGAGAGAGAGAGAGAGAGAGAGAGAGAGAGAGAGAGAGAGAGAGAGAGAGAGAGAGAGTTCTAGCATTTATGTAATATTTATTGTTTTATGTTTTGTGTTATGTGTGTCTAATGATGTGTGTGTGTGTGTGTGTGTGTGTGTGTGTGTGTGTGTGTGTGTGTGTGTGTGTGTGTGTGTGTGTGTGTGTGTGTGTGTTTATTTATTTCCTCTCATTTTCTCTCTCATCTCCGGTTTCCATCTTT
>JAPQNM010000017.1:7868818-7903818 GCA_029783475.1 Metacarcinus magister | reverse complement strand
CACTTCCGGCAGCTGTTTTGGGAGTGAAGGAGGATTAAGGGATAGAAAGAAACGATGAAAATGTGAGTTGCAACAGAAGGTGGGAAAGAAAACGTGGGTGAAGGAGGCGACCTGACAACTTTTTAGTGGAATCTCTTCGTGGGGGAAACTTTCTTAATCTATTTATTGCTCTCGAATTCTTTGTTTTTTTTTCAGATTCAGTTTTCTTTTTCCTTGTGGTTGTGGTGGTATTCTGAATATCCACTTTTAGGGTGAAAAAGTTTGTGAAGTTTGTAATAATTTCAACGTAAGAATTATTATAGCGTGATGATAAAGAATTATATGAGAGGAACGACTTTTGTTGTGTACCCTAATTGTTGTTGTTTTTTTATGGTAATTTCTGTAATAAATTCTTTGTCTCTTCAAACATTAAACAAACAATAAACAACGGAAAAAGAGGTGAATTGTAACACATTTCAAAGAAGAAGAATGAATGACAAAGAAAGTAATATGTATACTTATAAAAAACAACAATAATAATACCAATAATAATAACAACAATAACAATAACAATAACAATAATAATAATAATAACAATAACAATAATAATAATAATAATAATAATAATAACAACAATAACAATCAACAGCGTCTTACCTTAACCAGCAGGAGGCGCCACAAGGAGGGGAGAAGTAGAGCATCTCCTCCACACACCTGTCGGGAATGTAATTAGTCAAAATTAGAATAGGTAATGAGATTGCAGTTCCCACTTCGCCAGTTGTGTGAGGCGCAAATTACACTTAGAATGAACAGTAGTAGTAGTAGTAGAAATAGTAGAGATAATGATGATAATATTGAGGAAAATAGTAATAATGATACCACCACCATCACTACTACTACTACTACAACTAATAATAATAATAATAATAATAATAACACTAACAATAACAGTAACAACTACAACACAACATTAATCTCAACTTTCACCATCAACCAAAACACATACACAAGAAAAAACGTAATTCAGTGTATATAACTTTCCTCTTCTTTGCATTAAACTTTCTGGCAAAATACTCTCTCGCTTCCTAGTAAATCTTGTTCCACAGCCTTATTGAAAACCTAAACCCTGCTAACTTTATCCAGATTTACTGTTTAGATTCACCCTTTCTCGCGTGTAGGAGAAGGGAAGGGGGGAAGATGCACTCAATTCCTCCCTAGCGTGTAATAAAGTGAAATAAGGTGAGGATAAAGTGAGATAAGGTGAGATAAGAGGAAAATAAGGTGAGGATTAAGTGAATTTTGGTGAGGTTAAAAATAAAGTCATGTGTTTAATTACAATGAGGTGATAAAAAGTAATAATATAAGTCCGTTCTTTTATGTCAGATGTTAATTGTATGTAAGAGAATAGTGTCATAACTCTCTCTCTCTTTTTCTCTTTTCTTTCTCTCTAATTTTTTTTATGTTGATGTGTATGATGAATGAATGAATAAAAGGTTGGCTTCCCACATACATGAATACAATCACCATTCCAACGCAATCATTGACAAACACACAATGACATGAATATTAATAGTATGAATTATCAGTAGGTAATGACTATGGGCTCTCTCTTTCTCTCTCTCTCTCTCTCTCTCTCTCTCTCTCTCTCTCTCTCTCTCTCTCTCTCTCTCTCTCTCTCTCTCTCTCTCTCTCTCTCTCTCTCTCACACACACACAAAATAACAAAATATGAAAAATAAAAGAGGAAATGTATGGTGGAAAAATGTGTTATTGAGAGTAAATATAGACCACCAAAAAAAAATATATATATATATATATATATATATATATATATGAATAAAATAAATAAAATAAA
The DNA here is from genome assembly GCA_029783475.1 of Metacarcinus magister. Lineage (NCBI taxonomy): Eukaryota > Metazoa > Arthropoda > Malacostraca > Decapoda > Cancridae > Metacarcinus > Metacarcinus magister. Next base: position 7,901,985 of record JAPQNM010000017.1, on the reverse strand, counting down.
ATAAAATAAATATTCGTGGTTGATTTATGAGTTTGTTGTTACGTGACATATCGTTGTGACCTTCAACAAAATAAATAAAAAAAATGAAAAGAAATAAAAAACATATACACATGCAAATAAAAATATAAATAAAAACCTCTACACACACACACATACATATACACACATACACATCCATATCTACCTCCATGTCTACCTGAAAGAGCTGCATTAATTCAATACATCGCCACAATACAGCTATATACGAGGATACAAGTGTGTTGTTGTGAGGTTATGTGTGTGTGTGGGTTGAGTAAGGTTAGTGTGAGGTTGTGAGGTTAAGTGTACACGTGAGTGCATTGGGGTGTGGTGGGAGGGAGGGAGGGATGGAGGGAGGGAGGGAGGGAGGGAGGGAAGGCGGGAGGGAGGGGGGGAGGGAGAGGAGAGCAAGTAACGTCAGGTAGAAGCCAGATCAAGAAATGTGTGTTAGTGTTTCCATCCGAATACTCTAGTTATTTTTGAGAGAGAGAGAGAGAGAGAGAGAGAGAGAGAGAGAGAGAGAGAGAGAGAGAGAGAGAGAGAGAGAGAGAGAGAGAGAGAGAGAGAGAGAGAGAGAGAGAGAGAGAGAGAGAGATAATAAGGAAGGAAAGGTAGGATTGGTAGGTACAGGAAGGCAGAATGAGGGTTGTAAAATGTAACGGGAGTTGGAAAGAAAAGGAAAGGAAAGGAAAGGATAGAAAAAGAGGATAAGTGAAGAAGATTAAAGGATAAAAATCAAAAAATATACACATAGAAAAAGATACACGTAAGAGAAAGAGAAACAATCTAAGAAAAAAAATATAAATTGACTGCATGAAAAAAATTAGATTACAATTTGAAATATATATATATATATATATAATAAGGAAACAAGAGTACGTACCATGATCCACACACACACACACACACATACACACATACACACATATACACACATACACACACACACACACACACACACACACACACACACACACACACACACACCTGTTCCACTTTCTGGGATAAAAATTGAGTTTTAATGGTTCTTGAAAGGCCACATTATGTCTTCTACCCTTTTGACCTCTATTTTCTCCTCCTCTCCTCTCCTCTCCTCTTCCTTCTCCTCCTCCTCCTCCTCCTCCTAATCGTCCACCACTCTTGTTTTCTTCAATTTTCTTGCTAGAAGTTTTAATCTTTTTTCAATAATCTTGTTTCCTTCGTTTCTTTTGTCCATTTCATCATTTTGAGTTTTTGTTTTCTTTATATTATATTTTATTTTTACTGTACATTGTATCTTTATATTTTCTTTATTATGAAGTCTCTCCACATATACTTTTTTTCTTTTCTATTGCATTCAAGATTTTTTTTTTATACTTTTAAACGATTTCCAAAAGAACTAACCCTTTTTTTTCTCTCCTTTCTTGCAGGTTTTTTTTATTCTACATTCTTTTCTCAAAAACTTTCTCATTTCCTTGCAAACTTCTATTCACATTCTTTCTTTCTCCAAACTTTCTTCTTTCTTTCCTTCCTTTCCTATTCATCTAATTCCTGTTTCTGATTTTTCCTGCATATGTATTACACTCTCACTCTCACACTCTCACTCTCACACTCTCTCTCTCTCTCTCTCTCTCTCTCTCTCTCTCTCTCTCTCTCTCTCTCTCTCTCTCTCTTGTAATAAAACCACTTTAATTCCTAATATCCTACGTTTCTCTCCTCGTAAAGCTTCCCTAGGGACCCATCCTTTTTATCCTTCCCTTGGTAAATCCTGAAGGCTGGAAGGACTTTCCCCTGAGCCACCATACACTTCAAGATATCCTTCAGAGTCCTATAGGATCTGTGTAAAATCCTTCCGTGTTTTATTCTCTCCCTTATTGGTGTTTTCTTTTCCTGTGTGTGGTTTCTAGTCTCATCACGTTTACTGGTGTCTACAATTTCCTCGATCCTTTACTTAGGGTGTCTGATTCCTTTACTTAGACGATCTGATTCCTTATATTGGCCACTTGATCCCACCGTTCCGTGTTCTCGTTCACCTCAAGACGCTCCTTCCCTCATACCAGTAACAGCCTCAAGCCCTTTCCCCTCGTCTAATCCTATAAAGCTGCCCTCCTTTCCCCGTCCTTCCATCCTCTCATCGAATTGTACCTTCTTAGTGCTCGTAGGACTTCCTATTGCTCTCTCTTTCTTTCTCTTTCTCTTTTTATTTTCTCTCTCAAAAAATATTGTTCTTTTTTTAGTGATCTATACATGGGTTCTTTCTCTCTTTTTTTTTTCTTTTTCTTTCTCTCTTTCTATCTTCCTCTTCATTCTTTTTGATTGTCTATTATTTTTTGGCTTCATGAAACTTTATTCTTATCTTCAACTCTCTGTCTCTGTCTGTCTCTCTCTCTCTCTCTCTGTCTCTCTCTCTCTCTCTCTCTCTCTCTCTCTCTCTCTCATGAGCCTTTTTTATTTCCTCTTTTAGTGTTGCTCTAACCTCCTTATCTCCTCAACCTGATTCCCTTCACTTCCTCCTCCTCTTCCTCTTTCTCCTTCTCCTCCTCCTCCTCCTCCTCCTCCTCCTTTCAATCGCTTTGGTCAGACAATAATGTTATTACTATATTCCATTTCATCAATAGACAACAAAAAAACACAAATTAGTGGAAAAAAAAACCATAGAAAACAGAATTACTACACAACCACGGAATAAAATGAGAGAAAACCAGTGAGATTATTATTTTTTTAGGTATAACTCAACAAAACTCGGAGGTTATAATCATCCTCAACACGTTAATGTCCCTCCCGAGCCTCTCTAGTCATTCACGCCCATTCTGTATAACATTAACGACCTAACGAGGCAGTTAAACACAGAATTGCACATATTACTTCATGACAGTGACACAAATTTGCCTTCAGTGTGTGTGTGTGTGTGTGTGTGTGTGTGTGTGTGTGTGTGTGTGTGTGTGTGTGTTGATTTTTCCTTTGTGTTGATGAGCTGAGTTGCAAAATGTGTTACGGAAAAAAAACATATATTGGTGTTGATTCTATTTACCTTTGTTGTGTGTGTGTGTGTGTGTGTGTGTGTGTGTGTGTGTGTGTGTGTGTGTGTGTGTGTGTGTGTGTGTGTGTGTGTGTGTGTGTGTGTGTGTGTGTACGGAACGTGATTAAGGGCAGCACCAAAGACACGTTCCTGTATTATATTTGCAGGGAAAGAGAGGGAGGAGGAGGAGGAGGAGGAGGAGGAGGAGGAGGAGGAGGAGGAGGAGGAGGAGGAGGAGGAGGAGGAGGAGGAGGAGGAGGAGGAGGAGGAAGAGGGATAAGAGAAGGGAAGAAAAGAAGATGGAAGAAGCAAAGGTCAGAAGTGAGAGATAAAAGAGAAGTAGAGAAAAATGTTTCATATATGTTTTTAATCTCCTTTTTTTGGATACATTTGACTTATTCTCTCTCTCTCTCTCTCTCTCTCTCTCTCTCTCTCTCTCTCTCTCTCTCTCTCTCTCTCTCTCTCTCTCACATAATTTTTCATTATAATACATTCTTCATCTTATTAATTAACAAACTATTTCGTTCCACTTATAAGAATGAAAAGCTTTTGACCCAATTAGCGAGTTTTTTTTCTTCCCCCATTACACAAGCTACCCATTAAAAAAAAACCGCTTAATTGAACTACTAACCCATTACGACAAGTCAAGTCATTACCACCCACACTGAACCCCATTAACAGGCAATAGAAAACAATTAACCATACAATAATTAACTACTAACTACCCATTAGTCTCTATTACCCAAAGTTTCCCAATCACGTGAGTAATCTTGGGTTATAATGACCTGACTGGCCATTACCTGGGCCTGAGATTAATCATTCCTTGTCTTCCCCCGGGCTTAATGGTACTTATGTGCTTTGTTTTTAGGGTTATATTCAATTCCTTTGTTTATTTATTTATTTATTTATTTTTTTTTAGATAGTTTGTTTTGGTATACTGATGGATGGATCTCTCTCTCTCTCTTTTTCTCTCTTCTCTTTTATTAATATCATCTATCTATCTCCATCTTCTATTACGACTCTCCTATCTAGATTACTTTTCATATTAGTTTTCTTTTTAATTTCCTCTTTTCTTCATCATCGTTATTCATAATTTAATTTGTTTTTTTGTATTTTTGGGGGAAATTATTTGAGTCACACCTGAAGGAATGACATGCTAACCTAAAGAACAGTATTTTTTTTTATATATTAATTATTAGAGGAAAGGAATGTATTATTATTATCATTATCATTATTTTATTTTGCTATCATTATTATTATTATTATTTATTATTGACCCGTTGTAATGTATTGACTAGAGAATCAAAAACACGTATTCAAAGAGGCTGATGATGATGATGATGAAAGACTTATCTCTGCGTGTACCCTTCACCAATACTATGTAGCAGGATACAGTATTGACCTAACATCGATGTCAGCCTCAGCGGGGCAATGACTCCTGTGACCTTGAACGGATTATCGCCTCTATGCTGGTTGGTCTTCATGCAAAGGGGAGGGAAGTGAGGAAAAAAAAATGTAAAGATGAATAGAAATGGTGGAATGTAGCATTGGGTTTATATCATCTCTCTTTCTCTCTTTTCTCTTTCTTTTATCTCTATCTCTCTCACATAAAAAAAGTAAGGGATTGTTAGACTTGTAGGTTTGCTGAACATTTACCTGAATTTAACTTTTCAAACTTCCCCCTAAAAAAAAAGCAAATGAGAAAGAGAGACAGAGGCGGAAGTGAGATGCATTTTGAGTCATAATAACGAGCAAAATAAGCTGAGTACATGAACATAACTTTGCGAGACGAGTGAGTGGAATTCCAGATGCGGGATTGTAACCTTCATCTGGTGTGTTCCATCAGGATTTAGTTCCCGAAACACGAGGGATTCCGAGGCACGATCTCTCGCCTTTCAAAGCAGCGATTCCCACGTGAACTGAGTGAGCCTCGCTGGAGTGCCGTTCAGACAGGGACTCAGTGTGGCGTCTCTTTGCGCTCTTTACATCACACTGACAACATTTCATCCAGTTTAAGCATTACAGTGTGGCCACCAGACTGTATTGTGTTTATTTTAATGCCTTTACTCACTACTCAATCGGAAAAAATCACAAAATCATCACTATTTACGATAACTTCATTCCTTCAAAAATATATAAAACACACACGAGTGAAGTTTTATCTAAGACAGAAATCAAGAAATTTGCTCTGACTTCAAATGGTGATAAACAAGGTATTTCAGCGTGATTTTCTCCGTCATATATAACAAACATCTAACTACATGGCTATAGAGCATACCAGCGTGAGTGTGGCAGCGTGACAGCGTGACAGAACCTTGCAAAATAGCGTGCACTCCCTCAAGCCTCCAGGGACACAGGACGACACACTGGCAATGTCACACTAATAGCTTTTAACCAGCTGACGAGGATGTGTGTATTAGCAAATCCCTGAAGCGTGATGTGTTAATTGAAGCTTTATAACGAGGGAAACTGCTGTATAGAAAATTAATCACATGCCACGCAGGTTAATGGGGCCTTGACACACCTGTTTAAGAGGTATATAATAAACTACCTGTAAATTACTCTTATAACAAATTACTCTAGAAAACAACACCATTTAAACCTTAATACTAACAAAACAATAACTAATAATAATAATAATACTTAACACATGTTTATAAACGTTCCTTCAATGTGCTTAAAAAATTTTCAGCGACAACTTAATTTTTTTCGCTTCATAAATAACAGAGGTGATGCAGTTCCCTCCTGTTCTCCCTCCTAGTGAAGTAACGAGGGAGGGAGATAGAATTATTAGTTAATGTTTGAAGGGGAGAAGCGAAGCGGGAGGGAAGGAAGGGAAGGACAAGGGAAGGGGGAAGGGAAAGGGAAGGGGGAAGGGAGGGGGAGAGAAGGGGGAAGGAAAGGGGAGAGAAGGGGGGAAGGATCGAATCTGACCAGGTAATGAAATGGGTGATGGATAAGGGATGGGACGTTGGTAGTGGTTAGGTTACATACTACTAAAAAGGGAGAAAGATGTATTGAAAACAGATGAAAGGTGGTGGTGATAAAACTAGACTGAGGTGTTATTTTTATCATATCTCTCTCTCTCTCTCTCTCTCTCTCTCTCTCTCTCTCTCTCTCTCTCTCTCTCCCTCGGTAATCCCCCTCGACGTGTCAAATCCCTAATAGTTACGTGCATTTCACACTTTTATTGGTCTTCTACGCATCACTCACTCCCTTCCACACTCAACTGACGCCTCGTACCACACACAAAAAGGAAAAGAATTAGAAAAAAAACTAGATTCCACTACAGGTTCTCTTACTTATATCAAATAAAAAAAAATAAAGTTAGGATACAAGCAACCTTTTTTTTCTCTCCTATGTATATATAAATGTACCTATTATTATTATTTCTTTTACCACAGTTCTACCTGATACACGATAAAAAAAAATGGGAAACCAAAATAGAAAACGTAACCAAGACATGTGTAGTGACTCGTTTTTCATGCAACACCATAAATAAAAAAAATAAAAAATGGCAAAAAGAAAGGAATAAAAAATGAGAATAAAAAAGGGAAAAAATAGGAGAGAACAAGTGACAGAAGACCCCAAAGAGCAGCCACACCATTTGAACATCCCACCAACACGTCCAGAAAGAGGGGAGATGAGGAAGAATTATGAAATTAACCCATTCACCGTGATAATGCAAAAAGTTTCTTGTATCGCCTGTGATCTAAAAATTTATGATTTTTCAATCTATACATTGAATAATATGCTTAGGATAGTAAATTTCTCCTGGTTTATCCGATTTGAACAGAAGCATCAACACATCGTTTAGTCTTAAGTTACATAAGTTATAAAGCATTGAAGTTGAATACAAAACAATTTCAAAGCCATGATACGAGGGAAGCGCGTTGCCAGACGTATGATACGCCACCCACCTCACCATATATATATATATATATATATATATATATATATATATATATATATATATATACATATATATATATATATATATATATATATATACATATATATATATATATATATATATATATATATATATATATATATATACATATATATATATATATATATATATATATATACATATATATATATATATATATATATATATATATATATACATATATATATATATATATATATATATATATATATATATATATATACACATATATATACATATATATATATATATATATATATATATATACATATATATATATATATATATATATATATATATATATATATATGTATATATATATATATATATATATATATATATATATATTTATATATATATATGTATATATATATGTATATATATATATATATATATATATATATATATATATATATATGTATATATATGTATATATATATATATATATATATATATATATATATATATATATATGTATATATGTATATATATACATATATAACATATATTCATAATGACAGTTGTATAGTTTAATTAGGTGTATCAGATGCTGCAATGATATTTCCAATATCTCTAATAGCTTTCGGGAAAATGAGGAGGAAATTCATGTTTTTAAATAAATATTAAGTTTCATTTTACTGCATAATTATTAGTCATAGAACAAATATTCGTAATATCAGTTGTACAGTTTAATTAGGTGTATCAGCTGCTGCAATGATATTTCCAATATCTCTAATAGCTTTCGAGAAAATGAGGAGGAAAGTCATGTTTTTATATAAATATTAAGTTTCATTTTACTGCGTAATTATTAGTCATAGAACAAATATTCATAATGAGAGTTGTACAGTTTAATTAGGTGTATCAGATGCTGCAATTATATTTCCAATATCTCTAATAGCTTTCAAGAAAATGACGAGGAAAGTCATGTTTTTATATAAAAATACGGTTTTATTTTACTGCGTAATTATTAGTCATATAACAAATATTCAGATTCAGATTCAGGTTCAGATTCAGATGATGCAATAATATTTCCAATATCTCTAATAGCTTTCGAGAAAACGAGGAAGAAAGTAATTTAAAAAAAAGTAAAATTCACTATTTATTAGTACTAGTGAAAATATTCATAATGACAGTAGTAGATTTTAATTAAGTCTATCAGATGCTGCAATAATATTTCAAATATCTCTAATAGCTTTCGAGTAAATGAGGAGGAAAGTCATGTTTTTTATATAAAAATTAAGTTTCATTTTACTGCGTAATTATTAGTCAAAGAACAAATATTCATAATGAGAGTTGTACAGTTTAATTAGGTGTTTCAGATGCTGCAATGATATTTCTAATATCTCTAATAGCTTTCGAGAAAATGAGGAGGAAAGTCATGTTTTTATATAAAAATTAAGTTTCATTTTACTGCGTAATTATTAGTCATAGAACAAATATTCATAATGACAGTTGTACAGTTTAATTAGGTGTATCAGATGCTGTAATGATATTTCCAATATCTCTAATAGCTTTCGGGAAAAAGAGGAGGAAAGTCATGTTTTTAAATAAATATTAAGTTTAATTTTACTGCGTAATTGTTAGTCATAAAACAAATATTCATAATGACAGTTGTACAGTTTAATTAGGTGTATAAGATGCTGCAATGATATTTCCAATATCTCTAATAGGTTTCGGGAAAATGAGGAGGAAATTCATGTTTTTAAATATATATTAAGTTTCATTTTACTGTGTAATTATTAGTCATAGAAAAAGTATTCATAATATCAGTTGTACAGTTTAATCAGGTGTATCAGCTGCTGCAATGATATTTCCAATATCTCTAATAGCTTTCGAGAAAATGAGGAGGAAAGTCATGTTTTTAAATAAATATTAAGTTTCATTTTACTGCGTAATTATTAGTCATAGAACAAATATTTATAATATCAGTTGTATAGTTTAATTAGGTCTATCAGATGCTGCAATTATATTTCCAATATCTCTAATAGCTTTCAAGAAAATGACGAGGAAAGTCATGTTTTTATATAAAAATACGGTTTTATTTTACTGCGTAATTATTAGTCATAGAACAAATATTCAGATTCAGATTCAGATTCAGATTCAGATGATGCAATGATATTTCCAATATCTCTAATAGCTTTCGAGAAAACGAGGAAGAAAGTAATTTAAAAAAAAGTAAAATTCAGTATTTATTAGTACTAGTGAAAATATTCATAATGACAGTAGTAGATTTTAATTAGGTCTATCAGATGCTGCAATAATATTTCAAATATCTCTAATAGCTTTCGAGAAAATGAGGAGGAAAGTCATGTTTTTTATATAAAAATTAAGATTCATTTTACTGCGTAATTATTAGTCATAGAACAAATATTCATAATGAGAGTTGTACAGTTTAATTAGGTGTTTCAGATGCTGCAATGATATTTCTAATATCTCTAATAACTTTCGAGAAAATGAGGAGGAAAGTCAAGTTTTTATATAAATATATAGTTTCATTTTACTGCGTAATTATTAGTCATAGAACAAATATTCATAATGTCAGTTTTAGAGTTTAATTAGGTCTATCAGATGCTGCAGTGATATTTTCAATATCTCTAATAGCTTTCGAGAAAATGAGGAGGAAATTCATGTTTTTATATAAATATTAAGTTTCATTTTACTGCGTAATTATTAGTCATAGAACAAATAATCATAATGAGAGTTGTATAGTTTAATTAAGTGTATCAGCTGCTGCAATGATATTTCCAATATCTCTAATAGCTTTCGAGAAAATGAGGAGGAAAGTCATGTTTTTTATATAAAAATTAAGTTTCATTTTACTGCGTAATTATTAGTCATAGAACAAATATTCATAATGAGAGTTGTACAGTTTAATTAGGTGTTTCAGATGCTGCAATGATATTTCTAATATCTCTAATAGCTTTCGAGAAAATGAGGAGGAAAGTCATGTTTTTAAATAAATATTAAGTTTCATTTTACCGCGTAATTATTAGTCATAGAAAAAATATTTATAATATCAGTTGTATAGTTTAATTAGGTCTATCAGATGCTGCAATTATATTTCCAATATCTCTAATAGCTTTCAAGAAAATGACGAGGAAAGTCATGTTTTTATATAAAAATACGGTTTTATTTTACTGCGTAATTATTAGTCATATAACAAATATTCAGATTCAGATTCAGGTTCAGATTCAGATGATGCAATAATATTTCCAATATCTCTAATAGCTTTCGAGAAAACGAGGAAGAAAGTAATTTAAAAAAAAGTAAAATTCACTATTTATTAGTACTAGTGAAAATATTCATAATGACAGTAGTAGATTTTAATTAAGTCTATCAGATGCTGCAATAATATTTCAAATATCTCTAATAGCTTTCGAGTAAATGAGGAGGAAAGTCATGTTTTTTATATAAAAATTAAGTTTCATTTTACTGCGTAATTATTAGTCAAAGAACAAATATTCATAATGAGAGTTGTACAGTTTAATTAGGTGTTTCAGATGCTGCAATGATATTTCTAATATCTCTAATAGCTTTCGAGAAAATGAGGAGGAAAGTCATGTTTTTATATAAAAATTAAGTTTCATTTTACTGCGTAATTATTAGTCATAGAACAAATATTCATAATGACAGTTGTACAGTTTAATTAGGTGTATCAGATGCTGTAATGATATTTCCAATATCTCTAATAGCTTTCGGGAAAAAGAGGAGGAAAGTCATGTTTTTAAATAAATATTAAGTTTAATTTTACTGCGTAATTGTTAGTCATAAAACAAATATTCATAATGACAGTTGTACAGTATAATTAGGTGTATAAGATGCTGCAATGATATTTCCAATATCTCTAATAGGTTTCGGTAAAATGAGGAGGAAATTCATGTTTTTAAATATATATTAAGTTTCATTTTACTGTGTAATTATTAGTCATAGAAAAAGTATTCATAATATCAGTTGTACAGTTTAATCAGGTGTATCAGCTGCTGCAATGATATTTCCAATATCTCTAATAGCTTTCGAGAAAATGAGGAGGAAAGTCATGTTTTTAAATAAATATTAAGTTTCATTTTACTGCGTAATTATTAGTCATAGAAGAAATATCATAATGAGAGTTGTATAGTTTAATTAAGTGTATCAGCTGCTGCAATGATATTTCCAATATCTCTAATAGCTTTCGAGAAAATGAGGAGGAAAGTCATGTTTTTTATATAAAAATTAAGTTTCATTTTACTGCGTAATTATTAGTCATAGAACAAATATTCATAATGAGAGTTGTACAGTTTAATTAGGTGTTTCAGATGCTGCAATGATATTTCTAATATCTCTAATAACTTTCGAGAAAATGAGGAGGAAATCATGTTTTTTATAAATATTAAGTTTCATTTTACTGCGTAATTATTAGTCATAGAACAAATATTCATAATGAGAGTTGTATAGTTTAATTAAGTGTATCAGCTGCTGCAATGATATTTCCAATATCTCTAATAGCTTTCGAGAAAATGAGGAGGAAAGTCATGTTTTTAAATAAATATTAAGTTTCATTTTACCGCGTAATTATTAGTCATAGAAAAAATATTTATAATATCAGTTGTATAGTTTAATTAGGTCTATCAGATGCTGCAATTATATTTCCAATATCTCTAATAGCTTTCAAGAAAATGACGAGGAAAGTCATGTTTTTATATAAAAATACGGTTTTATTTTACTGCGTAATTATTAGTCATATAACAAATATTCAGATTCAGATTCAGGTTCAGATTCAGATGATGCAATAATATTTCCAATATCTCTAATAGCTTTCGAGAAAACGAGGAAGAAAGTAATTTAAAAAAAAGTAAAATTCAGTATTTATTAGTACTAGTGAAAATATTCATAATGACAGTAGTAGATTTTAATTAAGTCTATCAGATGCTGCAATAATATTTCAAATATCTCTAATAGCTTTCGAGTAAATGAGGAGGAAAGTCATGTTTTTTATATAAAAATTAAGTTTCATTTTACTGCGTAATTATTAGTCAAAGAACAAATATTCATAATGAGAGTTGTACAGTTTAATTAGGTGTTTCAGATGCTGTAATGATATTTCTAATATCTCTAATAGCTTTCGAGAAAATGAGGAGGAAAGTCATGTTTTTAAATAAATATTAAGTTTCATTTTACCGCGTAATTATTAGTCATAGAAAAAATATTTATAATATCAGTTGTATAGTTTAATTAGGTCTATCAGATGCTGCAATTATATTTCCAATATCTCTAATAGCTTTCAAGAAAATGACGAGGAAAGTCATGTTTTTATATAAAAATACGGTTTTATTTTACTGCGTAATTATTAGTCATAGAACAAATATTCAGATTCAGATTCAGGTTCAGATTCAGATGATGCAATAATATTTCCAATATCTCTAATAGCTTTCGAGAAAACGAGGAAGAAAGTAATTTAAAAAAAAGTAAAATTCACTATTTATTAGTACTAGTGAAAATATTCATAATGACAGTAGTAGATTTTAATTAAGTCTATCAGATGCTGCAATAATATTTCAAATATCTCTAATAGCTTTCGAGTAAATGAGGAGGAAAGTCATGTTTTTTATATAAAAATTAAGTTTCATTTTACTGCGTAATTATTAGTCAAAGAACAAATATTCATAATGAGAGTTGTACAGTTTAATTAGGTGTTTCAGATGCTGCAATGATATTTCTAATATCTCTAATAGCTTTCGAGAAAATGAGGAGGAAAGTCATGTTTTTATATAAAAATTAAGTTTCATTTTACTGCGTAATTATTAGTCATAGAACAAATATTCATAATGACAGTTGTACAGTTTAATTAGGTGTATCAGATGCTGTAATGATATTTCCAATATCTCTAATAGCTTTCGGGAAAAAGAGGAGGAAAGTCATGTTTTTAAATAAATATTAAGTTTAATTTTACTGCGTAATTGTTAGTCATAAAACAAATATTCATAATGACAGTTGTACAGTTTAATTAGGTGTATAAGATGCTGCAATGATATTTCCAATATCTCTAATAGGTTTCGGGAAAATAAGGAGGAAATTCATGTTTTTAAATATATATTAAGTTTCATTTTACTGTGTAATTATTAGTCATAGAAAAAGTATTCATAATATTAGTTGTACAGTTTAATCAGGTGTATCAGCTGCTGCAATGATATTTCCAATATCTCTAATAGCTTTCGAGAAAATGAGGAGGAAAGTCATGTTTTTAAATAAATATTAAGTTTCATTTTACTGCGTAATTATTAGTCATAGAACAAATATTTATAATATCAGTTGTATAGTTTAATTAGGTCTATCAGATGCTGCAATTATATTTCCAATATCTCTAATAGCTTTCAAGAAAATGACGAGGAAAGTCATGTTTTTATATAAAAATACGGTTTTATTTTACTGCGTAATTATTAGTCATAGAACAAATATTCAGATTCAGATTCAGATTCAGATTCAGATGATGCAATGATATTTCCAATATCTCTAATAGCTTTCGAGAAAACGAGGAAGAAAGTAATTTAAAAAAAAGTAAAATTCAGTATTTATTAGTACTAGTGAAAATATTCATAATGACAGTAGTAGATTTTAATTAGGTCTATAAGATGCTGCAATAATATTTCAAATATCTCTAATAGCTTTCGAGAAAATGAGGAGGAAAGTCATGTTTTTTATATAAAAATTAAGTTTCATTTTACTGCGTAATTATTAGTCATAGAACAAATATTCATAATGAGAGTTGTACAGTTTAATTGGGTGTTTCAGATGCTGCAATGATATTTCTAATATCTCTAATAGCTTTCGAGAAAATGAGGAGGAAAGTCAAGTTTTTATATAAATATATAGTTTCATTTTACTGCGTAATTATTAGTCATAGAACAAATATTCATAATGTCAGTTTTAGAGTTTAATTAGGTCTATCAGATGCTGCAGTGATATTTTCAATATCTCTAATAGCTTTCGAGAAAATGAGGAGGAAATTCATGTTTTTATATAAATATTAAGTTTCATTTTACTGCGTAATTATTAGTCATAGAACAAATATCATAATGAAGTTGTATAGTTTAATTAAGTGTATCAGATGCTGCAATGATATTTCCAATATCTCTAATAGCTTTCGAGAAAATGAGGAGGAAAGTCATGTTTTTTATATAAAATTAAGTTTCATTTTACTGCGTAATTATTAGTCATAGAACAAATATTCATAATGAGAGTTGTACAGTTTAATTAGGTGTTTCAGATGCTGCAATGATATTTCTAATATCTCTAATAGCTTTCGAGAAAATGAGGAGGAAAGTCATGTTTTTATATAAATATTAAGTTTCATTTTACTGCGTAATTATTAGTCATAGAACAAATATTCATAATGAGAGTTGTACAGTTTAATTAGTGTATCAGCTGCTGCAATGATATTTCCAATATCTCTAATAGCTTTCGAGAAAATGAGGAGGAAAGTCATGTTTTTAAATAAATATTAAGTTTCATTTTACCGCGTAATTATTAGTCATAGAAAAAATATTTATAATATCAGTTGTATAGTTTAATTAGGTCTATCAGATGCTGCAATTATATTTCCAATATCTCTAATAGCTTTCAAGAAAATGACGAGGAAAGTCATGTTTTTATATAAAAATACGGTTTTATTTTACTGCGTAATTATTAGTCATAGAACAAATATTCAGATTCAGATTCAGGTTCAGATTCAGATGATGCAATAATATTTCCAATATCTCTAATAGCTTTCGAGAAAACGAGGAAGAAATTAATTTAAAAAAAAGTAAAATTCACTATTTATTAGTACTAGTGAAAATATTCATAATGACAGTAGTAGATTTTAATTAGTCTATCAGATGCTGCAATAATATTTCAAATATCTCTAATAGCTTTCGAGAAAATGAGGAGGAAAGTCATGTTTTTTATATAAAAATTAAGTTTCATTTTACTGCGTAATTATTAGTCATAGAACAAATATTCATAATGAGAGTTGTACAGTTTAATTAGGTGTTTCAGATGCTGCAATGATATTTCTAATATCTCTAATAGCTTTCGAGAAAATGAGGAGGAAAGTCATGTTTTTATATAAAAATTAAGTTTCATTTTACTGCGTAATTATTAGTCATAGAACAAATATTCATAATGACAGTTGTACAGTTTAATTAGGTGTATCAGATGCTGGAATGATATTTCCAATATCTCTAATAGCTTTCGGGAAAAGAGGAGGAAAGTCATGTTTTTAAATAAATATTAAGTTTAATTTTACTGCGTAATTGTTAGTCATAGAAACAAATATTCATAATGACAGTTGTACAGTTTAATTAGGTGTATCAGATGCTGCAATGATATTTCCAATATCTCTAATAACTTTCGAGAAAATGAGGAGGAAAGTCAAGTTTTTATATAAATATATAGTTTCATTTTACTGTGTAATTATTAGTCATAGAAAAAGTATTCATAATATCAGTTGTACAGTTTAATCAGGTGTATCAGCTGCTGCAATGATATTTCCAATATCTCTAATAGCTTTCGAGAAAATGAGGAGGAAAGTCATGTTTTTAAATAAATATTAAGTTTCATTTTACTGCGTAATTATTAGTCATAGAACAAATATTCATAATGACAGTTGTATAGTTTAATTAGTGTATCAGATGCTGCAATGATATTTCCAATATCTCTAATAGCTTTCGAGAAAATGAGGAGGAAAGTCATGTTTTTATATAAAAATTAAGTTTCATTTTACTGCGTAATTATTAGTCATAGAACAAATATTCATAATGAGAGTTGTACAGTTTAATTAGGTGTTTCAGATGCTGCAATGATATTTCTAATATCTCTAATAGCTTTCGAGAAAATGAGGAGGAAAGTCATGTTTTTATATAAATATTAAGTTTCATTTTACTGCGTAATTATTAGTCATAGAACAAATATTCATAATGAGAGTTGTATAGTTTAATTAGGTGTATCAGATGCTGCAATGATATTTCCAATATCTCTAATAGCTTTCGAGAAAATGAGGAGGAAAGTCATGTTTTTATATAAATATTAAGTTTCATTTTACTGCGTAATTATTAGTCATAGAACAAATATTCATAATATCAGTTGTATAGTTTAATTAGGTCTATCAGATGCTGCAATATATTTCCAATATCTCTAATAGCTTTCGAGAAAATGAGGAGGAAAGTCATGTTTTTATATAAAATTACGTTTTATTTTACTGCGTAATTATTAGTCATATGACAAATATTCAGATTCAGATTCAGGTCTATCAGATGCTGCAATAATATTTCCAATATCTCTAATAGCTTTCGAGAAATGAGGAGGAAAGTCATGTTTTTTATATAAAAATTAAGTTTCATTTTACTGCGTAATTATTAGTCATAGAACAAATATTCATAATGACAGTTGTACAGTTTAATTAGGTGTATCAGATGCTGCAATGATATTTCCAATATCTCTAATAGCTTTCGAGAAAATGAGGAGGAAAGTCATGTTTTTATATAAAAATTAAGTTTCATTTTACTGCGTAATTATTAGTCATAGAACAAATATTCATAATGAGAGTTGTACAGTTTAATTAGGTGTATCAGATGCTGTAATGATATTTCTAATATCTCTAATAGCTTTCGAGAAAATGAGGAGGAAAGTCATGTTTTTAAATAAATATTAAGTTTCATTTTACCGCGTAATTATTAGTCATAGAAAAAATATTTATAATATCAGTTGTATAGTTTAATTAGGTCTATCAGATGCTGCAATTATATTTCCAATATCTCTAATAGCTTTCAAGAAAATGACGAGGAAAGTCATGTTTTTATATAAAAATACGGTTTTATTTTACTGCGTAATTATTAGTCATAGAACAAATATTCAGATTCAGATTCAGGTTCAGATTCAGATGATGCAATAATATTTCCAATATCTCTAATAGCTTTCGAGAAAACGAGGAAGAAAGTAATTTAAAAAAAAGTAAAATTCACTATTTATTAGTACTAGTGAAAATATTCATAATGACAGTAGTAGATTTTAATTAAGTCTATCAGATGCTGCAATAATATTTCAAATATCTCTAATAGTTTTCGAGTAAATGAGGAGGAAAGTCATGTTTTTTATATAAAAATTAAGTTTCATTTTACTGCGTAATTATTAGTCAAAGAACAAATATTCATAATGAGAGTTGTACAGTTTAATTAGGTGTTTCAGATGCTGCAATGATATTTCTAATATCTCTAATAGCTTTCGAGAAAATGAGGAGGAAAGTCATGTTTTTATATAAAAATTAAGTTTCATTTTACTGCGTAATTATTAGTCATAGAACAAATATTCATAATGACAGTTGTACAGTTTAATTAGGTGTATCAGATGCTGTAATGATATTTCCAATATCTCTAATAGCTTTCGGGAAAAAGAGGAGGAAAGTCATGTTTTTAAATAAATATTAAGTTTAATTTTACTGCGTAATTGTTAGTCATAAAACAAATATTCATAATGACAGTTGTACAGTTTAATTAGGTGTATAAGATGCTGCAATGATATTTCCAATATCTCTAATAGGTTTCGGGAAAATAAGGAGGAAATTCATGTTTTTAAATATATATTAAGTTTCATTTTACTGTGTAATTATTAGTCATAGAAAAAGTATTCATAATATTAGTTGTACAGTTTAATCAGGTGTATCAGCTGCTGCAATGATATTTCCAATATCTCTAATAGCTTTCGAGAAAATGAGGAGGAAAGTCATGTTTTTAAATAAATATTAAGTTTCATTTTACTGCGTAATTATTAGTCATAGAACAAATATTTATAATATCAGTTGTATAGTTTAATTAGGTCTATCAGATGCTGCAATTATATTTCCAATATCTCTAATAGCTTTCAAGAAAATGACGAGGAAAGTCATGTTTTTATATAAAAATACGGTTTTATTTTACTGCGTAATTATTAGTCATAGAACAAATATTCAGATTCAGATTCAGATTCAGATTCAGATGATGCAATGATATTTCCAATATCTCTAATAGCTTTCGAGAAAACGAGGAAGAAAGTAATTTAAAAAAAAGTAAAATTCAGTATTTATTAGTACTAGTGAAAATATTCATAATGACAGTAGTAGATTTTAATTAGGTCTATAAGATGCTGCAATAATATTTCAAATATCTCTAATAGCTTTCGAGAAAATGAGGAGGAAAGTCATGTTTTTTATATAAAAATTAAGTTTCATTTTACTGCGTAATTATTAGTCATAGAACAAATATTCATAATGAGAGTTGTACAGTTTAATTGGGTGTTTCAGATGCTGCAATGATATTTCTAATATCTCTAATAACTTTCGAGAAAATGAGGAGGAAAGTCAAGTTTTTATATAAATATATAGTTTCATTTTACTGCGTAATTATTAGTCATAGAACAAATATTCATAATGTCAGTTTTAGAGTTTAATTAGGTCTATCAGATGCTGCAGTGATATTTTCAATATCTCTAATAGCTTTCGAGAAAATGAGGAGGAAATTCATGTTTTTATATAAATATTAAGTTTCATTTTACTGCGTAATTATTAGTCATAGAACAAATAATCATAATGAGAGTTGTATAGTTTAATTAAGTGTATCAGCTGCTGCAATGATATTTCCAATATCTCTAATAGCTTTCGAGAAAATGAGGAGGAAAGTCATGTTTTTTATATAAAAATTAAGTTTCATTTTACTGCGTAATTATTAGTCATAGAACAAATATTCATAATGAGAGTTGTACAGTTTAATTAGGTGTTTCAGATGCTGCAATGATATTTCTAATATCTCTAATAACTTTCGAGAAAATGAGGAGGAAAGTCATGTTTTTATATAAATATTAAGTTTCATTTTACTGCGTAATTATTAGTCATAGAACAAATAATCATAATGAGAGTTGTATAGTTTAATTAAGTGTATCAGCTGCTGCAATGATATTTCCAATATCTCTAATAGCTTTCGAGAAAATGAGGAGGAAAGTCATGTTTTTAAATAAATATTAAGTTTCATTTTACCGCGTAATTATTAGTCATAGAAAAAATATTTATAATATCAGTTGTATAGTTTAATTAGGTCTATCAGATGCTGCAATTATATTTCCAATATCTCTAATAGCTTTCAAGAAAATGACGAGGAAAGTCATGTTTTTATATAAAAATACGGTTTTATTTTACTGCGTAATTATTAGTCATATAACAAATATTCAGATTCAGATTCAGATGATGCAATAATATTTCCAATATCTCTAATAGCTTTCGAGAAAACGAGGAAGAAAGTAATTTAAAAAAAAGTAAAATTCACTATTTATTAGTACTAGTGAAAATATTCATAATGACAGTAGTAGATTTTAATTAAGTCTATCAGATGCTGCAATAATATTTCAAATATCTCTAATAGCTTTCGAGTAAATGAGGAGGAAAGTCATGTTTTTTATATAAAAATTAAGTTTCATTTTACTGCGTAATTATTAGTCAAAGAACAAATATTCATAATGAGAGTTGTACAGTTTAATTAGGTGTTTCAGATGCTGCAATGATATTTCTAATATCTCTAATAGCTTTCGAGAAAATGAGGAGGAAAGTCATGTTTTTATATAAAAATTAAGTTTCATTTTACTGCGTAATTATTAGTCATAGAACAAATATTTATAATATCAGTTGTATAGTTTAATTAGGTCTATCAGATGCTGCAATTATATTTCCAATATCTCTAATAGCTTTCAAGAAAATGACGAGGAAAGTCATGTTTTTATATAAAAATACGGTTTTATTTTACTGCGTAATTATTAGTCATAGAACAAATATTCAGATTCAGATTCAGTTCAGATTCAGATGATGCAATGATATTTCCAATATCTCTAATAGCTTTCGAGAAAACGAGGAAGAAAGTAATTTAAAAAAAAGTAAAATTCACGTATTTATTAGTACTAGTGAAAATATTCATAATGACAGTAGTAGATTTTAATTAGGTCTATCAGATGCTGCAATAATATTTCAAATATCTCTAATAGCTTTCGAGAAAATGAGGAGGAAAGTCATGTTTTTTATATAAAATTAAGTTTCATTTTACTGCGTAATTATTAGTCATAGAACAAATATTCATAATGAGAGTTGTACAGTTTAATTAGGTGTTTCAGATGCTGCAATGATATTTCTAATATCTCTAATAGCTTTCGAGAAAATGAGGAGGAAAGTCATGTTTTTATATAAAAATTAAGTTTCATTTTACTGCGTAATTATTAGTCATAGAACAAATATTCATAATGACAGTTGTACAGTTTAATTAGGTGTATCAGATGCTGCAATGATATTTCCAATATCTCTAATAGCTTTCGAGAAAATGAGGAGGAAAGTCATGTTTTTATATAAATATTAAGTTTCATTTTACTGCGTAATTATTAGTCATAGAACAAATATTCATAATGACAGTTGTACAGTTTAATTAGGTGTATCAGATGCTGCAATGATATTTCCAATATCTCTAATAGCTTTCGAGAAAATGAGGAGGAAATCATGTTTTTAAATAAATATTAAGTTTTCATTTTACTGCGTAATTATTAGTCATAGAACAAATATTCATAATATCAGTTTGTACAGTTTAATTAGGTGTATCAGATGCTGCAATGATATTTCCAATATCTCTAATAGCTTTCGAGAAAATGAGGAGGAAAGTCATGTTTTTATATAAATATTAAGTTTCATTTTACTGCGTAATTATTAGTCATAGAACAAATATTCATAATGACAGTTGTACAGTTTAATTAGGTGTATCAGATGCTGCAATGATATTTCCAATATCTCTAATAGCTTTCGAGAAAATGAGGAGGAAAGTCATGTTTTTATATAAAAATTAAGTTTCATTTTACTGCGTAATTATTAGTCATAGAACAAATATTCATAATGTCAGTTTACAGTTTAATTAGGTCTATCAGATGCTGCAATGATATTTCCAATATCTCTAATAGCTTTCGAGAAAATGAGGAGGAAAGTCATGTTTTTAAATAAATATTAAGTTTCATTTTACTGCGTAATTATTAGTCATAGAACAAATATTCATAATGACAGTTGTACAGTTTAATTAGGTCTATCAGATGCTGCAATGATATTTCCAATATCTCTAATAGCTTTCGAGAAAATGAGGAGGAAAGTCATGTTTTTATATAAATATTAAGTTTCATTTTACTGCGTAATTATTAGTCATAGAACAAATATTCATAATGAGAGTTGTACAGTTTAATTAGGTGTATCAGCTGCTGCAATGATATTTCCAATATCTCTAATAGCTTTCGAGAAAATGAGGAGGAAAGTCATGTTTTTAAATAAATATTAAGTTTCATTTTACTGCGTAATTATTAGTCATAGAACAAATATTTATAATATCAGTTGTATAGTTTAATTAGGTCTATCAGATGCTGCAATTATATTTCCAATATCTCTAATAGCTTTCAAGAAAATGACGAGGAAAGTCATGTTTTTATATAAAAATACGGTTTTATTTTACTGCGTAATTATTAGTCATAGAACAAATATTCAGATTCAGATTCAGGTTCAGATTCAGATGATGCAATAATATTTCCAATATCTCTAATAGCTTTCGAGAAAACGAGGAAGAAAGTAATTTAAAAAAAAGTAAAATTCATATTTATTAGTACTAGTGAAAATATTCATAATGACAGTAGTAGATTTTAATTAAGTCTATCAGATGCTGCAATAATATTTCAAATATCTCTAATAGCTTTCGAGTAAATGAGGAGGAAAGTCATGTTTTTTATATAAAAATTAAGTTTCATTTTACTGCGTAATTATTAGTCATAGAACAAATATTCATAATGAGAGTTGTACAGTTTAATTAGGTGTATCAGATGCTGCAATGATATTTTTAATATCTCTAATAGCTTTCGAGAAAATGAGGAGGAAAGTCATGTTTTTAAATAAATATTAAGTTTCATTTTACTGCGTAATTATTAGTCATAGAACAAATATTTATAATATCAGTTGTATAGTTTAATTAGGTCTATCAGATGCTGCAATTATATTTCCAATATCTCTAATAGCTTTCAAGAAAATGACGAGGAAAGTCATGTTTTTATATAAAAATACGGTTTTATTTTACTGCGTAATTATTAGTCATAGAACAAATATTCAGATTCAGATTCAGGTTCAGATTCAGATGATGCAATAATATTTCCAATATCTCTAATAGCTTTCGAGAAAACGAGGAAGAAAGTAATTTAAAAAAAAGTAAAATTCACTATTTATTAGTACTAGTGAAAATATTCATAATGACAGTAGTAGATTTTAATTAAGTCTATCAGATGCTGCAATAATATTTCAAATATCTCTAATAGCTTTCGAGTAAATGAGGAGGAAAGTCATGTTTTTTATATAAAAATTAAGTTTCATTTTACTGCGTAATTATTAGTCAAAGAACAAATATTCATAATGAGAGTTGTACAGTTTAATTAGGTGTTTCAGATGCTGCAATGATATTTCTAATATCTCTAATAGCTTTCGAGAAAATGAGGAGGAAAGTCATGTTTTTATATAAAAATTAAGTTTCATTTTACTGCGTAATTATTAGTCATAGAACAAATATTCATAATGACAGTTGTACAGTTTAATTAGGTGTATCAGATGCTGCAATGATATTTCCAATATCTCTAATAGCTTTCGGGAAAAAGAGGAGGAAAGTCATGTTTTTAAATAAATATTAAGTTTAATTTTACTGCGTAATTGTTAGTCATAAAACAAATATTCATAATGACAGTTGTACAGTTTAATTAGGTGTATAAGATGCTGCAATGATATTTCCAATATCTCTAATAGGTTTCGGGAAAATAAGGAGGAAATTCATGTTTTTAAATATATATTAAGTTTCATTTTACTGTGTAATTATTAGTCATAGAAAAAGTATTCATAATATTAGTTGTACAGTTTAATCAGGTGTATCAGCTGCTGCAATGATATTTCCAATATCTCTAATAGCTTTCGAGAAAATGAGGAGGAAAGTCATGTTTTTAAATAAATATTAAGTTTCATTTTACTGCGTAATTATTAGTCATAGAACAAATATTTATAATATCAGTTGTATAGTTTAATTAGGTCTATCAGATGCTGCAATTATATTTCCAATATCTCTAATAGCTTTCAAGAAAATGACGAGGAAAGTCATGTTTTTATATAAAAATACGGTTTTATTTTACTGCGTAATTATTAGTCATAGAACAAATATTCAGATTCAGATTCAGATTCAGATTCAGATGATGCAATGATATTTCCAATATCTCTAATAGCTTTCGAGAAAACGAGGAAGAAAGTAATTTAAAAAAAAGTAAAATTCAGTATTTATTAGTACTAGTGAAAATATTCATAATGACAGTAGTAGATTTTAATTAAGTCTATCAGATGCTGCAATAATATTTCAAATATCTCTAATAGCTTTCGAGTAAATGAGGAGGAAAGTCATGTTTTTTATATAAAAATTAAGTTTCATTTTACTGCGTAATTATTAGTCAAAGAACAAATATTCATAATGAGAGTTGTACAGTTTAATTAGGTGTTTCAGATGCTGCAATGATATTTCTAATATCTCTAATAGCTTTCGAGAAAATGAGGAAGAAAGTAATTTTAAAAAAAGTAAAATTCAGTATTTATTAGTACTAGTGAAAATATTCATAATGACAGTAGTAGATTTTAATTAGGTCTATAAGATGCTGCAATAATATTTCAAATATCTCTAATAGCTTTCGAGAAAATGAGGAGGAAAGTCATGTTTTTTATATAAAAATTAAGTTTCATTTTACTGCGTAATTATTAGTCATAGAACAAATATTCATAATGAGAGTTGTACAGTTTAATTGGGTGTTTCAGATGCTGCAATGATATTTCTAATATCTCTAATAACTTTCGAGAAAATGAGGAGGAAAGTCAAGTTTTTATATAAATATATAGTTTCATTTTACTGCGTAATTATTAGTCATAGAACAAATATTCATAATGTCAGTTTTAGAGTTTAATTAGGTCTATCAGATGCTGCAGTGATATTTTCAATATCTCTAATAGCTTTCGAGAAAATGAGGAGGAAATTCATGTTTTTATATAAATATTAAGTTTCATTTTACTGCGTAATTATTAGTCATAGAACAAATAATCATAATGAGAGTTGTATAGTTTAATTAAGTGTATCAGCTGCTGCAATGATATTTCCAATATCTCTAATAGCTTTCGAGAAAATGAGGAGGAAAGTCATGTTTTTTATATAAAAATTAAGTTTCATTTTACTGCGTAATTATTAGTCATAAAACAAATATTCATAATGAGAGTTGTACAGTTTAATTAGGTGTTTCAGATGCTGCAATGATATTTCTAATATCTCTAATAACTTTCGAAAAAATGAGGAGGAAAGTCAAGTTTTTATATAAATATTAAGTTTCATTTTACTGCGTAGTTATTAGTCATAGAACAAATAATCATAATGAGAGTTGTATAGTTTAATTAGTTGTATCAGATGCTGCAATGATATTTCCAATATCTCTAATAGCTTTCGAGAAAATGAGGAGGAAAGTCATGTTTTTAAATAAATATTAAGTTTCATTTTACCGCGTAATTATTAGTCATAGAAAAAATATTTATAATATCAGTTGTATAGTTTAATTAGGTCTATCAGATGCTGCAATTATATTTCCAATATCTCTAATAGCTTCCAAGAAAATGACGAGGAAAGTCATGTTTTTATATAAAAATACGGTTTTATTTTACTGCGTAATTATTAGTCATAGAACAAATATTCAGATTCAGATTCAGGTACAGATTCAGATGATGCAATAATATTTCCAATATCTCTAATAGCTTTCGAGAAAACGAGGAAGAAAGTAATTTAAAAAAAAGTAAAATTCACTATTTATTAGTACTAGTGAAAATATTCATAATGACAGTAGTAGATTTTAATTAAATCTATCAGATGCTGCAATAATATTTCAAATATCTCTAATAGCTTTCGAGTAAATGAGGAGGAAAGTCATGTTTTTTATATAAAAATTAAGTTTCATTTTACTGCGTAATTATTAGTCAAAGAACAAATATTCATAATGAGAGTTGTACAGTTTAATTAGGTGTTTCAGATGCTGCAATGATATTTCTAATATCTCTAATAGCTTTCGAGAAAATGAGGAGGAAAGTCATGTTTTTATATAAAAATTAAGTTTCATTTTACTGCGTAATTATTAGTCATAGAACAAATATTCATAATGACAGTTGTACAGTTTAATTAGGTGTATCAGATGCTGTAATGATATTTCCAATATCTCTAATAGCTTTCGGGAAAAAGAGGAGGAAAGTCATGTTTTTAAATAAATATTAAGTTTAATTTTACTGCGTAATTGTTAGTCATAAAACAAATATTCATAATGACAGTTGTACAGTTTAATTAGGTGTATAAGATGCTGCAATGATATTTCCAATATCTCTAATAGATTTCGGGAAAATAAGGAGGAAATTCATGTTTTTAAATATATATTAAGTTTCATTTTACTGTGTAATTATTAGTCATAGAAAAAGTATTCATAATATTAGTTGTACAGTTTAATCAGGTGTATCAGCTGCTGCAATGATATTTCCAATATCTCTAATAGCTTTCGAGAAAATGAGGAGGAAAGTCATGTTTTTAAATAAATATTAAGTTTCATTTTACTGCGTAATTATTAGTCATAGAACAAATATTTATAATATCAGTTGTATAGTTTAATTAGGTCTATCAGATGCTGCAATTATATTTCCAATATCTCTAATAGCTTTCAAGAAAATGACGAGGAAAGTCATGTTTTTATATAAAAATACGGTTTTATTTTACTGCGTAATTATTAGTCATAGAACAAATATTCAGATTCAGATTCAGATTCAGATTCAGATGATGCAATGATATTTCCAATATCTCTAATAGCTTTCGAGAAAACGAGGAAGAAAGTAATTTAAAAAAAAGTAAAATTCAGTATTTATTAGTACTAGTGAAAATATTCATAATGACAGTAGTAGATTTTAATTAGGTCTATAAGATGCTGCAATAATATTTCAAATATCTCTAATAGCTTTCGAGAAAATGAGGAGGAAAGTCATGTTTTTTTATATAAAAATTAAGTTTCATTTTACTGCGTAATTATTAGTCATAGAACAAATATTCATAATGAGAGTTGTACAGTTTAATTGGGTGTTTCAGATGCTGCAATGATATTTCTAATATCTCTAATAACTTTCGAGAAAATGAGGAGGAAAGTCAAGTTTTCTATATAAATATATAGTTTCATTTTACTGCGTAATTATTAGTCATAGAACAAATATTCATAATGTCAGTTTTAGAGTTTAATTAGGTCTATCAGATGCTGCAGTGATATTTTCAATATCTCTAATAGCTTTCGAGAAAATGAGGAGGAAAGTCATGTTTTTATATATATATTAAGTTTCATTTTACTGCGTAATTATTAGTCATAGAACAAATAATCATAATGAGAGTTGTACAGTTTAATTAGGGATATCAGCTGCTGCAATGATATTTCCAATATCTCTAATAGCTTTCGAGAAAATGAGGAGGAAAGTCATGTTTTTAAATAAATATTAAGTTTCATTTTACCGCGTAATTATTAGTCATAGAAAAAATATTTATAATATCAGTTGTATAGTTTAATTAGGTCTATCAGATGCTGCAATTATATTTCCAATATCTCTAATAGCTTTCAAGAAAATGACGAGGAAAGTCTTGTTTTTATATAAAAATACGGTTTTATTTTACTGCGTAATTATTAGTCATAGAACAAATATTCAGATTCAGATTCAGGTTCAGATTCAGATGATGCAATAATATTTCCAATATCTCTAATAGCTTTCGAGAAAACGAGGAAGAAAGTAATTTAAAAAAAAGTAAAATTCACTATTTATTAGTACTAGTGAAAATATTCATAATGACAGTAGTAGATTTTAATTAAGTCTATCAGATGCTGCAATAATATTTCAAATATCTCTAATAGCTTTCGAGTAAATGAGGAGGAAAGTCATGTTTTTTATATAAAAATTAAGTTTCATTTTACTGCGTAATTATTAGTCAAAGAACAAATATTCATAATGAGAGTTGTACAGTTTAATTAGGTGTTTCAGATGCTGTAATGATATTTCTAATATCTCTAATAGCTTTCGAGAAAATGAGGAGGAAAGTCATGTTTTTATATAAAAATTAAGTTTCATTTTACTGCGTAATTATTAGTCATAGAACAAATATTTATAATATCAGTTGTATAGTTTAATTAGGTCTATCAGATGCTGCAATTATATTTCCAATATCTCCAATAGCTTGCAAGAAAATGACGAGGAAAGTCATGTTTTTATATAAAAATACGGTTTTATTTTACTGCGTAATTATTAGTCATAGAACAAATATTCAGATTCAGATTCAGATTCAGATTCAGATGATGCAATGATATTTCCAATATCTCTAATAGCTTTCGAGAAAACGAGGAAGAAAGTAATTTAAAAAAAAGTAAAATTCAGTATTTATTAGTACTAGTGAAAATATTCATAATGACAGTAGTAGATTTTAATTAGGTCTATCAGATGCTGCAATAATATTTCAAATATCTCTAATAGCTTTCGAGAAAATGAGGAGGAAAGTCATGTTTTTTATATAAAAATTAAGTTTCATTTTACTGCGTAATTATTAGTCATAGAACAAATATTCATAATGAGAGTTGTACAGTTTAATTAGGTGTTTCAGATGCTGCAATGATATTTATAATATCTCTAATAACTTTCGAGAAAATGAGGAGGAAAGTCATGTTTTTATATAAATATATAGTTTCATTTTACTGCGTAATTATTAGTCATAGAACAAATATTCATAATGTCAGTTTTAGAGTTTAATTAGGTCTATCAGATGCTGCAGTGATATTTTCAATATCTCTAATAGCTTTCGAGAAAATGAGGAGGAAAGTCATGTTTTTATATAAATATTAAGTTTCATTTTACTGCGTAATTATTAGTCATAGAACAAATATTCATAATGAGAGTTGTACAGTTTAATTAGGTGTATCAGATGCTGCAATGATATTTCCAATATCTCTAAAAGATTTCGAGAAAATGAGGAGGAAAATCATGTTTTTAAATAAATATTAAGTTTAATTTTACTGCGTAGTTATTAGTCATAGAACAAATATTCATAATATCAGTTTTACAATTTAATTAGGTGTATCAGATGCTGCAATGATATTTCCAATATCTCTAATAGTTTTCGGGGAAATGAGGAGGAAATTATGTTTATATATAAATATTAAGTTTAGTTTTATTGCCTAATTATTAGTCATAGAACAAATATTCATAATGACAGTTGTACAGTTTAACTTGGTGTATCAGATGCTGCAATGATACTTCCAATATCTCTAATAGCTTTCGAGAAAATTAGGAGGAAATTCATGTTTTTATATATATATAAAGTTTAATTTTACTGCGTAATTATTAGTCATAGAACAAATATTAATAATTTCAGTTTCACAGTTTAATTAGGTCTATTAGATACTGCAATGATATTTCCAATATCTCTAAAAGCTTTTGAGAAAATGAGGAGGAAATTCATGTTTTTAAATAAATATTAAGTTTCATTTTACTGCGTAATTATTAGTCATAGAACAAATATTCATAATGACAGTTGTACAGTTTATTTAGGTATATCTGAATCTGCAATGATATTTCCAATATCTCTAATAGCTTTCGGGAAAATGAGGAGGAAAGTCATGTTTTTATATAAATATTAAGTTTCATTTTACTGCGTAATTATTAGTCATAGAACAAATAATCATAATGAGAGTTGTACAGTTTAATTAGGTGTATCAGCTGCTGCAATGATATTTCCAATATCTCTAATAGCTTTCGAGAAAATGAGGAGGAAAGTCATGTTTTTAAATAAATATTAAGTTTCATTTTACTGCGTAATTATTAGTCATAGAAAAAATATTTATAATATCAGTTGTATAGTTTAATTAGGTCTATCAGATGCTGCAATTATATTTCCAATATTTCTAATAGCTTTCAAGAAAATGACGAGGAAAGTCATGTTTTTATATAAAAATACGGTTTTATTTTACTGCGTAATTATTAGTCATAGAACAAATATTCAGATTCAGATTCAGATTCAGATTCAGATGATGCAATGATATTTCCAATATCTCTAATAGCTTTCGAGAAAACGAGGAAGAAAGTAATTTCAAAAAAAGTAAAATTCACTATTTATTGGTACAAGTGAAAATATTTATAATGACAGTAGTAGATTTTAATTAGGTCTATCAGATGCTGCAATAATATTTCAAATATCTCTAATAGCTTTCGAGTAAATGCGGAGGAAAGTCATGTTTTTTATATAAAAATTAAGTTTCATTTTACTGCGTAATTATTAGTCATAAAACAAATATTCATAATGAGAGTTGTACAGTTTAATTAGGTGTTTCAGATGCTGCAATGATATTTCTAATATCTCTAATAGCTTACGAGAAAATGAGGAGGAAAGTCATGTTTTAATATAAAAATTAAGTTTCATTTTACTGCGTAATTATTAGTCATAGAACAAATATTCATAATGACAGTTGTACAGTTTACTTAGGTGTATCAGATGCTGTAATGATATTTCCAATATCTCTAATAGCTTTCGGGAAAAAGAGGAGGAAAGTCATGTTTTTAAATAAATATTAAGTTTAATTTTACTGCGTAATTGTTAGTCATAAAACAAATATTCATAATGACAGTTGTACAGTTTAATTAGGTGTATAAGATGCTGCAATGATATTTCCAATATCTCTAATAGGTTTCGGGAAAATGAGGAGGAAATTCATGTTTTTAAATATATATTAATTTTCATTTTACTGTGTAATTATTAGTCATAGAAAAAGTATTCATAATATCAGTTGTACAGTTTAATTAGGTGTATCAGCTGCTGCAATGATATTTCCAATATCTCTAATAGCTTTCGAGAAAATGAGGAGGAAAGTCATGTTTTTTATATATAAATTAAGTTTCATTTTACTGCGTAATTATTAGTCATAGAACAAATATTCATAATGAGAGTTGTACAGTTTAATTAGGTGAATCAGATGCTGCAATGATATTTCCAATATCTCTAATAGCTTTCGAGAAAATGAGGAGGAAATTCATGTTTTTATATAAAAATTAAGTTTCATTTTACTTCGTAATTATTAGTCATAGAACAAATATTCATAATGACAGTTGTACAGTTTAATTAGGTGTATCAGATGCTGTAATGATATTTCCAATATCTCTAATAGCTTTCGGGAAAAAGAGGAGGAAAGTCATGTTTTTAAATAAATAAAAAGTTTAATTTTACTGCGTAATTGTTAGTCCTAGAACAAATATTCATAATGACAGTTGTACAGTTTAATTAGGTGTATAAGATGCTGCAATTATATTTCCAATATCTCTAATAGCTTTCGAGAAAATGAGGAGGAAAGTCATGTTTTTAAATAAATATTAAGTTTCATTTTACTGCGTAATTATTAATCATAGAAAAAATATTTATAATATCAGTTGTATAGTTTAATTAGGTCTATCAGATGCTGCAATTATATTTCCAATATCTCTAATAGCTTTCAAGAAAATGACGAGGAAAGTCATGTTTTTATATAAAAATACGGTTTTATTTTACTGCGTAATTATTAGTCATAGAACAAATATTCAGATTCAGATTCAGATTCAGATTCAGATGATGCAATGATATTTCCAATATCTCTAATAGCTTTCGAGAAAACGAGGAAGAAAGTAATTTTAAAAAAAGTAAAATTCACTATTTATTAGTACTAGTGAAAATATTCATAATGACAGTAGTAGATTTTAATTAGGTCTATCAGATGCTGCAATAATATTTCAAATATCTCTAATAGCTTTCGAGAAAATGAGGAGGAAAGTCATGTTTTTTATATAAAAATTAAGTTTCATTTTACTGCGTAATTATTAGTCATAGAACAAATATTCATAATGAGAGTTGTACAGTTTAATTAGGTGTTTCAGATGCTGCAATGATATTTCTAATATCTCTAATAGCTTTCGAGAAAATGAGGAGGAAAGTCATGTTTTTATATAAATATATAGTTTAATTTTACTGCGTAATTATTAGTCATAGAACAAATATTCATAATGTCAGTTTTAGAGTTTAATTAGGTCTATCAGATGCTGCAGTGATATTTTCAATATCTCTAATAGCTTTCGAGAAAATGAGGAGGAAAATCATGTTTTTATATAAATATTAAGTTTAATTTTACTGCGTAATTATTAGTCATAGAACAAATATTCATAATGAGAGTTGTACAGTTTAATTAGGTGTATCAGATGCTGCAATGATATTTCCAATATCTCTAATAGCTTTCGAGAAAATTAGGAGGAAATTCATGTTTTTATATAAATATAAAGTTTAATTTTACTGCGTAATTATTAGTCATAGAACAAATATTAATAATATCAGTTTTACAATTTAATTAGGTCTATTAGATACTGCAATGATATTTCCAATATCTCTAAAAGCTTTTGAGAAAATGAGGAGGAAATTCATGTTTTTATTTAAATATTAAGTTTCATTTTACTGCGTAATTATTAGTCATAGAACAAATATTAATAATGACATTTGTACAGTTTATTTAGGTGTATCTGATACTGCAATGATATTACCAATATCTCTAATAGCTTTCGGGGAAATGAGGAGAAAATTTATGTTTATATAAAAATATTAAGTTTCATTTTACTGAGTAATTATTAGTCATAGAACAAATATTCATAATTACAGTTGTACAGTTTAATTAGATGTATCAGATGCTGTAATGATATTTCCAATATCTCTAATAGCTTTCGAGAAAATTAGGAGGAAAGTCATGTTTTTATATAAATATAAAGTTTAATTTTACTGCGTAATTATTAGTCATATAACAAATATTAATAATTTCAGTTTTACAGTTTAATTAGGTCTATCAGATGCTGCAGTGATATTTCCAATATCTCTAATAGCTTTCGAGAAAATTAGGAGGAAATTCATGTTTTTATATAAATATTAAGTTTCATTTTTCTTCGTAATTATTAGTCATAGAACAAATATTCATAATGACATTTGTAAAGTTTAATTAGGTGTATCAGATGCTGCAATGATATTTCCAATATCTCTAATAGCTTTCGAGAAAATGAGGAGGAAAGTCATGTTTTTAAATATATATTAAGTTTAATTTTACTGCGTAATTGTTAGTCATACAACAAATATTCATAATGATAGTTGTACAGTTTAATTAGGTGTATCAGATGCTGCAATGATATTTCTAATATCTCTAATAGGTTTCGAGAAAATGAGGAGTAAATTCATGTTTTTAAATAAATATTAAGTTTCATTTTACTGCGTAATTATTAGTCATAGAACAAATATTCATAAAATGAGTTGTACAGTTTAATTAGGTCTATCAGATGCTGCAATTATATATCCAATATCTCTAATAGGCTTCGAGAAAATAGCGAGGAAAATCATGTTTTTATATAAAAATACGGTTTTTTTTTTACTGCGTAATTATTAGTCATAGAACAAATATTTATAATATCAGTTGTACAGTTGAATTAGGTGTATCAGATGATTCAATGATATTTCCAATATCTTTAATAGCTTTCGAGAAAACGAGGAAGAAAGTAATTTTTAAAAAAGTAAAATTCAGTATTTATTAGTACTAGTGAACATATTCATAATGACAGTAGTAGATTTTAATCAGGTCTATCAGATGCTGCAATGATATTTCCAATATCTCTAATAGCTTTCGAGAAAATGAGGAAAAATGTCATGTTTTTATATAAATATATAGTTTCATTTTACTGCGTAATTATTAGTCATAGAACAAATATTCATAATGTCAAATTTACAGTTTAATTAGGTGTATCAGAACCTGCAATTATATTTCCAATATCTCTAATAGCTTTCGAGAAAATGAGGAGGAAAGTCATGTTTTTGAATAAATATTAAGTTTAATTTTACTCCGTAATTATTAGCCATAGAACAAATATTCATAATATCAGTTGTACAGTTTAGTTAGGTGTATCAGATGCTGCAATGATATTTCCAATATTTCTAATAGCTTTCGAGAAAATGAGGAGGAAAGTCATGTTTTTAAATAAATATTAAGTTTAATTTTACT
>JAPQNM010000017.1:7823818-7863818 GCA_029783475.1 Metacarcinus magister | reverse complement strand
CTCCACTCCTACATCCTTAAACACACACACACACACACACACACACACACACACACACACACACACACACACACACACACACACACACACATCACTGAACTGCGTCTTGAAATAGGAGTCACATAGTATTGGATTCCCTCTTCGCCTTCTTCCAAGAGAGATATATTGACACACATCTATCCTTGTATTCAGATCTGAAGTATCCATTTCTTATCGTGAGTAACAGAGAGAGAGAGAGAGAAAAAAAATCATCTTAGTAGAATGACGAGTGATTTCCTTATCCATTTCCTTTCCTCTTATATTTCAAAGGCGTCTATATAATTTTTTTTTTGCTCTCTCTCTCTCTCTCTCTCTCTCTCTCTCTCTCTCTCTCTCTCTCTCTCTCTCTCTCTCTCTCTCTCTCTCTCTCTCTCTCTCTCTCTCTCTCTCTCTCTCTCTCTCTCTCCCCCTTAAACATTTCCCAATAAAGTCTATCAATTATCTTGCTCCACTCCAGGAAATTTCTCACAATCCGATAATGTTTCCGACAATTTCTCTCACTCTCACAGTAATCCACAATTAATACTTTTTCTCCTTCCTTCCTTCACCACCATCATCACAAATAGCAATTCCTCTAACCAACAGACAATTCCTAGTTTCCCTCACTACTATAATTCCTTCCATGATACATTCCAGAGTTTCCCTTCCATTCACCTCCCATTTATTTCCCTTGATATTCCAGATGTGTTAGTCTGGTTAATGTTTCCTTATTGTTTCCTCCGAGTTTCTTTTTCTTTTTTTTATTCACAGCTCAGAAGACAAAGTACAGTTAGACCGCAAGCCTTCATATCGCTTTATAAAGAGGAAATGTTTCACGCAGCCTTGCCTTACGTTGCCTCGTGTTTACTTACTTTAAGCTGGAAATAATGTGTGTGTTTGTGTTTGTGTTCTGTGGGGTAAGGGTGTGTGTTTGTGTTTGTGTGTATGTTTGTGTGTGCGTATGTTTGTGTGTGTGTTTGTGTGTGTGTTATCTTCTTTTTTTTTTGCACCAGTGAAGGAAAGGCGAAAGTAATGCACACACATATACGCGGATAGGTACACGCACACGCACACGCACGCACACACAGCTGCAACCATTCAAGGCTCTCAGGCAGATGCACTGCCAGACCTTGCAAGAAAAAAAGAAAGAAAAGAAAATATGGAGATAGTAATAATTCTTTATGTGTTTGTGTATCTTGTGTGGGTGTGTGGGTGTGTGTGTGTGTGTGTGTGTGTGTGTGTGTGTGTGTGTGTGTGTGTGTGTGTGTGTGTGTTTTATATATAACCTACTTTGTGTGTTATATTATGTTTATCTCTTGTTTGTTATAAAAAAAAATCTCTCTCTCTCTCTCTGTTTTCCCTGCCTTTTTTTTCCTCCTCCTCCTCCTCCTCCTCCTCCTCCTCCTCCTCCTCCTCCTCCTCCTCTTCCTCCTCCTCCAGACACTCTCATCTTTGCCACTTGGAGGACAAAGTAAAATACACAAAGGAAAATTAATTGCCCCTTAAAGAAACTCTCTCTCTCTCTCTCTCTCTCTCTCTCTCTCTCTCTCTCTCTCTCTCTCTCTCTCTCTCTCTCTCTCTCTCTCTCTCTCTCTCTCTCTCTCTCTCAAGTGTGTTTATAAAGACGATAATTTTTCCTTCCCTCATCACGGAGCTAAAAATAATGATGCAACTTTTAATAGATACAAGCATATTTTTCACTCGTTACCCTCCCTACTCTCTCTCTCTCTCTCTCTCTCTCTCTCTCTCTCCTCCTCTCTCTCTCTCTCTCTCTCTCTCTCTCTCTCTCTCTCTCTCTCTCTCTCTCTCTCTCTCTCTCTCTCTCTCTCTCTCTGTATGCTAATTTGTATATTTTCTCTTCTATTCACAGGTAAGGAAGCTTCTCACATTTTACTGGTGATCAACACACGTAAGTTTGCAACACCTGAGAACGACACGAAGCCTCACCTGTACACCTTAATGAGGGCGTGTGTGTGTGTGTGTGTGTGTGTGTGTGTGTGTGTGTGTGTGTGTGTGTGTGTGTGTGTGTGTGTGTGTGTGTGTGTGTGTGTGTGTGTGTCGACTCATCTCACCTTGATAATAACTTTTATACATGGCAAATAAAACGAAAAAAATATATAATTCCTCCTTTTGATTATTATTTTTTTTATATACTTCCTTTAAATTGTATATCATATTTACTACACTAAATACACTAATAGACGAGAAAATGACAGTCATATAAGTACACAAGTAGCAAAAGATATAACTTAAAAAAAGAATAAAGCACGAGGTTAAATTGTAAATATCGCCATAAAAGTCTACGGGATCTAATAGATACTTTCAAAACTAGATTTTCAGTTGTATTGATGAAAAAACCGAATGACATCAAGGAAACGTATTGAACAAAAGGAAATGGGTGAAAATATTGGAGATGAAAACCATATATATCATTTAAAAGGCATAAATAAATAAATAAATAAAAAAATAAAAAAAAAGTAAAAGATGTAAATTCACATTGACTTAATAAAATCGCGTATAAATTATCATAACCATTATCATTATTATCATTATCATCATCATTATCAATACGATTATTATTATTATCATTATTATCATTACTATTATTATCATTATTACTATTATTACTATCATCCTCTCTCCGGCTTCCCTCCACCACCTCCTGGGCTAAGTGAGGTTACCTGGCCGCCTCTAGGTGTGTTGACCCCAGGTGACAAATGACACTCGTTCATCCCTCTCAGGAGCCACAGAAAACGAGGTGCAAGGAGGTGCTTCTCTAGATCCTGATACACCACCTCCTGTCCCTTGTGTTCTGGGGCTGATGAGGCGAAGGTGTTTATCATTACTCTCTCTCTCATTTTCTCTTTCTCTTTCTCTCTCTTTCTCTTTCTCTATCTTTCTCTTTCTCTCTCAATTTAATCGTCCTTTCTAAATTCCAAATGGATGAGAGAGAAAGAGAAAGAGAAAGAGAAAGGAGAGAGAGAGAAGAAAAAAAAAGATGCGTGACTGAGGGTTTGGGGAGGAGCAACAGAAGCATGAAAGGGTGAGGAGAGGTGAGGAGGGGGTGAGGAAGTGAGGGAGAGGAGAGGAGAGGTAGGGGTGAGGGGCTGTTGTCATGGATACGAGAAGGGTGGAGGGCGTGTGAGGGCTGTGGGAGGCTGTGGGCGTGGTCGAGGAGGGAGAATGTTTAGGTTGGACCCTTGGTGGTGGTGGCTGTGGTGGTGGTGGTGGTGGTGGTGGTGAAGGATAAAGATAGTAGAGAAAAAATCCTTCTCAGTAATCCTTCACTTTCACTTCGTTCCTAAATGTTAACTTTTTTGTAATCTAACGTTGAATTATTTTAACCATTTTCTCTATTTTTAGGTTATCTAGAATTACCTGTTGATTCGCTTTCCTTCCTTTTTTTTATCACCTCAATTTATCACGGTCTGAAGGGTTTAAAAAGGGACACAAATTCACGGTAATTTAATGCACGAGTTTGAAATGGATCCAGTAAATGTCTCTTCCAGTTTTCACGTTACGACCAGATTTCATCATTCTGGACGATACGAAAACTCATCCCTTTTCCAGCGTCCCGCCCGTACACCGCCCATTCCAGTGTGGCGAATATTTGTTTTTTGCTGGAATGCACTTTTCACTTGTCATTTGTTTTTAGCGAACATCTGGTTTTACGATTTTTTTCCACCCCAAAAACCCCGATGAAAGGAGTTTTGGCTTCGTATAAACTTCGATACTGAAACTAAAGGTGACTTGCCAAGGTAAGACTGAATTAACTAAGGCAATACTACAGTGTAATTCTTTCCCTTGACAAGATTGAGAGAGAAGATGAAACTCCAATCACAACAAAACCAATATAAAAAAATAATATATAAAAAATCATATTGTGAAAAGTACCTATGAAAATATATTAACATAAACGACAACTCAATCAGAAGGAGAATGTAATAGAAAACGGAGTAACAACCACAAACTTAAATATTTTCCTAGTGGAGCAAAATAACACTGTAACGAAACATCAGCTCAAGGCAGCGTGTCAACCTCATCTCACTCCTTCGAAACCAGAGACGTTAAAGTCGACAATATACGTGAGTTAGCATCAAATTTATGGCAGGTTTTATCGGTAGCAAGACCAAGTAAGGCGACATAAATGCACCAGTTCGAAGAGAAACAAACAGCCCAGGCAAGTGAAGGTTATGTTAGGTTAGGGAGTGAAGGGAGGGGGAAGCGGGGAAAAAAGTAGGGAGAAAAAAACAGAGTCGTGATGGGTGATGGGAAAGAACAAGGAAAGGAAAGGCAAGTGGCAGAAGAAGGGAGGTGAGGAAAGAAGGAAAAAGTAATGATAGAGGAAGTAGGGTGAGGGAAAGACAAGAAAAATTACAGGAGGAAGAGAGGAAACATGCAGGTCAAAAGAGAGAGAGAGAGAGAGAGAGAGAGAGAGAGAGAGAGAGAGAGAGAGAGAGAGAGAGAGAGAGAGAGAGAGAGAGAGAGAGAGAGAGAGAGAGAGAGAGAGAGAGAGAGCGCAGGTAAGAATGCAAAAGAGGAAATCACAAATCCACAAGGGTAAACAAGGCGTAGAAACCGAGGTGCAGGAGGAAAGAGAAACAAAAGAGTAACAGAAAACGTAAGTGGCGAAGCGCATTTAACAATCACTTAAATAAATAAATAAATAAATAAATAAATAAACAAACTTAAATAAGAGAAAAAACATGAATACAAGATAGAATAAGAAGAAAAGAAGAAAAACATATCTAAACGAGAAGAACAAGGAAGAAAAACAAACGAAACACACCATCCATACATAAACACTAAACCAATTACCTTCATCTACAATAAACACCTAAACACACAAGGATAATAACTAACTACACAAAGAAAACGAAGGATTGGAACTACACGAGAGGGGAGAATCAGAATCACAATCACAAACATTTCGCTCAGTTATTCATAGAAACTCACATCCATTGCAATTATATCCTACTTCCCTCTCTCTACCTCTCTCTTTTTTTTAAGCTACCTTCAGAGCCGTGCATGTAGAGCCAACGGGGAACACGTCTCTTACCTGAAGCGATGCAGTTGATGATATAAACTATAGTAACAGTATATTCATTCACCAATTTTATCTCATCGGTTTTAGCATCCTTGGCTTCGTAATAAAATCAATAGACTACAAATTGAGAGAGAAAAGTTAGAAAAATCACGGTGTTTATATTTTTTTTATACCTCTTTTCATTTCATATAGTTAAAATATCATACAATTAGAAAAAAAAACAAGCTTAGCATCCATGTCTTCGTAATAAAATCAATAGACTTAAAAAATGATAAAAAGAAGTTAGAAAATGCACATTATTAATATTCTTTTACGTTTTTTCCATTTCAACAGTTCAAATATCATACAATTAACAAAAAACCAAAACAAGCTTATTAACCTACATACAATCACCACATACACCTCAACAAAAATAAGCTAGTCAGTCAGTCATACGTGTGAGTTAATATCATATAACAATTCCCCCTTTTTTAGGCATGAATTCAGTGTTGCCATGTCAGAGCGGTGAGCCTCGTCCTCGTCCCCTACAGCGTGGAGGCAAATTACTACAGAAACATGTGACTAACGCAATGGGGCTTTACAATGGCGGGTAAAAGGCTGTGTGTGGAGAGCAATACCAACAAAGAGAGAGAGAGAGAGAGAGAGAGAGAGAGAGAGAGAGAGAGAGAGAGAGAGAGAGAGAGAGAGAGAGAGAGAGAGAGAGAGAGAGAGAGAGAGAGACACACACAGACATACACACACATTTCGTGATGGAAAGGGAAAGGAAAGCCAAACAAAGGGATGCAAAGGAGAGGAAACAGCGACAAGCCTGGACAAGCACACTCATGAGAGAAACAAAGGAAACAAACACACGATAGGGGGAAAAAAAGCTAAAGAATAGACAAAATTATATAACAAAAGAGAGAGAGAGAGAGAGGGAGAAAAAAGCTAAAACGAGTTCAATAAAAGGAAGCCATTTCAGTAAAGCTTCAAAAAAAATTCAAATGCTCACTGCCTTTAGTCCTCGTTTTTCCCGTTTTCTTTCCCTCCAAAAATTCTTGCTCTTTTCCTGGCATTGGCTTCAACACCGCATGACCTTGAAACCTCCTGCAGCCGCCACCAACTCGAATGATTCTGAGTAAGGGAATCGGATACCTTTATTGGGTTCTGCGTGCATCTTTAGGCCACAAGGAAGGGTTCCACAGACAGCTGGTAATGCCTTTGTAGCGGGGAAACTGTGCCCTGTGATGCTATGTTATGTTTCCTTAGTGCTGAGGAAAGTGAGAGTTGGTAAAATGTCAATAGAAACGGTCGGTTATGTTTATATTTTATTCATATTGGATTTCCGCGTCAGTTACTATTCATATCATGGTTTTTTCTCACTATTTTTTACCATATGTCACTCACACACCCTCACACACGCTCAATATAACCTTCTCTTTCTCTCCCTCCTCCTTCTCCTCTTTCTTCCTCTCATTCCCTATTCCTCACACACCTCACACATCCTCCTCTCCTCTTCCTCCACATCCCACACTCGCCACACCATTACTGACTTCCTTATCAATCAGTCTCTCCTAGCACCTCCACCCTACCTCTTCATCCCACCACGTAAGGACTGAGTTTCCTTCCTACATCTATCATGGGTGGATAAAAATTCCTTCTCGTTCATCAGCGGGAAGGATCACACACCGAGCCATCCCGAGCAAACATTTGAGGAGTTCTTTGCTAAACGATGTAACTTCCATCATTTTTCCTTACTAGTGTTGGTGCAGGCGTGGTATTCGCTCTCAACACACTGCTACTTGTATACTAAATGATAGATCGCAGTGACGTTTTCTCAGTTTTCATCTTCATTCATATTTGTTATGGTTATTACTAGTGTATGTGGCTGAGGAAATTGCACTACTATTATTACTATTACTATTACTACTACTACTACTATTACTACTACTACCTTATTCATTTCATTATAATCTCCTACGTCATTACTATTAAGCACTCACTACCACCACCACACCACCACCACCACCACCACCACCACCACCATCATCACCATAATGGCCAGCAATATGACAACTACTTTGCTCGCTCATACCTTCATTACCTCTCTTATTGCAGTAATTTTAATTACCTCCCACCAACACCATCACCATCACCATTAAATTTCCTATCAACATCACTACTATCAATAACATCACCACCAATAACAATCACCATTAACAACACCATTACACTATCATTCTCTCACTAACATCACCATCACCACAGAAGAACACAACAAACACCAATTTCTACATCACCATCACAACCATTAACGCTTTTTAGAGAACCCACATGATGGTGACAAGTTAATTCACCCACCACCATCACCACCACATGTGCTGTCATCACTATTCATCACCACCACTCACCACCCTTCCAATCACCCTCCCTCCCGATGACTAAAACTCCAACAAGCCATTAGTGTCACGTTAATTCGAATCCTGTGTATCGAAATTCATCCTCATTTGGACACACCGTACCTCGGGCTTCATTCATTTCAATAAATAATACAGTTATCTACGGTTCGCTGGCCCGGTCCATTCCTGCTAAATGAAAGCCTTAATAAGATTCACGTGTTTGGTCCACTCACGAAAAATAATGAATACAATGAGACGAGTGGAACAACCTAATAATTTGTACAAGATTGAACAAATGGTGCTGGTAATTAGATTGATGTTTCACGGGAGATTATAGATAAACACACACACACACACACGCACACACGCACACACACACACACACACGCACACACACACACACGCACACACGCACACACACACACACACACACACACAACATTACTGAAAGACTAGGAAAAAACTTACTAAATCAGCGTTAATTTCCACCTCCTGACAACATCTTCGTAAGTGTTTCAAACGAGGAGGAGGAGGAGGAGGAAGAGGAAAATAAGGAGGAAGATAAGGGAAGGAAAAGAGGAAAGGGTAGAGAGGAGAGTAACTTCCCTTGTTCCTCTCCTTCTCTTGTTCCTCTCCTTCTCTATACTTCCCTCCCTCCCTCCCTCCCTCCCTCTCTCCTTCCATCCCTTAAGACTCTGATAGTGACCCTTCCCATCGCCTTCAACCAATCCAGAGATATTTTTTTTCCTCCTACGTCTAAGCATCTCTTTGTCTCCTCCTTGTTAGTGGAATTTACAAGATACGTGTAGAGAATTGATACCACTGTGTGTGTGTGTGTGTGTGTGTGTGTGTGTGTGTGTGTGTGTGTGTGTGTGTGTGTGTGTGTGTGTGTGTGTGTGTGTGTGTGTGTGTGTGTGTGTGTGTGTGTGTGTGTGTGTGTGTGTGTGTGTGTGTGTGTGCTGTGTGTGTGTGTGTGTGTGTGTGTTTATGGAATGTTTTCTTATGCATTATCGAATGTTGAAACAGCAATCTCGTGTTTCCACAAAGGTTTAAAATATTGCTTGTATCAATATACTTTCATTTATACTTTTTCTCTCCTCTTATTTTTCTATTCTTCTTCTTCTTCTTCTTTTTCTTCTTCTTCCTCCTCCTCCTCTTCTTACATTATTCCTCCTCCTCCTCCTCTTCTTCTTCCTCCTCCTCCTCCTCTTACATTAGAGTCACACTATCTTGATCCTTGTTTTCTCAGTTGCTTTTTTTTTTTCTCTCTCATGAAGAACTTTTACTTTACACAAATATTTCAGACTCTCTCACTCTCTCTCTCTCTCTCTCTCTCTCTCTCTCTCTCTCTCTCTCTCTCTCTCTCTCT
Source organism: Metacarcinus magister (assembly GCA_029783475.1). NCBI lineage: Eukaryota > Metazoa > Arthropoda > Malacostraca > Decapoda > Cancridae > Metacarcinus > Metacarcinus magister. The sequence continues at coordinate 7,855,006 of JAPQNM010000017.1, read as the reverse complement.
CTCTCTCTCTCTCTCTCTCTCTCTCTCTCTCTCTCTCTCTCTGAGGTCTTTATGCAAGCTTCTTTTGTGGTGCAGGTTTTAGTAAAGGAATTCTGATTGCTTTCTGAATCATCTCCTTCTCCTCCTCCTCCTCCTCCTCCTCTTCCTCCTCGTATTCCTTCTTCTTCTTCTTTTTCCTTCTCCTTCTTCTCATCTTTCGTACTGTCCATTCTCATCTCTTTCTCAATTCCTCAAATATCATTCTCTCTCTCTCTCTCTCTCTCTCTCTCTCTCTCTCTCTCTCTCTCTCTCTCTCTCTCTCTCTCTCTCTCTCTCTCTCTCTCTCTCTCTCTCTCTCTCTCTCTCTCTCTCTCTCTCAGCATCACTCTTGCTTCTCATCTCACAAGTCGCGCCGTATTATGAAAATTCCTTCTTTCTCCTCAACGTTTTTAAAGGTGACTCGCTCCCTCTTAACGAAATGGGTTCAAAAAGACACACGCACACGCACACGCACGTACATATAAGAATCATGTTTAACTCCATTCATTCTTTCCTACACACACATACATACATTTCTACAAGTTATTTCTGACACTCATGCTATTTGGTACTGATTTTTACACTACATCAAAGACCAAAACTTATTATATAAACTAATTTACACATGATTGACTAGTTATAGGTAAAAATATTTTCTAGTATTTGTCTCTGCATTGCATTACATTACATTATATATCGAGAAGCCTACCAATAGTATCTTATATCACATGTCATTACTACTACCATCACCACCACCACTACTACCACCACCACCAAAGGCAGCGCGTCCCTTCATCCTTCCTCTCCCTCCTTTCACCTTCTCCTACCCCTCCCCGCCCCTCCGTGCCCTTCAAGCCTCACATGACAGAGTCCCGTGGGAGGATCACCTCTCACCTCGACCTTAGTGAGGGTGAATGAAGCGAAAACTTGATCCGCTGAAGCACTAGATTTACCTTTGAGTTTCCACAGGTGAATGAGAACTCGTGTGTGTGTGTGTGTGTGTGTGTGTGTGTGTGTGTGTGTGTGTGTGTGCGTGTGCGTGTGCGTGTGCGTGTGCGTGTGCGTGTGCGTGTGTGTGTTATAGGAAAGCCAGTACCAGGTGACTTGAAGGAGGAAGAAGAGGAGGAAGAAGAGGAGGAGGAGGAAATGCGTGTTCAGATTAATCTATAAATAATTTGCTTTTCTCTATTTATTTCTTCTCCCCTTTCTGTTTCTCCCCTTCCCCTCCTACATCTTCCTTCCCTCCTCCCCTTCCTTACTAATTCCCTTTACTCATTATCCTTCTTTTAGCCTCCACCCCAAAGCCTATCTCTTTTGGGTCTAAACTTAAATTTTCTTCTGCATTTCCTCCTCCTCCTACTCCTCCTCCACTGCCCCTTCTCCTCTTTCTCCTCCTTTTAAAAAACCTTAATAACACCGATTCAAACTAACTAAAGGAATCATTAGGACGAAAATAATCTACATATATACAAAAAAAAAAAAGAAGTTAAGTCTTCCACTGTAATCTTTGTACCCCATCATCTTTGTAACCATTTTTATTGTACCCCCTTTTCTTTACCTCATTTTCCTGCAGCCCGGAAGAACTTTACAGCACAGAAGATAAAAGAAATAATGAGAATCGGGTCTGGTCTGGTCTGGTCTGGTCTGGCTTGGTTTGGTTTGCTGTTCAGATGTTTTCGTCTTTCTTTCTTTCGTCGACAAAATCGGTATTGGAAAAGTTTGGGTGATCTTGGTGATATAGAAAAGACAGAACACTCGTACCCTGTGTAATGATAACAATCTGGATGGTGCACACACACGCACACACGCACACGCACACGCACACACACACACACACACACACACAGATCGCAAATCACGTAGATACAGTCGGTGATTAATAGAAAACGATTCTACGTCGAATAATTATTTTAATCTTCTTAGTTTAATCTCTCTCTCTCTCTCTCTCTCTCTCTCTCTCTCTCTCTCTCTCTCTCTCTCTCTCTCTCTCTCTCTCTCTCTCTCTCTCTCTCTCTCTCTCTCTCTCTCATGTCCAGTTTCTATTTGTCCAATTGTCTGAATATATTTATCGTTATTTCTCTGTTCGAAGCAAAATTTACATACTTTAAAAGCGTTTGAAAGAATTTTATCGTGACTTAAAACTTTTCCTGCATCTTCTTTCTCTCTTTCTTCCTTTCCTCCCTCCTTCAACAATACTTTATTCTCTTTCTCACATCCTTCCTTCCTTCCTTCCTTACTCACTTACTTCCTCTCTTTACTTCACATTTTCCTCGTTTCTCCCGGCACAAAGAGACGTAACAAATTAAGGTCGGTGTTAAAAATGATTGAGATATGCAAATCGCACCTCTACTATGTTGGCGTTCCTAATGGCAAGACAAATAGGGAAGTTCGGACAGCATTTCTGATTTGTTAACCTTTCTCTCCAACGCCTGTTTGAGCAGAGTTAAGGAAGGCTTGGCACAGTAGGTTCAAGAGGCATGGGAGGAGAGGATGAGAGCAGGAAACAGGGTGGGAAAGGTGGAAGAGTGAGTTGTCAGTACAAATTATTTCATTAACGTTGACTTTAGTGATATACATTAAGTTTTTGTTTGGTAATATGTAGGAGAACAAATTTTTATATATACGTATACTAGTTTTTTACATATTAACCCTCTTTTTAATTGAATAAGAAAAGAAACCCTATATTATGTACTTAAATTCATAGTATTAGTGTTTAAATTTCATGGTGACTCGTTATGTTGTCAAGTCTGCGTCGCTATGAACCAAGACACGTAACTTCCCTTCATCAGGTGTTAGGGAAGGTACTGGGTGATCTATCTTCCTTAGTATTGTGGACCTGAGGCTAAGTCTGAGTCCAACGCGTACCTTATAACACTCAAACTTGCATACTAATGTCTTTTACTTTTATTTTCAGTGATATGTTTCAATTTTTCATTTGTCTGACTAATGCCACTGTTGCTACTACTCTTACCTATTTTATTTCCAGTATTCCTATTTCTCTTCTTACTACTATTACTATTACTATGTTATTGCCATTATTCCTATTTATCTTCCTTTTTCTACTATTACTATTAATGTTTTATTGCTATTTCTCTTCCTTTTGCTATTTATTACTATTCTTACTATCTACCTTCCACATCCCCATTGCCTTTCTGCATCCTAATGAGCCCTGTGTCTTTCCTCCTTCACTCCAGTATCTTCATTCGGTACAAAGGAACTGGAGGGAAGGACACACACACACGGCGGGGACAATGACGCTCTTCCTCATCCCTCAAAGACCTGGGAGTTTTAATTACTTTTTTGCCACCACGAGAGGAAAAAAATCGCACCAAACCTTTCTATTTTTCCGTCCTGCCTTTCCGTGCGTTAATCCCTCCTTTCGTTACGGTCGGATTGGGTAGGTATTTTGCGTTCCATTTTGTGGTTTAAGTGTTGGGTTTAGATATATGGGATTACCTTTAATAGAGAGAGAGTGGAAAAGACGAGTAAATTACAACTGGTTTAGCATACTGGGTTCCGAGAATGGCAGATTATACTCGTCTGTGTTTTTGTTAAGTATATGAGTGACGCGCTGAGGCAGGATAAACTGTGGTAGTCTTGTTTAGTTCACACACGAGTTGTAATAAGCTGAGGGAAGCAAGCAAGCAAGCGTGGTGTGGAATACTAAGAACTGTGGTAAGTAAATATTATATAAAGTGTGGTAATAAAAAGTGTGGTAACCTTATTTGGGTGTGGTAGGCTGTAAATAAGGAAGAGAGGAGTGTAATAGATAGAAGTAGGTTGTTAGACGCTTAGGTAAGACCATGATGCAAGGAAATTACACTAAACCTTACCTCCTCTCCTTTCCCCTTCCCTCTTTTTTCCTTTTTTTATCCCTTCATCCTCTCTCCACCACGCCAACACCTCTACATCTACTCCATCTACTCTATCTACATTAACTCTGACGTCTATTACACTCCCATACCCCGCTCCCCGCCTCTCACTGAGGGTCTATTTTACATCCTGACGAAGCCTAGCAGGCCCTTCCCTCGCTTTTTATCCCACGCCCTCGCTGTCGGGCGTAAGCACTCTTGAGGGTGTGGTAATGGACGGTAAAAAGGGAAAATGTGTGTGTTAGGACGCGAGAACAAGAGGCGTGTCAGGGTTTTTTTTCTGTTACTTGCAAGGAAAAAAAAGAGAGTTTTTACGTGTATTTAGTGAGTGAGTGGAGTTTGCGATTGTGTGGAGCTATGTTTTATTTATCTATTCTTATTTTTTTTCTTTTTTGGTGTGTGTAGTTCAAATAAATTAGTGTATAGATTATCACACGATAGTAAACATTTAGCGTTCATAAGAAAACAACTGCATTTCGAATTTTAACTGCAATTATAAGAAAAAAAACACCAAAAAAACACACAAAAAAAAAACCGTATTAAAACGAGTAAATTTTATAACTTAAACTAGAAGCGAAGAATAATAGGAAGAGAAACTACATAGCGAGTCTTACGTGTAGCTTCTTCCTCCTCAGCCACACCCCCTTGCCTGCCTTGCCTCAGTGTTACATAGATGGCGTTGGAGTCACGTTCCTCACCTCACCTTTCCTGCCTTGCACTCGTTACCTTTTGAAACCTCATGACGGGGCGAGGCAGACTGATAGACGTACGTGCGTGTGGGGTGGGTGGGGGGTGTCTGTGTGTGTGTGTGTGTGTGTGTGGGGGGGGGGTTAGGTATTCATGAGGTATACTATATTTACATACATATTCTCTTTCTCTCCCTCTCTCTCTTTCTTTTTTCTCTCTCTTTTTCTCTCCTACTCAATCCTACTTCCCTCCTCATCCCATTTTTCTACCTGACATTCATCACCCTGTCCATTTAAACACATAAAAACACACACACACAAAAAACACGTACACACACACACCATTACTACTATCACCACCATCAAACAGACCAAGGCCACCACCACCACCACCACCACCAACACTATCACAATCACCGCCACTATCACAGGGTATAATCGTGTTTCCAGTAGATGAAAGTGTTGCAGCGGTGAGCGAGGGAATGGATGCAAAACCAATGTGTGTAACGCTGGCTGGCTGGCTGGCGGGGTGGAGGAAGGGAAAAAAGAGAGAGGGAGGAGTGTGTGAAACTAGCGGTGATTTGTGGTCGATTTTGCGTGTATAGTGTGTGTGGGGGTGCGTCTGTTTTTTTTGTTTTGTTTTTTAGTATGTGTATATATGTGTGTGTGTGATTATCTTTCTACGTTAAAATCTGTGTTTATGGTTCCGTTTAATCTTAGTTTATATGATGCTCTATATTTTGAATCCTATGTTTTGGGTGTGTGGGTGAGAGTGGGGGATTTTTTTTCTTTTTTTTTGGCAAGGGGGATGTGAGTGAAATTTTGTGGTTCACTTATTTATGATTTGTGGATTAACCCAAATTTTTGTGTGTGTGGAATTCCTCATTCTAATTTTCTACGATGTACACTTGTTTACCTTTTCCTTTATTTAAGTTTCTTTCTCTATTTAATTTACTATACTCTTTCCTTTCGTTTCATTGTTATAAACTTCAAAATCATCCTTTTAAATAACTACATGTTTTTTTTTAACCTTCAAAAACGAGTTATTTTTCTTTAAACTAAACATGTATATATATATTTTACACTTTCTATCATTTGAAAACTATCCGACTACACTTCTTATTCTTATTTTCTTTCTCTCCATCGTGTAAGTTGACAAAGAACAAAGGGAAGCAAGAAGGAAGTATGTGTATGAGGTTTCAGGTTAACTCGAGGCACCATCCCGCCCCAACGTGTGTTCATTAAGGTGGTATAAGCATAATAAATGAATCACTCCTTTACCTTCCTTTGTCTAGTGAGAACTTCTGAGCTTTAATTTCCACAAGATTATTTTTTTTCTTTTCTTTTCTTTTGTGGTGATATGAATATTCTAATCCAACACACACACACACACACACACACACACACACACACACACACAGACACAGACACAGACACAGACACAGACACAGACACAGACAGACACACACACACACACACACACACACACCTAAGAATCTAACCTCATTCCGTTCACTCACACCTAAAAATCACAAAAATAATCATATCACTCAAGAAAAACTCACTTAACAACCATTTAACATTTATTTCCCTTTAAAAAAAATCACTCAGTCCATTATTAACTCTTTCAAAACCTTGTAATCAAACCTTTATCGAGGCGGAAGTGAGGGTACGGACAGGCAAGGTGAAAGGAGGGAAGGGAGGGGAGAGAGAGAGTGGAGAGGCATCAACAAGTATGATATAAACAAACTAACGAGAGGTTGGAGGGTCTTCAGCTCGCTCCATTTGGGTCAATATTGGATCAGACTGGGTCGGGAAGGGTCAACAAGGAGAGGGGGAGTGGACGGAGGGGAGGATGGACGGAATGTGAGTTGTGAGGTGGGTGGAGGGTGAAGGGTGGAAGAGGAGGGGAGGTTAGTGTGAGTATAAGCTTTAGGAGGGAGGAAAGAATGGAGGGTTGAAGGATAGAGTAAAAGGGTAAAGGGATGTAGGGTTTAGGGTGAAGGAGGGAGGTGAGGATGGGCTTGGTAGGGTGAAACGTGCATGGGAGAGTAAGGGTGAAAGGAGGATGGAGAAAGTGATCACAATTTGCTATAAACGAGGAAGCTTTTACCCAATGGCACTACTAGAAATTGGTGTCTTAGGTTATTTCTGTGTATCATCTACTACTACTGCTACTACTACTATTGCTACTACTACTATTGCTACTACTACTACTACTACTATTACTACTACTACTACTACTACCCTTCTCGTGTGTTTGTCTACGGGTGGAAACGGCGCAAAATTTATCCAGGAAAGTTTTACATACATATTGAAAAACACCAATAAATGTGTGACAAAATTTACCCGTAAGGAACACACATACTCTTAACTTCAGCGTATATTCTTGTAATGACTGTTCACACACATACTCTTAACTTCAGCGTATATTCTTGTAATGACTGTTACAGCTCAAAGCAGTTCATAACTATGCCTTACAACACGTTTAACCATCCTACAGACCCTCGTGGATGTGTAGAATTGTGTATTTGCTACTTCGGGAAATTTTTGATTTTTTTTCCTCTTCGATTTTGTTCTTCTTAAACTATGTTGTACATAGGAATAATGTAAGACATTCAGCTTAGTTTCAGTTAATTTCACCTGCAACTTTTATTTCTATAAAGGAATTTATTTGGGTTAAAACAGATGATAAAATCAGTATGGTGGATCTAATACTTTACCAATGTTGATGGAAAAGATATCAGATATTCCTTATGAAATTACCAACTAATAAACAAAGCACTTTGTTCAATTGGTATCTTAGCTTAGAAGCTAATATTGTTTGTTTAATGATATCAAAATTTTAGTAAATAACTATTTTTCATGAGATAGATACCGATCAAATATAGGAAAGAGTTATGTTGTGAAATCATAAATATTTTTCGCTTTCTTTTAAACCCTATCCCATTCCAATCCTGCGTCTAGTTTCTTTTTTCGTTATTTATAATCTACTTAATTTACGTGAGGACGTAATATATATTTTCTTAATACTATGTTTATCGGTACTTGTTACATACCATAATGATCGGAAAACTCTGCAGTTAATGAATCCATGCTTGAAAATTCAATACGAGTCAAACGAAAGGAGTTACAGCTAGTTTAAGTAGAAAATGTGATGAAAACCAGTTTTTATACATTATTTCAGGATGGCAGAGTCTGTTTGAATACTCCTGTAGTATACATAGCCTTCCTCTGACCTTCTTAAATGCTGCTGCATCAAGATAAGGCTCACTAGAATTAGGTATATAGAGGCAGAAAACAACTCAATTCCCACCGCTCGCTCGGTCATGACCGGCCGATCAAATTTTCACTACTGGCTGTCACCGGTGCCAATGGCTATGGAAGTGATTTATTTTCCTTAAAAAAATGTAATGCAGTACTTTTATTGCAGTGTCAAGCTCCATCAAGAGGATATGATAGCTATCAGTAACCCGCGTATACTCCTACACACGACACGTTTACCCGTAAGGAACACATATACTCTTAACTTCAGCGTATATTCTTGTAATGACTGTTACAGCTCAAAGCAGTTCATAACTATGCCTTACAACACGTTTAACCATCCTACAGACCCTCGTGGATGTGTAGAATTGTGTATTTTTGTCATATTTGCTACTTCGGGAAATTTTTGATTTTTTTTCCTCTTCGATTTTGTTCTTTTTAAACTATGTTTTACATAGGAATAATGTAAGACATTCAGCTTAGTTTCAATTAATTTCACTAGCAACTTTTATTTCTATAAAGGAATTTATTTGGGTTAAAACAGATGATAAAATCAGTATGGTGGATCTAATACTTTACCAATGTTGATGGAAAAGATATCAGATATTCCTTATAAAATTACCAACTAATAAACAAAGCACTTTGTTCAATTGGTATCTTAGCTTAGAAGCTAATATTGTTTGTTTAATGATATGAAAAACCAGTATTTATACATTATTTCAGGATGGCAGAGTCTGTTTGAATACTCCTGTAGTATACATAGCCTTCCTCTGACCTTCTTAAATGCTGCTGCATCAAGATAAGGCTCACTAGAATTAGGTATATAGAGGCAGAAAACAACTCAATTCCCACCGCTCGCTCGGTCATGACCGGCCGATCAAAATTTTCACTACTGGCTGTCACCGGTGCCAATGGCTATGGAAGTGATTTATTTTCCTTAAAAAAATGTAATGCAGTACTTTTATTGCAGTGTCAAGCTCCATCAAGAGGATATGATAGCTATCAGTAACCCGCGTATACTCCTACACACGACACGTTTACCCGTAAGGAACACATATACTCTTAACTTCAGCGTATATTCTTGTAATGACTGTTACAGCTCAAAGCAGTTCATAACTATGCCTTACAACACGTTTAACCATCCTACAGACCCTCGTGGATGTGTAGAATTGTGTATTTTTGTCATATTTGCTACTTCGGGAAATTTTTGATTTTTTTTCCTCTGCGATTTTGTTCTTTTTAAACTATGTTGTACATAGGAATAATGTAAGACATTCAGCTTAGTTTCAATTAATTTCACTAGCAACTTTTATTTCTATAAAGGAATTTATTTGGGTTAAAACAGATGAAAAAATCAGTATGGTGGATCTAATACTTTACCAATGTTGATGGAAAAGATATCAGATATTCCTTATAAAATTACCAACTAATAAACAAAGCACTTTGTTCAATTGGTATCTTAGCTTAGAAGCTAATATTGTTTGTTTAATGATATCAAAAACCAGATTCATACATTATTTCAGGATGGCAGAGTCTGTTTGAATACTCCTGTAGTATACATAGCCTTCCTCTGACCTTCTTAAATGCTGCTGCATCAAGATAAGGCTCACTAGAATTAGGTATATAGAGGCAGAAAACAACTCAATTCCCACCGCTCGCTCGGTCATGACCGGCCGATCAAAATTTTCACTACTGGCTGTCACCGGTGCCAATGGCTATGGAAGTGATTTATTTTCCTTAAAAAAATGTAATGCAGTACTTTTATTGCAGTGTCAAGCTCCATCAAGAGGATATGATAGCTATCAGTAACCCGCGTATACTCCTACACACGACACGTTTACCCGTAAGGAACACATATACTCTTAACTTCAGCGAATATTCTTGTAATGACTGTTACAGCTCAAAGCAGTTCATAACTATGCCTTACAACACGTTTAACCATCCTACAGACCCTCGTGGATGTGTAGAATTGTGTATATTTGTCCTATTTGCTACTTCGGGAAATTTTTGATTTTTTTTCCTCTTCGATTTTGTTCTTTTTCAAACTATGTTGTACATAGGAATAATGTAAGACATTCAGCTTAGTTTCAATTAATTTCAATAGCAACTTTTATTTCTAAAAAGGAATTTATTTGGGTTAAAACAGATGATACAATCAGTATGGTGGATCTAATACTTTACCAATGTTGATGGAAAAGATATCAGATATTCCTTATAAAATTACCAACTAATAAACAAAGCACTTTGTTCAATTGGTATCTTAGCTTAGAAGCTAATATTGTTTGTTTAATGATATCAAAAACCAGATTTATACATTATTTCAGGATGGCAGAGTCTGTTTGAATACTCCTGTAGTATACATAGCCTTCCTCTGACCTTCTTAAATGCTGCTGCATCAAGATAAGGCTCACTAGAATTAGGTATATAGAGGCAGAAAACAACTCAATTCCCACCGCTCGCTCGGTCATGACCGGCCGATCAAAATTTTCACTACTGGCTGTCACCGGTGCCAATGGCTATGGAAGTGATTTATTTTCCTTAAAAAAATGTAATGCAGTACTTTTATTGCAGTGTCAAGCTCCATCAAGAGGATATGATAGCTATCAGTAACCCGCGTATACTCCTACACACGACACGTTTACCCGTAAGGAACACACATACTCTTAACTTCAGCGTATATTCTTGTAATGACTGTTACAGCTCAAAGCAGTTCATAACTATGCCTTACAACACGTTTAACCATCCTACAGACCCTCGTGGATGTGTAGAATTGTGTATTTTTGTCCTATTTGCTACTTCGGGAAATTTTTGATTTTTTTTCCTCTTCGATTTTGTTCTTTTTAAACTATGTTGTACATAGGAATAATGTAAGACATTCAGCTTAGTTTCAATTAATTTCACTAGCAACTTTTATTTCTATAAAGGAATTTATTTGGGTTAAAACAGATGATAAAATCAGTATGGTGGATCTAATACTTTACCAATGTTGATGGAAAAGATATCAGATATTCCTTATAAAATTACCAACTAATAAACAAAGCACTTTGTTCAATTGGTATCTTAGCTTAGAAGCTAATATTGTTTGTTTAATGATATCAAAAACCAGATTTATACATTATTTCAGGATGGCAGAGTCTGTTTGAATACTCCTGTAGTATACATAGCCTTCCTCTGACCTTCTTAAATGCTGCTGCATCAAGATAAGGCTCACTAGAATTAGGTATATAGAGGCAGAAAACAACTCAATTCCCACCGCTCGCTCGGTCATGACCGGCCGATCAATATTTTCACTACTGGCTGTCACCGGTGCCAATGGCTATGGAAGTGATTTATTTTCCTTAAAAAAATGTAATGCAGTACTTTTATTGCAGTGTCAAGCTCCATCAAGAGGATATGATAGCTATCAGTAACCCGCGTATACTCCTACACACGACACGTTTACCCGTAAGGAACACATATACTCTTAACTTCAGCGTATATTCTTGTAATGACTGTTACAGCTCAAAGCAGTTCATAACTATGCCTTACAACACGTTTAACCATCCTACAGACCCTCGTGGATGTGTAGAATTGTGTATTTTTGTCATATTTGCTACTTCGGGAAATTTTTGATTTTTTTTCCTCTGCGATTTTGTTCTTTTTAAACTATGTTGTACATAGGAATAATGTAAGACATTCAGCTTAGTTTCAATTAATTTCACTAGCAACTTTTATTTCTATAAAGGAATTTATTTGGGTTAAAACAGATGAAAAAATCAGTATGGTGGATCTAATACTTTACCAATGTTGATGGAAAAGATATCAGATATTCCTTATAAAATTACCAACTAATAAACAAAGCACTTTGTTCAATTGGTATCTTAGCTTAGAAGCTAATATTGTTTGTTTAATGATATCAAAAACCAGATTTATACATTATTTCAGGATGGCAGAGTCTGTTTGAATACTCCTGTAGTATACATAGCCTTCCTCTGACCTTCTTAAATGCTGCTGCATCAAGATAAGGCTCACTAGAATTAGGTATATAGAGGCAGAAAACAACTCAATTCCCACCGCTCGCTCGGTCATGACCGGCCGATCAAAATTTTCACTACTGGCTGTCACCGGTGCCAATGGCTATGGAAGTGATTTATTTTCCTTAAAAAAATGTAATGCAGTACTTTTATTGCAGTGTCAAGCTCCATCAAGAGGATATGATAGCTATCAGTAACCCGCGTATACTCCTACACACGACACGTTTACCCGTAAGGAACACATATACTCTTAACTTCAGCGTATATTCTTGTAATGACTGTTACAGCTCAAAGCAGTTCATAACTATGCCTTACAACACGTTTAACCATCCTACAGACCCTCGTGGATGTGTAGAATTGTGTATTTTTGTCCTATTTGCTACTTCGGGAAATTTTTGATTTTTTTTCCTCTTCGATTTTGTTCTTTTTAAACTATGTTGTACATAGGAATAATGTAAGACATTCAGCTTAGTTTCAATTAATTTCACTAGCAACTTTTATTTCTATAAAGGAATTTATTTGGGTTAAAACAGATGATAAAATCAGTATGGTGGATCTAATACTTTACCAATGTTGATGGAAAAGATATTAATATTCCTTATAAAATTACCAACTAATAAACAAAGCACTTTGTTCAATTGGTATCTTAGCTTAGAAGCTAATATTGTTTGTTTAATGATATGAAAAACCAGTTTTTATACATTATTTCAGGATGGCAGAGTCTGTTTGAATACTCCTGTAGTATACATAGCCTTCCTCTGACCTTCTTAAATGCTGCTGCATCAAGATAAGGCTCACTAGAATTAGGTATATAGAGGCAGAAAACAACTCAATTCCCACCGCTCGCTCGGTCATGACCGGCCGATCAAAATTTTCACTACTGGCTGTCACCGGTGCCAATGGCTATGGAAGTGATTTATTTTCATTGAAAAAATGTAATGCAGTACTTTTATTGCAGTGTCAAGCTCCATCAAGAGGATATGATGGCTATCAGTAACCCGCGTATACTCCTACAAATTATGTATACATTGACAGTTATATATATATATATATATATATATATATATATATATATATATATATATATATATATATATATATATATATATATATAGACATAAACACAGATGAACACACATACACACACACATACACACACACATACATACATAGTCCAAATTTTCCACACCTTCTCCAAACAAGTCTGATACATGTGCATTCCCAAACAGGATAATTATTCTAAATTAATTAACAACACCGATAATGGCACAGGGACTAAAACTAATTGCTTTAATAAGAGGAGTAACCATCTCAGGGTTTAAAGATCAGCGTGATTTAGCGTTAAATTACCTCCTCTTGGCGTGAAAAATGAGTTCCTTCAAAGTGAGCTTAAGGAAGAACCAGGAGGGGGAAACGAAGGAGGTTTAAATTAGTCTCTCCTAAGGCTGCTAACTTTAGCGTCTCTTGCTAACAGGATCATAGTTATCTCCTATTCCCCCTCCTCCTCTATTTTCTCTACTTCTTCCTCTTCCTCTATTTACTTTCCTATTTTCTCTGCCTGTTCCTGTTCTTCCTTTGTTTTCCAATTTACTGCTTTTACTACTATTATTATTGTTATTATTATTATTATTGTTGCTACTACCTCTTCCTCTTCCTATTCTATTTCTTGTTCCCTACCTCTTCCTCTATTTATCTTTCTATATTCTCTTCCGTGTCTTTTCGTGCTTTCTATATTTTTTTGAGTCCTCCTCCTCTATTTTCTATCCTCAATTTTGTTTTCCTTGGTCTTCTATTCTATTTTTCTTCTACTTCTTCCTCCTCCTCCTACTTCTCTCTCTTTGTAACCGGATCAACTTTCTCCCTTCTACCCTTCCGCATCGGCTACTCTTCACTGCCTCTCTTCTTTAACTCTAAATTATTGAGCCGCTGGAGACTCGATCTTGGGCGCCACTGTTTATCCAGGTGCCACACTAGACTTGGCGCCAAAAACTATGATATTACGCCACACTAGATCAGACATAAGGTTGCTAAGGAATATGGTGACTAGTGAAGCGTTGATTTGTGGTGTTGTAATGAGTGTTATATTTTGATGTGGTAGAGATGTGGTAGGTTGTAATAAAGGTCTTGTGGTTATGTGGAAGAAGGTTTAATGAGTATTGTGAGTAATTATGATTGATGTTGTATGAGGTGTGTGGTATGAGGCGAGAGGAGGGAGGATGTAGTAGGAGTGTAGATAAGTATGTGTGTGGCTGTATAGGTGTGGTTAGTGTGGTTATATTGAAGTAGATAAACAAATGGTTAACGTGGTAGTAATAGTAGTTGATGGAGAATATTTAGACTTAAACTATCTAATACAACTAAACTGATATTATTTGTGATATTAAAAAAAATCAGGTGTGTGAGGGAGAGGTGGAGAGGTGGTGTGAGGTGAGGTGAGGTGAGGTAGTGTGAGGGGAGGTGAAGAGAGGTGTTCCTGACATGATAACTGAAATTGATGTGTAATGTAGTGTGACAGATACAAATGACATACAACTGATGTGATTATAAATGGTGAGGTTCTGAATGCATTGGTAAGTGGTGGTGATGGTGGTGGTGGTGGTGGTGGTGGTGGTGTGAGTGTGTCTGTGTGTCTGTCTGTGATGTGAGGGGAGATTGGTTATAATGAGTAACGCTGTGTTGAGGCGACCACCTGTCCAGACCTGTACCTGCCCCCCCCCCTCTTTACTAATGAGTCTGGGAGTGGGATCACCTGTTCTTAATAGACTCACAGTAGGAGGTAAACTGACTCTCTTAGCCTCCTTCCTTCCTTCCTTCCTTCCTTCTCCTTCTCCTTCTCCCTCGTCTTCCTCCTTCCTCTTAATCTTCCTACACGATGGTTTATTATCATCATCATTGTTGTCATTATTATTATTATTATTATTTTTGTTCCTTTCCGTATTTTTTAATTTTTTTTACTTCCTCCTCTACTACTACTATTATTATTATCATCTTCCTGCTTCTCGTTCTTCATTTCGCGTTTCCCTTCCTCTTCCTCTTCTTCCTCTTCCTCCTCCACCTTTTATTCTGATGTGTATCATTTAATTGCCTCATTAACTTCTTTATAGTTCTACTTTCTTCTATAATTACCGATAGACATACATTGTTTTCCTTACCTCATCTCTCTCTCTCTCTCTCTCTCTCTCTCTCTCTCTCTCTCTCTCTCTCTCTCTCTCTCTCTCTCTCTCTCTCTCTCCAAACTTCATTAACTCAACTTCATCAGCCCTTCCTCTTAGCTACTGTGTTCTTCCTTTGCTCTCCTCCTTTCCTCCATTCACCTCTCCCTCCCTTTCCCTCCCTCCTCCTTCTCTCCTCCTCCTCCTCCTCCTCCTCCTCCTCCTCCTCCTCTCCACAACATCAGAGAGCTGCCCCGACGTAACATTGTATTACAGTCTGACAAATTTGATTTATGGAGCGTTCTTCTCTCTCTCTCTCTCTCTCTCTCTCTCTCTCTCTCTCTCTCTCTCTCTCTCTCTCTCTCTCTCTCTCTCTCTCTCTCTCTCTCTCTCTCTCTCTCTCTCTCTCTTACATATAGCGTCTAAAAGGTTCAGTGTTCACATACGACAGGTGAAAATTATATGTTTCGTGTTCACTTTCCTTGCACCAAAAATTTTCAACGAACATGCAATTACAAGGGAATAAAAATAACCTTAAACACTTTCACTAAAAATAAGGATGAACTGTAATTAATGTATTTACAACCTGACATGAACGCAACAGGTGTAGGAAAGGTAAATGACGGGTGTTCTGGCGACGATTTAACAGGTAAAACAAAAAAGAAGAGCATAAGTGACTCAGCGAGGTTAATATCAGGACTCACTGGCGCTCATTTCTCCCTTGAGTGACCGGTAATGGAAGCAGCGTCGGTAATTTAACTTTTTCAAGCGTCACACACATGCCTTGATGAAGTGGACTCAGCTTATTACAAACTCTCCTAGATCAATGTCGCGGCGGCAAAAAGAAGGAAGGATGCAACGCCAAACAGAGCGTGAGGAGCAGCGAGCAGCCAGCGATGAGTCCCATAAATTTGTTCCCTTTTATGAGTAGCGTGATTATGTGGGTAATATGCACATTATTTACCTTGATGTAGATGCAGTCCGTCTCTCCTCTTGTCTCCTCTTGTCTCCTCTTGTCTCCTCTTCTCTTCTCTTCTCCACTCGTACCAAGGAAGAAAAAGTTATGTTAGATTTTCCATAATAAGAAAATTTTGAAATGTATGAAACTTTGACATTAAAACTTATGTTGAGAAAAAAATATTATGATTAGAATAAACTAGCTAATGGAAAAACAATGAAAAAGCAATTGATAAGTAGTTATATAACTTTGATACAAGACACATTATTTATCTTGATGATGTAGGTGCAGTTCGTCTCTCTCTCCTCTCCCCTCCTCTCCTCTCCTCCACTGGTACCAAGGAAGAAAAAAAAGTTACGTTAGATTTGTTATTTAGATTTTCCACAATAAGAAAATTTTGAAATGTATGAAACTTTGACATTAAAACTTATGTTGAAAAAAAATATATTATGATAAGAATACATTAGCTAATGGAAAAACAAAGAATAAACTAATGATAAATAGTTATATAACTTTGATACAAGACGCTTTTACTATTTTCATAATCAAATAACCTGAACAGTAATGAAATAAAGGGAGGAAGGGAGGAAGGGAGGTAGGTAGGTTCAGGGTGGGAGCACTGTCAAGAAAGAGAAAGAGAAAGAGAAAGAAAGAGAAAGAGAGAGAAAGAGTGAACGTAACTTTCAGAAGAATGTGAAAAATCATTTGAAGAGGCATCCCCGCCAGGTCTCAGGTGCCTCAACTAACTCCTCTTATCAAGAACCTTAATCAACTTTTAATATTCACAGAGTTTTTTTAATTCAATGACTCCACATGATCAAATTTTACAGTGAAAAATGAAGCCAGAATTTGTTATATCATGGAAAAAATGCCAAAAAAAAAAAATGTTATTCATCTGGAGGGGAGGAGGAGGTGGAAGGGGAGGAGGTGGTGGAAGGGGAGGAGGGGGTCTAGGCAGCCTTACATAGTCCCTCCTTTAATTACAATACAAGAAAGAAAACGAGAAAAAGAAAACAGGTTGTTAGTGTAATAAAGACAATTAGTATAAAATTATCTTGCTCATATTTCTTAAAACGAGGCAGTTGCTGCAGTACAAGATAAATGAATAAATGAATAACTATATATAGATGGTACCGCATTATGAATAGTAGTAATAGTAGCAGTAGCAGTAGCAGTAGTAGTAGCAGGCAAAATGTTTAAAATTCAGCTTCACTTCCTGTTTCGCTGTAGGAATTTTGTGCGCATGAGGCAAGGAAATATGCTACGTGTGTGCTGTATTTTCCTCTTTTTCCTTATGCATCGTAAACATATTGGAGGTACGCAGCGTATAAACGTCCATGTGTACCTACAACAAACACCTACATTACGTCTGATTTATAGTATCGTAAACTACAGCTGCTTGCGTTAATGTGACGTTGTATTCCCGTTTATAACACGTTCGTTTTGCATTCATATTTTCCTGAATCCATGTTTGTTTTCCATCCCTTTATAAATATCGTCAGAATTTATGATTACAAAGGAGAGAGAAAAAACAAAAAAAACACATTCATACTCACAGTCTTTACCAATAAACATTTCACCAACACTCAAAGTCAACCTCAACCTCGACTATCAACCTCCCAACACACACACACACGTAAAGGCAAGTCACAAAACAACAGGAGTAGGGGAGAACGCCTCACTTCGGCAGTCCAGTCTATCTTGAGGCCACTGCATCAGGACCCACGATCTTGAAGAGGCCTTAATAAATCTTCAGTACGAGAGAGAGAGAGAGAGAGAGAGAGAGAGAGAGAGAGAGAGAGAGAGAGAGAGAGAGAGAGAGAGAGAGAGAGAGAGAGAGAGAGAGAGAGAGAGAGAGAGAGAGAGAGAGAGAGATCACTAAAGTTGCAAGAAGGATGAGGTGTGAGTGCTCCATCCTCTGAAGTCTGTCTGTCTGTCAAAGCCTCGCAGTTTGTAAATACGATGGAACTTACTTCAGGAAATACAAGTGAAGAGTGACAGTGAAGAGGTATTAACGAGAGAGAGAGAGAGAGAGAGAGAGAGAGAGAGAGAGAGAGAGAGAGAGAGAGAGAGAGAGAGAGAGAGAGAGAGAGAGAGAGAGTCACACTTCCAAATTATTATACTCTATAAATGATAAAATGTCATTAGTGATTACGCTTAGAAGATATGTTATGAATGTCAAAATCATCTCTCTCTCTCTCTCTCTCTCTCTCTCTCTCTCTCTCTCTCTCTCTCTCTCTCTCTCTCTCTCTCTCTCTCTCTCTCTCTCTCTCTCTCTCTCTCTCTCTCTCTCTCTCTCTCCTAACATATATTCCATTCATCTCTATCCTTCTTGCCTTTCTTTTCTCCTTCCTCTTCCTTACTCTTACTCTTACTCTTCCTCCTCCTCCTCCTCCCTCCTCCTCCCTCCTCCTCCTCCTCCTCCTCCCTCCTCCCCTTCCTCCTCCTCCTCCTCCTCCTCCTTTCTCTTCTCCAGTGTGGAATTATGCAAGTAAGGAGGGAGGAAAAAAGTAATACAAAGTGAATCCTATCATTGAAGACAAATGGAAAGGAATGAGAGAGAGAGAGAGAGAGAGAGAGAGAGAGAGAGAGAGAGAGAGAGAGAGAGAGAGAGAGAGAGAGAGAGAGAGAGAGAGAGAGAGAGAGAGAGAGAGAGAGAGAGAATAATGAAAACCAAGAAAAGGATAAAGCAATACATAGAAAAAAAATGGGATTGAATAACATGGATATAGAGCATTGGGAAAGGCAAAGAAGATGAGATGCTGATGAAGAAGAAGAGGAGGAGGAGGTGGAAGAGGAGGAGGAAGAGGAGGAGGAAGAGGTGAGAATGCTAGGAAATGCAAGACAATGAACACAAGAAGATAATTCAATAGAGAGGCTGCGTTTGCACTCTATTATCACCGATGGAACACCAATTTGAATACGAAATGACAAGGAAGTGAAGACATACAAGGACAATAGGAATGAAGTAAGAAGAGCATCATAGAAAACGAAGAATATTATAGGAAGGGCTGAGAAAAAATTGAAAGGTGATACAAAGAAGAGAAGGATAGAGGGAGAAGGAGATGAAAAGAGAGAAGGGAAGGTTAAGAGAAAAAATAAAAGTTGATAGAAAGAAGAGAAGAGAAGGATAGAGGGAGGGAGAGAAGTGAAAGCTAAGACAAATTGGAAAAGTGATAGAAAGAACGGAAGAAGGAGAGAATGAGGGAGAATAAAAGACATGAAAACTTAAATAAATATAAATGAGTTAGTGCTGAGATTGAAAAAGAATGAAAGATAAAGGGAAATAAAAGGAGATAAATAATTGGAAAAATAAAATCATATTAAAATGAAAAAAAATGAAAGATTATACACTTGAAAGAAAATGAAGCTGAATTAGATAGAAAAAATAAATGAAAATGAACCCGAAGATGTGAAACGAAGCACGAGATAATTTCAGGGAAGAAAGAGACATAAGTAATA
The DNA here is from genome assembly GCA_029783475.1 of Metacarcinus magister. Taxonomy (NCBI): domain Eukaryota; kingdom Metazoa; phylum Arthropoda; class Malacostraca; order Decapoda; family Cancridae; genus Metacarcinus; species Metacarcinus magister. The sequence continues at coordinate 7,835,581 of JAPQNM010000017.1, read as the reverse complement.
AGATTAATCAAGAACTGGAGCAGAATTAGAGAGAGAGAGAGAGAGAGAGAGAGAGAGAGAGAGAGAGAGAGAGAGAGAGAGAGAGAGAGAGAGAGAGAGAGAGAGAGAGAGAGAGAGAGAGTATTAGATTTACTCATCATTACATTCATTCCCATAATAATAATAATAACAACAACAATAATAACTATGATAAACCCGGAAACGCCAAATAATTACCATCACAAATACATTCCCTTCACCAGGTGCAACATTCAGCATTACAATCAAATTAACATTAATTAGCAACCTTCCCTTATCACCTGGGTACCGATGCTCACCTCTAAAGCCCGTTCCTAGCTGAGGCAGACTGGCAGATGGGATACGAACCTTGGAATACGATGTTAGATGGTTAGAAAATATATAGCTTACACGTTTATGTTTGTGTGCGTGTGCGTGTGTGTTTGTCCAATTAAAAACGAGTACCCGATTGGAAATAATTAATGATTTGTCAACAACCAAACTCATACATTTTTGTGTTTATCTTCACACCTTCTTTCCCTTTCTCTCTTCTTTTTGTTTCCCTTTTCCCTTCCAGCGTCAACCAACACCTTCCAGCGGTACCTTAGGGCAAAGTACCTTAGTGTGGGTCTCCTAAGTACCCAATAAAGATTAATAGACTTCAAACACACACACACACACACACACACCCACCCACACCCACACACACACACACACACACTCACACACATACAAAGGTAAAGTTACACCAAGGAAGATATTGATATATAATTAAATGTGTGTGTGTGTGTGTGTGTGTGTGTGTGTGTGTGTGTGTGTGTGTGTGTGTGTGTGTGTGTGTGTGTGTGTGTGTGTGTGTGTGTGTGTGTGTTATATGTGCGTACAGAACCAAGAATTTCATCACAGCAAGATTACATTACAAGGAACGCATCACCACCACCACCACCACCACCACCACCACCACCACCACCACAATTGATGAAAAATAAATAAAACACTGGAATTCTATAACCCACACCCTCACCTTCCCTCAGTCTACTTCCCTCCACCTCTAGATCTTCATTGTATAGATGTATTACTTACATATTTAAATAATTCACTTGTTCTTGTATGTAGACTAACTAGTTTTTTCAAATGTAACTTTTTCAAAAATGTTTAATGATCCCTTAGTTAGATTTTGTATTCCTAAATCAAGTTGAGTCTTAGTAATGGCAATCAGTTTAAGTTAAAAAAAATACTATTCTTAAACATTATTAAAAAAAAAAATTGATGTCAAGTGTTGTGTTTCCTGTGTTTTGTGTTGCCATTATTATGATGTCAAGTGACTTCGTTTCCTTCTATTTCCTGTGTCGTGTTTTCTGTGTCTATTCTCTTCTTTCATTTCCTTGCAGCCGAAGGGAGCGAATTTAACGGAGGTGAGTTAGTCCTTTCCTCTCTCTGCAAACTCTTAGAGGATGACTTAGTTTCTAGAGCCTTGCTAGCTAGCGTGGTGTGGTGGTGGATTATTATCATCATTATTATCATTATTACTATTAATTAAGCTATACATTCAAACTATTTCTTGATTCTTGGATTTCCTTTTTTATTATTTCACTCACACACACAACAAACTTTCATTATTATTTACCTCCACAAAACCATTACATGACATTTATTTGTATATTATTTCGCCTACAAGCTTCGCCTCCCCCTTTAGTATTCCCCCGTGTCCCCCTTTACTTCCCTTTTCCCTTCACCTGTCTATTCCTCCTCTGGTCATTACCTCCTGTACTTTCTCTTCCTCTTACCTGACTTTTTCTAGCCCCACAACGCCCATTCTCTCTCCTTCCTATCCTTCCCAAACATCCTTCCATCCTATTCCTCTCCTATTATCTATCCTACCCCTTCCCCTTCCCCCCCCACACACCGCATCAGCATGGATCCCTCCCCTCCCCTCTCCTCCTTCCCTTAAGCGTGCTGTAGTTCAAAGAATAGTACGATAGACTTATAGAATAGTGGTTTGCATTTTGAAAACAGCATTGGATTCTATATAAACATGTAGATGCATTTGAAAATATAACTCTTAGCATGTATATAGTTGTCCTTGGCAGACTTAGAAGCCTTCCTATCTAATCCCTCCCTTAGTGCTTTGGTTAAGATAGACGCAGTTATTGTATTACAGAATCGTATCTCTCACGTAGCGAAGGAGATGGAAAATAAGGCAACTACCCGTGAAAAGGAGCAGAAAATGGTGAGGACAAACCATCCAAAGAAAACGGTGAAGCTACTGCCGAATTAAAGCTATTTCTTCGTTATTGATATACAAGGGGATGAAAGGCCTTGTCTCTGTCCTCTGTCGACTAGTTACAGGTTAAGCAGATGTACGGTAAGTGTCTGTCCATCCGTCTGCCTCTCTGTCTCTCCTGGTATAGAAAAAGACAGCAGCTGATGATAAAAAAAAACTTAACTAATTGAGTTTTCTTACTAAATATTGAAAGACGGATTGAGATAAAAAAAATATCTTGAAATGCTGATTATATTTTTTGATTTATTTTATGTTTATGTTTTATTGGTTACACACGCACACACACACACACACACACACGCACATACACGCACATACACACACACACACGCACATTTCTTCGTCTGTTGGGTATTGATTCACTCTCTTTCTCTATCTCTCTCTCACTCACTACGCCTCTTCTATTCTTCTTCGTTTCCCATCTGTTCTGTCCATCATAACCACCACTCTCTCTCTCTCTCTCTCTCTCTCTCTCTCTCTCTCTCTCTCTCTCTCTCTCTCTCTCTCTCTCTCTCTCTCTCTCTCTCTCTCTCTCTCTCTCTCTCATATATACACACACATAGCCCATCAATATCCATTTTCTCCTTCTACATCACCTCAGATCAACACTAACACTATATTTTCCTCCTCCTCCTCCTCCTCCTCCTCTTCCTCTTCCTCCTCGTTCTCTTCCTCCTCGTTCTCTTCCATGTCTTCTTTATTCACTTCTTTCACTTCCTCTTCGTCCTCTATCCTATCCTTATCCTCGTTCTCATCGTTTTCATCTCTTACGCATCCAACGAACCATCCTAATCCAATTCATATAATCTAAATAACTTAAATGGATCTCTCTCTCTCTCTCTCTCTCTCTCTCTCTCTCTCTCTCTCTCTCTCTCTCTCTCTCTCTCTCTCTCTCTCTCTCTCTCTCTCTCTCTCTCTCTCTCTCTCTCTCTCATCCAGGCCTCACAAGTCTTAGGCATTTAGAATTGCCTCGTTTTTTCACATTAAATTCTAGTAAATTCTTTGCTTAATTGCATGGAATAGTTTCACTTAAGTTTTCTCATAAATTTCTAGATAAAAAAAAAGTAAAAAAAATACCACAACACAACATATTCAATTTCCATTTTTTTCCTTCAGTTTTCACTAACGATACAAATAATACGATGAAAAACACACAAAAAAACACTCACTTTAACTCCTCCCAGATTGCCACTCTCCTGAAACTCACATTACCTTACCCATTAACCATTCCACGACCCAGGAAATCACATAACACCAAGAAATTCCTCATTACAACACCACTAGATCCACACACAACCAATAATAATAAAAACAATAACCTAAGAACTCATACAACACCAAAAAATACTTCAATACAACACCACTACAAACAAACACAACTAGAATCAACAGGAGAGTCAACACCAACTGAGGCAACACCACCAAACACCTTCTCAGAATCCACAATACATGAACACATCACATCACTACACCTTTCCTACTCATCGCCTCAACACTACCACTTCAGCTGCACTCAAGAGGCACATCTGGCCGGCAGCAGCTGGTTCTGGACTGTAATTAATGTTCCAGCTGTGTATTGGGCTCCGTTCCCTTCACTTCTTTTCCAGAGCCTCATTCGTTCGCTTCACAGAAAAAGTTATGGCAAAAAGTTGAAACACTTTCGCTCAAACTATTATTTCTCTTAAGTTACTTCTTCTCCCTCCTCCCTCCCTCCCTCCTCCTCCCGGGCTTGTTCATTTGTCTCTCTGTATTCCCGATTCTTTCTTTGCCACCTGTTTGAATGTCTTGTTGTCTGTCTATTTATCTGTCTATCTGTCTGTTTTTTCTGGGTCCTTATCAGAAAAAAGATATATTTCTACTCTCGTGTTTATTTTTTCCATCTTATCAAAATTTTTTTTCAACTTTTCTATAAATTCATGTCCTCTACTTCATCCCTTTCCTCCTCCTCACTTTACTTCCTCTCATACAAAATGTCTTCGTCCTCTTTGTCCTCCTCCTTTTCCTCTTTCTCGCCCAAGTTGTCCTCTCCTTGAGCCTCTCTTCCCCTTCACCCTTGAAATCCTTCCTTGTTTCTGTGCACACTTTCTAATCCTTCTCCACAGTTTCCCTATCCACCTAAAACCTTAATTGGAGTCTCTCTCTCTCTCTCTCTCTCTCTCTCTCTCTCTCTCTCTCTCTCTCTCTCTCTCTCTCTCTCTCTCTCTCTCTCTCTCTCTCTCTCTCTCTCTCTCTCGTGCTTGCATTGGACAGAATAACCCAATAACATAATCGATGAAATATTCTACTAATTTTCTTACCCTAAATATTACACTTTTTTACATTTATTTTTGTAATGGATAATTATTTTTTTTATTGAAGACTAGATTTTCCAATGATTATTTTACTCTTTTTTTTCTTTATCTAGTGGCATTTCGCTTTTCTTATTTTATTCTGTTTGTCTTTTATTTATTATTTATCTCTAGTTATCTTCTTTATCATCATCGTTTAGATCAAAAATAATAATAATCCATCTTTTTTTTATTTCAATTTTGACTTTAACTCGGAGCTAAGAGAGAATTAATTGAATTGCATAATTAATAGGCACATGTCGAGAGAGAAAAAAAGAGTCCCTTAAGAGCCTTCAAACTACATTAAAACTTCGAATTACATTGAAATTACCAAAAAAAAATATACGTTCACTTATCAAAACAAAGTGGAAGAAGACACGAGGCAAGACAAACTTAATAGAGTAAAACAAAGCAGACAATAATTTTCTTCACAAACAACCATTACTTTCTACCACTTACACCACGTACCACACCACCACCATTACCACCACATCCTACACATATTCCACCTCATAACCACAATACTAGAAGGTAAAATAAAGGTGAATAATTGTGGATAAATTACACCTATACATCAAGACGCTGGTTCTGTTTAGTCTCTCCTTATAAGCTGCTTCATTTTCCTTAAAGGTCTTTCTTCCCCGTCCTCCCTTGCCTTCCCCTTAGCCTCTCTCCTCTTCTCCTATTATATAACTTCTACTATTATGAAGAAGTCCTCCTCCTCCTCCTCTCCTCTTCCTTTTCTGTCTCTCCTTCACTTCCTGTGTCTCCCTCTCCCAGACCTCGAATGAAGAAAACTGGAATAGAGAGTCAAGAGAAGGATTTTAATGAGGCAGACCTCTCTCTCTCTCTCTCTCTCTCTCTCTCTTTTTTTTCTCTCATCTTTTCTCTCATCTCCTCATTCTTCATTACTCTTTATTATTTTCTTTATTTACTTCTTGATAATCTTCCCCCACTTTCGATAATGCAAAATGTCACTAATCAGGAAGAAAAAAAAGAATATAATCTAACGTTACGTCCGATTAGATTTAAGAGAGAGAGAGGATTAGCGAGAGAGAGAGAGAGAGAGAGAGAGAGAGAGAGAGAGAGAGAGAGAGAGAGAGAGAGAGAGAGAGAGAGAGAGAGAGAGAGAGAGAGAGAGAGAGAGAGAGAGAGAGAGAGAGAGAGAGAGAATGAGAGTAATAAATATGCAGAAGGTGGCTTGGACGTGCCTAGGGTAGCGACATACACAATACACAGTTGTGGTGAAGAATGAGCTGAGAGTGGAAGGGAAAGGAAAGGTTTTATGAGGGTGGAATAACATAGAATTGGTATGTGTGTGGAAAACAGAAAACGCTAGAGGAAAAGGGAGTCTATAGTAGGAAAGAGCCTCGAGGTGGAGTAGACTAGATAGTGGAAGGTTATGTTAGTGGTTAGGATGTGTTTAGGAAGGTGGGTTTTGAGTGATTGCGTAAAGATGTTAACAAGATATTCTGTGTGAGGGTAAATATATATAGTTGAGGTTAATGTAGGAAATGATTTGTTTTTTTGTATCTAGAAGTTTCCCTGTTTTAAGTATATTTTTATCAGTCCTGTCTCCTCTTTTACCTGTTCACGTACCTACCACCACACCCCCCACACCCACACCCACACACACACTTAATGAACACCACCACATTCTGCGTGCCGTGGTAAAAAGACAGGTTTGGCAAGGAAAGAATTACCTACTCCTACCTGCTTATCTGATTCCTGCTCCTACCTCCCTCTCCCTCCTCACCCACACCTACACCCACTCCCACACCCACCCACACACACACACACACACACACACACACCTGTTCTCTTTCCCAAACATCCTTCCTTTTCCCCACCACCCACCTTTCCTTAACCTAACACACGATAATTTCTCACACACTTGAAAAGAAAAACTAAACATTTCACCCAAAGTTTATGAAAAAGAAATCCATCTAATTGGCTATCAAGGCAGAGAAAACGAGGCTTATATAAAGGGATTATTTCCATTCATATTTTCCTTTTTATATCGTCTTTGGGAATAAAATAGTGTTATGGTGTTACTTTCTCCCCTTGTCCTGCACGCTAATGATGGTCTGCGTGTTGCCTGAGAAGAGGAGGTGAAAGGAGGATCTAAATTATGTACTACCAAGCCATTGAGGTGACCAGCTTGATGTTAGTCGTGTATTCAAATGAGGTGAATGGGTGATTGATTCCGTAAATTGGTGGTGGTGGTAGCTTGATGCATTCCCTTCACATCACTTAACACAATGGTAAGTCAACTAGAAATTAGGACAGACTAAAAAGACGAAGGATTAAAAACGTGATTATGTATGTAAAAAAAAAAAGTGGTAAATACAAGTAAATAAGATGACAAGATAATGAAAAAAAGTGAATGCTTAAAGAAAAAAAATATCTTTCTACCTAATAAAATAAAAAATGGTGAGCATTGCTAAATACGTATATTTGGCTCTTCTGAAACTGCCTTTTTCTTTTTCTTTTTCTTTCCTCGGTTTTTTTGGGGGGGAGAAGTAGGAAGGAGGGTGTAACTAAGTGTCAGGAGATCGTTACTTTAAGAATCTGCCACAGAAATGCACAGCTGTGAGTTCTGATACGCAAGATATTCCAGCATAATTTCTTTTCTCTCTCGGTTGAATTCTCCTGTCCAAGCACTTTCTATCTATATATTTTTTTCCCGATTATTTGATTTAACTAATTCCTCTAAAGTTCACGCAGACTATATTTCACATTTATTTAAGCCAGTAAGATCCAAAAATATTACTAATAAATGAAAAATAGCTCGATAAAGACACGTTATTTCACTCTCACACTCACACACACTCTTTCTTCCACAGTATCACGTTCATTCCGTCACGCCAGGCTGCCTCACTATGCACTTTTTTCCCCTCCTCTCCGCACGACACTGATCCTTCTAAGCCCTGCCTCGCCGGTACGTGCCGATCCCCCGAGACAGCGTGGAAATAAAAGACGAGAGAAAGTAGACGGAATGGAAGTGACTTAAGTGGACCGTCTCTTAGCTAGGGATCATCTAGGACACGGGAACTAGAGAGAGGCCTGCAGGTGGTAATGGTGATGATGATGGTGGTGATGGTGGTGGTGGTGGTTCTCGATTCGTTTTCAAGCTCTGGAATTTCAGTCTTCAAGAGTTTGTGAGAGAGATGCCACCTTGAGGACAGCGACGAGGTATTTCTACTGCTCGCTCGTAAAGGTTCAAGAGAAGGAGGAGGAGGAGGAGGAAGAGGGCGGGTCTAGCACTGATACATGGTCCTTCACACATTTTTCTCGGGACTATTTCACACTACTTTTTCAAAACGCTCCCTAAAAACGTACATAAATTAACCAGGCATTAATAACTCACAAGGACTAATACAGAAAAACACAAAAATAAACTGGTAAGAGTATACAAAATATCCCATAGCTAACACACATTATAAACTTTAACTCCCAGACTCAACTATATACAAGGCAAGGAAAAGAATCATGTTTACGCCTGGGTTTTTTACACGTAAGGATCAAGGACTCAAGGAAGTGTTACACAGCACCACACAAAGAGTCCTTTAAAGGCTGCAGGACGCCACACCAAGGATGAAAACTCGTGTGTCTCCTTGAAAAGAAATAGAAGAGAGAGACAGAGAGAGAGAGAGAGAGGGAGAGAGAGAAAAAGAGACAGAAAAAAAGAAAGAAAGAGAGAGGGCACCTTAGTTTACACACCTCTGAACTGTCACAAAAATATCCTTCTATTTTCTTTTCTCTCACTCCCTCTAAACTAAGATGCTTTTCTCCCCACTTAAGAGACAGACCTCCTCCTCCTTCTCCTTCTCCTCCTCCTCCTCCTCCTCCTCCTTCCTCCATACCTCCTCCTTCCCTCTTCTCCCTCATCATTAACCCTGCGGCGCTAGGGAAAAAAACATGCGGCGAGGATGGCTAGAACACACACTGAAATATTACGAGACAGAAAGAAGTAGTTTCCTTAACCCTAACTGTACAAACTTAGGCTTTAAGGAGAAGGCAAAACACGAGGCTCTTCAAGTGTTAGTGAAGGATTTAAGAAAGAGAGAAAGGAGGTGAGAGAGTGTGTGAAAGGCGTGAGAATGATGAAGGAGGAAGGAAGAGGAGGAAGAGGAGGAAGAGGGGGAGAAAATACAGCTGAAAGGAGACTATTAAAAGAGGAAAAAGAAAAGACGTAGTAGATGTGAGAAAGAAAATAAAAATAATATGAACGTAATGAAAAACGAAAGGAATGAAATAAAGGGACAAAAATAAAAGATAAATGAAAAAATGTATAGAAATGGAAGCAAAAATAAATGGAAAGAAAACGAAAAAGATGATTAGATATTAAAAAAAAATATCATAAGATAATGACAAGGAAGAGAAAACGAGATTTAGGAAAAGAGGAAGAAAATGAGGGAAGGGGAGGCTGAGAGAGAGAGAAGGAGAGAAGAAGAGAAAGAGAGGGATGGAGGGAAGGAGAGCGAGGGAAGGAGAGCAAGGGAGGGAGAAAGAAAGAGAGGAAAGGCAGATGGAGGGAAGGAGATGAAGGGTAAGAGAGAGAGGGAAAGAGAAAAAAAGAAAGAGAAGGAAGGAGAGAAGGAGAGGGGGGTGGGTAGGAGGGAAGGAAGTAAAGAGGCAGATTGAGCAAGGCTTGAGAATGGCTGGCCGAGGAAAGGTGGTAATGGCTGTGGCCAGAAGCCTTTGAGGTCATTGCAGAAAAGGTGTTGAATCCTCCATTATTTTCATTCCCTAAGGTTCGTGTAATTTCCGGTGTGTGTGTGTGTGTGTGTGTGTGTGTGTGTGTGTGTGTGTGTGTGTGTGTGTGTGTGTGTGTGTGTGTGTGTGTGTGTGTGTGTGTGTGTGTGTGTGTGTGTGTGTGTGTGTGTGTGTGTGTGTGTGTGTGTGTGTGTGTGTGTGTGTGTGTGTGTGTGTGTGTGTGTGTGTGTGTGTGTGTGTGTGTGTGTGTGTGTGTGTGTGTGTGTGTGTGTGTGTGTGTGTGTGTGTGTGTGTGTGTGTGTGTGTGTGTGTGTGTGTGTGGTGTGTGTGTGTGTGTGTGTGTGTGTGTGTGTGTGTGTGTGTGGTGTGTGTGTGTGTGTGTGTGTGTGTGTGTGTGTGTGTGTGTGTGTGTGTGTGTGTGTGTGTGTGTGTGTGTGTGTGTGTGTGTGTGTGTGTGTGTGTGTGTGTGTGTGTGTGTGTGTGTGTGTGTGTGTGTGTGTGTGTGTGTGTGTGTGTGTGTGTGTGTGTGTGTGTGTGTGTGTGTGTGTGTGTGTGTGTGTGTGTGTGTGTGTGTGTGTGTGTGTGTGTGTGTGTGTGTGTGTGTGTGTGTGTGTGTGTGTGTGTGTGTGTGTGTGTGTGTGTGTGTGTGTGTGTGAAAAATAGTGATTCTTTCGTAAAAATTGCACACTTCTTCATTTTAGAACCCCAGATTATGACAGTATATCAGACTTCCAATTCCAATCCCCTCCCAACACATACACACGCACGCACACACACGCACACACACACACACACACACACAGAGCCAACCCATTCAAATAACAAAACATTTCTATACTACAGACTCTAACGAAGAATACACAGCATCCCTTAGGTGAAATATAAGTGTAGAAACATTGATACTGAAGTGTTTGCAGGGAGTGTGAAGGTGTAGAAAGGGTAAGGGAGATGTAAGGGAGAAAGGGAGTGTAGAGGAGAGGGTCAACATTAAGGGAGTGTAAGGAAAGAGAAGGTGCATAAAAGGAGAGTAAATGGAAGGGATTGTGTAAGGGAAAGAAAGGGAAAACTGGCGATGGGAAACAAAGGAAAGTATTACACAGAAGAAAGATTTAACAGCAAATGATAAAGAGAAGGGAAAGTAAATAAATAGACAAGGAGAGTACAAAAAACGAAAGAAAAGAAAGGAAGGAAGAGTTAGCAACAGACGATACAAGGGAAGAGATAATATAAAGGGAAAGGAAGGAAATAAAGAAAGAAGGAAGGAAGGAAAGGAAGGAAGGTAGGTGCAGAGAGGAGAATGAAAAAAGGAAGGAAGCAAGGAAGGAAAATACAGAAAGGGGAATGAATGAAGGTAGATGATGAGAGGGGAATGAAAGAAGGAAGGAAAGGAAGGAAAGAAGGGTGAAGCAAGGGGAATGAAGGGGAATGAAGGGGTGATGAAGAAACGAATAGGTACATACATAGGGAGGTGGGCAGCTAGGATAGGATCATCAATAACCTAAAAGAAGGAGCACTATCGACACATTGAAAGGGGGAACTAGCATACTGTGATGAAGGGTGACGCATGACCCTCCCTTCACCCTATACACCCTCTCCTCACCCTATACACCCTGCCCCTCACCCTCACACCCTAACCTGTGTCCCAAAAACGCTGCCACCTTGACCTCCTGCCGAGAATCTTGACCTTCAGAAGAGGATGTGTCGCGGAGGGTGACTGATATGATGGCCCTGAGTGATGATAGGAGGAGGAGGAGGAGGAGGAGGAGGAGGAGGAGGAGGAGGAGGAGGAGGAGGAGGAGAGGTTTAGGAAAGGATATACAGGATGAATATATATTTTTCGAGAAAGAAAGAAGAAAAGAAATGGATACATATTGTAGTTTTTTTTCTTCTTTACTATAGGAAGGAATTGTGAGCTAATTGACGAGGAAAATATCTGGGTTTTTTTTCTCTCTCTGTCGTAAAATAAGAGTGTGCATCCTACCTTGCTGTAACTTAAAACCTCAGAAGCCTAACCTAACACACACATCTTGGAAGCTCACAAATTTGATTTCTTTATATTCACCTCAATTTTTCTACACTTTCTCAGATTTAGTTTCCTTTCCCCACAATCTGAATCTCTTTACTGTCTTTGTATCTCTTTTTTTTTCTCTCTCTCTCAATAGCAAAATAATAACCAAACTGTCCTGACACACGGGAGAAAGTTTTGAATTCGTTTTTAAAGTAAGAATTAGCCCCAAAATTGTTCAGGTGTTTCCGTCCTTCCACCTTTTCCTGTTCCTCACCTTCTGTAAAATTTCCTTTCCCCCTCCTCCTCCTCCTCCTCCACGCATACCTTCAAACATTATTCTTCCTCCTCGACAATAAATAACAGCCACAGGAAATAGCTTTTGTACCTGACAGAAATACATCTTACTGTTTTTTATTTATTTATTTTTT
>JAPQNM010000017.1:7773818-7818818 GCA_029783475.1 Metacarcinus magister | reverse complement strand
TCTCGATTACTCCAGATTCGAGACTTTTATCAGCTCTATCTCTCTATCTCTCTCTCTATCTCTCTCTCTATCTCTCTCTCTCTCTCTCTCTCTCTCTCTCTCTCTCTCTCTCTCTCTCTCTCTCTCTCTCTCTCTCTCTCTCTCTCTCTCTCTCTCTCTCTCTCTCTCTCTCTCTCTCTCTCTCTCTCTCTCTCGTTAAAGAATACGCCAGACTTTTCGGAAACTCTAACGATAAACTGTTATGAAAAACGACACGAGGCTAAGCGACTCCCAATACATTGTCTCCGGGAAGAATTGTTCGCTTTTAAAAGGATTAATGAGCACAAAGTTTTGCAAGTTATAACAGAGGCTTAGTTCTCTTATTTTCTTCATACATACACACACACATACATAGATATATAAACACCCTTTTCCGATGCCTTTCATCTTAGTAGTGGAGATAAAAGGAGGAAGAGATAACAGACTAATAATGAAAAAGGAGGAGGAAGAGGAGGAATATATGGTACGTGAAAACAACTACAAAGTCATTGGACAAAATAAAAATATATATATAAATAAAAAATCTCTCCATAGGACTTCCCAGACGCTCGCCTTCAGAGTGGACAGTAAACAAACACACCCACGGCATGTAAAGTGTCGAAAGTGTCCCAAAACAACTACACAAAACCACCATTCAAGCCGAACACAAGAAAAACAACATGAAAAAAGGACGAGAAAAGGAAGGTATAAGAAAGATGGAAAGAGAATAAACCTAGATGATAAAATTTGAAGAAAAACAAACTGAAAGAAGAAGAGAAACGAAAAAGAGGAAATGATATGGAAAACTAAAGGAAGAGAAGAGAAAAAAAAGAGGAAAACAAGTTGGGAGAAGAAAAGGAGGGAGAGAGAAGGGAAACAAGCAAAAAGAAAAAGGAAATGAGAGAAGAAAAGAAAGGAGGAGAGGAAGGAAGAGGAGGTAAAAAGGAGCGGAAGGGCTCGAGGGAAGCTGGAGAAGGGATGAAAAGGGTGGGAGTTTCCAATTAAGGAATAAAATATTACCGACATTAAGTTAGTGAATCTCCTTCAAGTAATTTTTCAAAGGCAAGTGTTTGGTGACTTTAGAAGGAGAGAAATGGTAACGAGGGAGGAGTGGAAGGAGTATTAATGAGGGAAAAACAACATTCTTAGATAGTAATAGTAGTAAGATAAGTAGAAAAAAGATGATAGAGATGAGAATGTGAAGAAGTGTGGAAGTGAATCACAAATGTTAATAATAATAATAGTAATAATAATGTTGATACTATGCAATCTTAAATGCACGAAAGCTTAAATTACAGTAAAATAACAAGACAAATCTATATTGACACATTCAACAGCGTAACACAGACGAGTAAGATGAATCGCTTCACCCTAACACCGTTCCATTTAACTAGGCAACAGAACTTCCTCATAAACATAACATTTTTTCCCCTCACTTTCCCTCCCTCATCCTCCGTTAATATTAAAACTTTTCCATCTGCCTCGTCTCTTCCTTTCACACACTTACACACACACACACACAAAGGATAAGAAAAACTAATTCTTTCTTTTCCGGAGATATTATTTTTGTATGTGAAAGTTTGTGACAACTAGGTCAAAATTTTCTCACGTCCAGAATAGTTATGAAGGTTATTGTTTGTGGAGTTAATATCAGTGTTGTTGTTGTTGTTGTTGTTGTTGTTGTTGTTTACGCAGATGTTTTAGCATTTATGAATATATTATAATCATCATCGTTATTATTACTATTATCATTATTATTATTATTATCATCATTACTACTACTACTACTACTACTATGAATATATTTGTAGTTATATTAGCTATTTAATTCCTCCCGAGAGATATGCAGTTTTTATCCTTTTCGTTTACCTAGTAACACCACCACCACCACCACCACCACCGTCACTTTGGCCACTGTTGGATGATGAACTTTGGTCTAGAGTCATTTATTATCTTAGTGAAGTGGGTTAAAGTGCCGTGAGGAAGGATGACATGAAGGGAGGGAGGGAGGGAGGGAGGGAGGGAGGGAGGGAGGGAGGGAGGGAGGGAGGGAGGTAAGGAAGGAGAGAGAAAGGGAGGGAGGGAGACAGAAGAGTGAGGGAAATTGTATCATATCGTTTCCCTAACCTAAACTGTCAAGTTATTATTATTCATCGCTAAATTATGTTATTTTTTGTCCCTTGCTAGTGGTGGTGGTGATGGTGGTGGTAGTGTTAAGAATATATCCCTTTCTTCCCTCAAACTTCCTTCTATACTCAGGTGTATCATCAAGGAGAATCATAAAACACTAATACATATAATAAAATCAATGGTCACCTACTGAAGCGCTCATATATCTCCTAACTTCTGCAATCCCTTTACGCGTGGAACCCAGTAAACTCTACGGTGCGTGCTTCCACGTTTCACTACCCGGCGCTACGGCACGACACGGCTGGGGTTAGATTGAAGGGAAAGGGAGCGAGAGGAGTACAATGACTAAGATGACTTGCATAAATGGCATTGTTATGTTTCTAAAGAATTGTTCTCCTTCATGGAAATTGAAAAATAAAAAAGATGAGACATTATAATAATGAATAATTGGATTTATTTCGAGTGTATCTTTTATTCAAAACGTGGCAATAATTGAGTATGTTGATCAAATTCTCTCTCTCTCTCTCTCTCTCTCTCTCTCTCTCTCTCTCTCTCTCTCTCTCTCTCTCTCTCTCTCTCTCTCTCTCTCTCTCTCTCTCTCTCTCTCTCTCTCTGGGTGGTGGGGATCTCTAATAAAAGTGATTTCCTGTTCTCCTTTATAGCTTAAGAGAATCTTTTTTTTTAGTATTTGTAGATAATTTGTTGCAGTCATACAAACAAAACAGCATCGGAATACAATAAAAGGTGAAGGTGAAGCTGAAAGGTTGTAACACTTGCGAATTTGTCTGGATAAATGTACGACAATACCATTTGTTTCGAGGTGTTTTACCTTGACACACACAGGCACATACACACGCACAAGCACAAGCGCGCACACACACACACACACACACACACACACACACACACACACACACACACACACACACACACACACACACACACACACACACACACGTTACTACGTACTAAAGCTGAACGAAAGCAATCTCAGAATTCTCACTGTAAACAAACAAAACGCGGTATCGTGTGTGTGTGTGTGTGTGTGTGTGTGTGTGTGTGTGTGTGTGTGTGTGTGTGTGTGTGTGTGTGTGTGTGTGTGTGTGTGTGTGTGTGTGTGTGTGTGTGTGTGTGTGTGTGTGTGTGTGTGTGTGTATTTTCTTACTTCCTACCTTAAAATTATCAAGATTCTGACAGAAACAAAAGATATAAAAAAATACACAAAAGCTAAGATACACAATAGAACAGTTTCCGCCACAATCACCCTAACAGCCACAACAACCCCGCCTCCACAGCCTCCCCACCACTACTACAACCACTACCACCGCTGCTTCCCCTTAAACGCAGCTGATACCACTCAAAATTATGCCGCCGTAAAACCGCCTCGGCCTCCTTGCCTTCTACGGAATTCAGTAAATGACTTTTTTATAAATTTATGAAACCATTTTTACCAAACATTTATTACATTGGGTAATTGTTTTCAGCCATTTTTTTTTCCCTTCTAATTTTTCTTGACTTTTATACGTAAGGAAATATTTGTACGAAACTTGCATAGCTATTATTTTGTTTATTTATTCCCTGTTGCATTCCTTGTTATATTCGCAGTCAATAATTCATCTAAATACTGTTGCAATTATGTATATCCCTCGTGCGTGCTAGCGAGGCATTGTGTGTTCAAGATAAACGGAAATAATAACTTGAACACCATCTGGCTACTCAATAAAACAGTGTAAGGCTTTACTGAATATTTTTTTCTTCTCAATAGTCTTGGAGTTTATTTTATGAGTCAATAAGATGCTTTTTAGGAGGACGAATGTAGGTAAAGTTCGTTAAATAATAATAGTAGTAGTAGTAGTAGTAGTAGTATAATGATGATAATAATGATAATAATAATAATAATAGAGCTATATAGTATTTTTTCATATAATTCGAAGATCGGTAGATTACAAAAACTGTCTATTGATAATGGAATGACATATTTCACTCTCAGAGGAAGATAGGTTAATGGAATCTGATGACATTAATGCAGCAAAGAAATATAATGAAAGGCAATATATTTCAACCTTAGAATTTTTTGTGATGAACGAGCTGATTGGAAGAGAAGGAAGGAGGGAGGAGGAAGGGAATGGAAGAAGAGAGGAGAGTGAGAGGGAGGAGTCAAAAGCCGGATCTTGAGCATTTGAATAGGTAGAAAATATATTATTAAAGGAATGAATGATGAGCTTAAAATGTGAGAGGAAGAGGCACGAAAAGAAGATGAATTACATTATCAAAATTGTAAAGCAAGTGATTTAGATGGAGAGAGAGAGAGAGAGAGAGAGAGAGAGAGAGAGAGAGAGAGAGAGAGAGAGAGAGAGAGAGAGAGAGAGAGAGAGAGAGAGAGAGAGAGAGAGAGAGAGAGAGAGAGAGACCACTTACACAGTCATGAGAAGTTAACTTACACGAACAATTAATAAAAAACTGCATAACTTCGTGCCACAAGTATACACAAATAAAAAATACTTTCTCAGAGAAGCAATTCCATTTTCGTTGAAGGATGATAATTGCAAGAGGAAAAGAAAATAATGGTTTGTGAAAATAAGGAATTGTGTGGCGAGGCAAAAAATATAAGTAACATCAAAATGGCGTGTAGATGGATGGCTGGAGGGTGAAAAAAAAATAATACAAGGGAAGAGGAAGGAGGAAGGAAGGGAAGGAGGGAGGGAGGGAGGGAGGGAGGGAGGGAGGGAGGGAGGGAGGGAGGGAGGGAGGGAGGGAGGGAGGGAGGGAAAAGAGGCAATAACATGAGACATAACATGAGCTGAGCGATTAGTATAAAGTTAATGATTAATTCTCTTTCTCTCTCTGTCTGTTTCTGTTTCTTTTTTTTTCTTTCTCTCTTAATCTATTTCTTTATCAATTAATTTATCTCTTTCTTTATATATTTTTTCTTATATCAAACTAGAATAAAATAAATAAAAAAAGACAATATCAATTTCACGATAAAAGATGGAAAAAAAGACAAGATAAAAATTCTGCAGAGAAATAACTGAGTCCACACAACAAACAAACAAACAAACAAACATAAGAGTAAACAAGGAATCCCTCCGAGAACTATAAAATGAGATTGCAGAGAAACAAGGCAAAGAAAACAAGAGGAACAGAGATGGAGAAGGAAGAAAGAAATGAAGGAAGGAATGAAGGAAGGAAGGAAGGAAAGAGGCTGAAAATTCAAGGCAAGATAGGAAGTAAAAAGAAAAAAACGAGAAAATAAAGAAAAAACGAACTCTGTAAAAATAATTAAAGAAAGAAGAAATGAAGAATAAAAACCAACGAGAAGAAAGGAAATGCAAGGAGAAACAAAATAACGAAAAAATAAATAAATAAAAACTGAATGTGATATGAGACAAGCCACACGAAAGGAGGAATAAGAGAAGGGAGGATAAAAAAGGGGGATGGAGAAGGAAGAGAATATGAGAGAAAAAGAAGGGAAGGAAAGGGAAGAGAAATGTTGAGAGTGATGGGCTAAGGAACACCAACCGATGGGATTCTGAAGAGAGCAATTCCATGTCTTGCACAGTCAGGATGAAGGGAAAGGGGGAAGGGGAGAAGAAGGGGAGGAAGGGGAGAAGAAGGGGAGAAGAAAGGAAGAAGAAGGGAAGACTGGGAAAGAAGGAAGGAAGGAAGGAGAGTAAAATGGATGGGGCGAGGAAGGAAAGAAGAGGGAAGGAATAGTAGTAAAATGAAAAGAAGGGAAGGAGGAAAGAGGAGATGAAGGGAAAATAAGAAGGGGAGAGAAAAAAAGTGGAAATAGATATATAATATGAGAATAAAAACAAAGAATAAGGAAAGAAGAAGAATGAAAGGGCGAGGAAGACAACAAATCACATAAGAAAAATGACAAATAAAAGAAAATGAGGAATAAAAGAAGAATATGACTGCAAGAAAGAGGGAACTGAATGAGAGAGAGAGAGAGAGAGAGAGAGAGAGAGAGAGAGAGAGAGAGAGAGAGAGAGAGAGAGAGAGAGAGAGAGAGAGAGAGAGAGAGAGAGAGAGAGAGAGAATTTCGACAAAATATCTCAGGGACGAAATGAAAGCCTGTCAGTGAAGGATGATAGGGAAAGAATGAAGGAGAGATGAAGAAGAATGAGGACAAGGAATACAAAGGAATACAAGGGAACACAAACAGCAACATACCCTAGGGTCCCTGCGGAAGCTATTTGATATAACTTCTCTACACTAACTACTTGAATTAGAGAAAGGATACAGAAAAAAAGTGTACAAAATTATCAGCTCAATTAACATTCCTTGACTTCTTGCTTCATCAATGCCTTCCATGGTTTCCTAAATCACCAAAATTGCCTTCTGATCCTTCCTAAATGTTTCTTTTTTTATAATGTTTTGCTTCTTATTAAGGAAAACAATGAAAACAGTTAAGAAAAGCGTTGATGAGAAAGGACATCAAAGAGGAAAAATAGGAGGATGGAAGGGAGTAAGGGGCGAAGGAAAGTAGTGTAGAGGAAGATGAGTGGTGGAAGAGAAGGCGTAGGAGGAGGAGGAGGAGGCTTGGTAGAGAGCCGTAATGAGGAAGGAGGAAGTGGAGGACCTTAGTGTGTCAGTGTGACGAACAGAGGAAGAAGAAGAAGATGAAGAAACAAAAAGAAAATAGAGGCTTAGCTGATGTAACTGGAAAGAAGAATGAAGGAGAATGTGGAATAAAACAGAATGAATGAGGAACTGGAATAAAAATTAATAAATGAGGATGAAAGTGAAAGAAGAAAAGAAAAAAGAAAAGCTCATTAGAATATAAAAAAAAAAAGTTATAAAAAAGGTGAGTAGATGAGAAAGAGGAATGCTAAAGGAGGAGGAGGAAAATGATAATAATAATAACAAAAATAAGAAGAAAAGAAAAAAAAAGAGAAAGAAAAAGAAGAATAAAAGAAAAACAATAGAAGAATATTAGGAGAAAGAGAACCAGGATGTAAAGGAGGAGAAAGAATGCGGGGGTGGAGAAAAGGAAAAGAAGGAAGGAGGAGGAGGAGGAGGAGGAAGAAGGCGGGGGAGAAAGAGGGCGGAGGCGGCGGGGGAGGAAGGAGGAAAAGCTGGAAGGGAGGGTGGGAGGAGGAGGAGGAGGAGGAGGGAGGAGAGGAAGGGGAGTGGGTGGTGGGAACAAGGCGGCTTTAATACAATCAATACGGAGTAGGTGAAGAAGACTAGGCGTTTCAACTCTCCTTTCCATTCATTTCCTTGGTTTCTAGTGCATAGAGACCGTGTTAAGAATGTCCTTGAACTGAAACCACACTTTACGGACACAGTACATCCTGAATACTGTGCTTTACCCTTTCTTTACCCACCTAAACCATCTCCTCCTCCTCCTCTTCCTTCTACGTTTTGGCTTCAACCTCGTGCTGTTTCCTCCCACGCCTCCTACAAGTCTGACTTCCCTATTCTACGTTACCCACTAACCTACATCCACGACAACCCATTTTTTTTCTTCTCTCGCTCTCTCATTGTTTTTTTGTTTACATTCTACCGTTTGGATTTCGTTTTCTAAATTATTCTGTTCACTTTCTTTATGACTAATAATAATAATAATATTGTCCACGTCAACTCCAAGACAATCATTAAAGTACGTAGAAAAAGTATATACCCTTATCATCATTATCATTAGCGAGGCGTCAAGGATAATTATAATAACACACCTCGTAGTTACAGAAAGAAAAATAATAATAATAAAAATAATAATAAGGGGAGACTAAACCAAAACTATTGACGTATTCCAGCCCTTTCATCTCCCTTGTATAACTTGAAGGCTGTAACGCTGATCTTCCTATCC
Source organism: Metacarcinus magister (assembly GCA_029783475.1). Lineage (NCBI taxonomy): Eukaryota > Metazoa > Arthropoda > Malacostraca > Decapoda > Cancridae > Metacarcinus > Metacarcinus magister. Next base: position 7,810,855 of record JAPQNM010000017.1, on the reverse strand, counting down.
ATCTTAGCATTACTTTCGACCCTAGAGAGAAATAATGACAGTAAGGAGGGAAGATAGAGAGAGGAGAGAGAGGAGAGCGAGGAGGGAGTGTTAGGTATAAAAAAAAGAGAGGGAATGAGAGAGGAGGGAAAAGAGGGTGGGATGAAGGGAGTGAGAACGTGACACAGTGAAGAGAGAGAAAGATAGAAGAGAAAATATAGAAAGATGTGGATAAAGAGAAATGTGAGAGGAAGGTTCAAGGTGAGTTCTGTGTAATGTTATAAAATGTGAGATATTTTTGTATGCAACACTGAATGGGAATGTAAAGAGAGAGAGAGAGAGAGAGAGAGAGAGAGAGAGAGAGAGAGAGAGAGAGAGAGAGAGAGAGAGAGAGAGAGAGAGAGAGAGAGAGAGAGAGAGAGAGAGAGAGAGAGAGAGAGAGAGACAGACAGCGAACCAGAAGACAAACAGAACATGACAAAAAAAAAATAGGAAACCAACCTCACCCCCAACCACACACACAAAAAAAAATACAAGGACAAGAAAACGACAAGCAAAAATCACACACAAACAAGATGGAGAGAAAAAAACCAACATAGATAAAAAAAAGAAGTAAATAAAAGAATTCAACATAAAACATAAGATAGAAAGGACAAGGAAGGAAGGTCACGAAACATATAGAAATGCGACGCAAAACAAAGGTCAAAACAAAGGTTGTAAGGAAAGCGCGGGAAACTCGGACACCCTGAGCGATAAACTCTGAATCACCTTGAAGAACGACCATATCTGACAAGGAGACGAAATAATATTAAAAGAAAAGAAAGAGAAGTAAGTGAATGGAGTCAAAATAGAAGTAAATATAAAAGGGTAAGAGAAGAGCAAAGAAAGGAAAGTCGTGTCCTTGAAATAAGAATATGAACAATGCTAACACGAATGAACTAAGTGAAATAAGTGAAATAAGGGAAATACGTGTATCTTTCCATTAAGTTTAAGTACAATAAGTAAAAGAAAACTAACTTAAAAAGGAGAGAGAAAGAGAGAGTAAAGAAAAAAATTAACGTGGAATAAATAAATAATTGTGTTCCTGAGAAATATTAATAATTAAAAAATATAACAAGAATTAAATATTAGTAAATGACACTAAATTAACCAAGAAAATCCATATTACCACAAAGGAGATATTAAATTTATGTACAAAAAAACCCCACTTGGAAGGTATTAGGAGAGAGACAATAGCGTTTAAATGTAAAAAAAAAACAATATGAATGGGTTGAATATAAAGAAACAAGTTAATCAAATGCTAAGATAAAACACCACGCCAAGACCAATTAGAGAAGTCATTTGTTTATTCAGACAAAGACAAGCATAAGAAAAATACAGTTTAATTGATTCAGAGCAAGACAAAAACAGGTTCAAAAATCAATAAGATAAGTCAGCATGAAATATTACCGTTTTCTAATAACACCTGACTTTTTTGGTTGTCATTTCAATTTTCCTTTTTTTCTTTAATGTCTGACAGGGAAACACAAACAAGAGGGAGAGAAAGAAAGGAGTGAAAAAAAATCTGAATAAAAGAGGGAATTAATCAGCAAACAAAATATCAGGTGAAGATAACGAAGCAGATAAGAAAAAAAAATATTAAATGTTAGGAGAAAAAACCAGATATCAGCCTTTTTTTCTTCTTTTCATTCTAACTTTTTCTTTCATCTTTTGGTGACGCGCTCGCTCTCTCTCTCTCTCTCTCTCTCTCTCTCTCTCTCTCTCTCTCTCTCTCTCTCTCTCTCTCTCTCTCTCTCTCTCTCTCTCTCTCTCTCTCTCTCTCTCTCTCTCTCTCTCATATCACAACCACTTTCTCCTGATTCTTCCTCTCCCTTCCCCTAGCCTCCTCTTCACTCCCCTCCCCTTCCTCTTCCTCTTCCTCCTCCTCCTCCTCCTCCTCCTCCTCCTTGTCTCCCCTCTTCCATGTCCGGTGAAATCAACAAGCGCCAGTGTAAGAGGAATAGGAAAGAGGAAGAGGAAGAGGAAGAGGAGAACCACAACCAAGAAAAAGAAGAGGAGGAGGAGGATGGAGTAAATATAGAATAGGGAATTGCAATAAAAGGAAATAACAATAATAGTAAAAATAAAGATGAGGAGAATAAAGAAGAGAGGAAGAGGAGGAGGAAAAGGAGATAAAAAAATGGGAATGTATTTATAAAGAGAAGAAAGGATGAAGGGAAACACAATACAAAGAGAAATTAGGAAAAAAATATCAAATAAAAAAAATTACGATGAAATATAAGTTTATACTGAACGAAAAGAAAAGGAAATGAATGATTATAATAAAAGATTAAGATTATGTTCATATTCCTTGTTATTCTATGTCTTGTTATTTTCTTTCGGTCAAATAACTCTCTTATCTTTTCGTTCTTGATCTACACCAAAATACGAGTTGCTATATTGATTAAAAATAGTTCATCACCACCACAATCACCACTAATACCAACACCACCACAAATCATCACCATCACCACCACACAACACCTATCATCACCAATATTCGACCTACACAATAATCTTCATCCACAGTCACCACCGTCACCACCGTCACCACCACCACCACCACCACCACCACCACCACCACCACCACCACCACCACGAGTTACAGGCCAGAGCTTCACACTAATTTAATTAAAGATCCGTCAGACAGGCAGACAGACATGGAAGTGACGCAGCGAATCAAACATTTATTTCCAGAGTCTCATTTCAATCCCTTGCCCGGGTATACGTGCTCGTGTTTTTGATGCCGTGTTTCCCCCAATTAAAAATATTTCCCCGTGGCCGCGGTATAAATAAATAAATAGATAAAGAAAAATGAAGGTAGGAAGATTTTTTTTTTTTTACTCCAGAAACGAGAAAATTTCCTCCGCGTGACTGAAAAATTAATGATCTAAAGAAAATACGGATGGAAAGGTTTTTATTTTGGTAAGAAAAGGTTTACTTATAACCGTAGAACTAATATTGAATTAGTGAATAAAGAAAGAGGTAATTTAATTAATATATAAACTAATGAATTAATTAAGACGACTTTTTCTATAATTAGGAGTGAAAAATGTCGTACCTTTAAAATGAATAATTGAATCAAAGAATAAATAAATAAATAAGAAATAAATGAATAAATAAATCTACTGCATTATTTAAGTTACAATTTATCGATACCTAATTTGCTTATGGATTAAAGACAAAAGTTACCACAATTATATAGTTCGTATCAAATCGCTTTAAACTGACCACAAACTTACACAACAATAGTAGATAAACAAAAACAAAAATAACAATAGAAAAAAAAACCTAAAACTCACGAACCAAAAAAAATAATCACACACACACACACACCTCACATTTAATCACCAAAAAAAAATAAATAAACACCATAATTATCAAGCACATTATAATTACCAAGGCCAAACACCCCCCCCAAAAAAAATTAATAATGACGAGTTGCCGATTAACAGGTGAGGTTTAATGGCCTCGCTGGCAACACTGCATCTCCTCTAAGTGGTTATTAACTGCTGCAACTTGTTTAATTAGTGTTAATTAATTGTGCAGATAAAGAGAGTGAGCGAGGCCAATGGAGGGTGACGTAGAGCTTAGTGAGGAGGAAGGAAGAGGATTACTGACGAAGGGTTATTGAGAGAGAGAGAGAGAGAGAGAGAGAGAGAGAGAGAGAGAGAGAGAGAGAGAGAGAGAGAGAGAGAGAGAGAGAGAGAGAGTAAACTAAACCAAACAAGGTATATTCAAAAAATGCCTAGCCCACTTCACACACACACACACACACACACACACACACACACACACACACACACACACACACACACACACACACACACACACACACACTACACAGAAACTCAAAAACAAAAATAAAAAAAGATAAAATAAAAAATATATATATAAAAAAATAGGAAATATACCATGAAAAATCCGACTGAAACATTTCCTTTACATACATACATACATACATACATACATACATAAAAAAAATATATATGCAGTTCGAAAATCCAGCAAATATTTCAGAAAAAAAACAAAAAAAAACACTGATATAAAAACACTATCAGGAGTGTCAGCACGTGCATGGCAGTGTCAGACGAGCTGATACACGGCTTTATAATATCCGTCCACAGCGTAAAAGAGAAAGGAAGCGAGAAAGGGAGGGAGGAAGGGAGAAAGAGGGAGAAATAAGGGAGAAAGATGGAGAAATAAGGGAGGAAGGGAGAGAGAAGGGAGGAAGGGAGAGAAGGAAGGGAGGAAGGGATGGTGAGAGAGAAAGAAAGGAGGGAGAGAGGAAGGGAGGGTGAAGTTACAATAATATTCCAGTGAAACCCCTCAATTCTCACCCTAGCCAGAGAGGGTAAAGAGAGGAAAGAGAGAGAGAGGAAGAAGAGAAGAAAGGGTGAATGTGAGGAGTGGATACAAATGTGATACCCAGGTGAGGTGGAGGAGATGTGGACAGTATGCGAAGAGGAAAAATAGTGGAGGAGGAGTATTTTACTTTTTATTAGAGGGAAAGAGGGAGGGAAGGTTAAGGAGGAGGATAGAGGGAATAGAGTAAAAAAGAAAGGTGAAAGAGTGGTATTAGAGGGTAAGGAAGGGGAAGGGATTGTGGCGAGAGAGGGGAAAGAGGAGGAAGAGGAGGAAGAGGAGAAGAGGAGGAAGAGGAAACTTTAGGAGAGAGAACCCAGACGAACAGATAAACAGATAAACAGACAGACAGAAACACAAACAAACACCCAGACAGACAGACAGACAGACAGACAGACAGACAGACAAGCAAGCAAGCATATCACCAGGAAACAAAGCATACAAAGACATAAAACAAATAGAAAACGAAGAGTGGGAGGAGGGAGGGAAGGGAGGGAGAGAGGGAGGGAGAGAGGGATTCAAGGAGAGAAGGGGAGGGAAAGGGTAGAGTTTGAAAGCGGTCATATTTACTCTCTAATCCCGGGCGGTCAAACTAAAAGCCAGTCAGCTATCACCTTCATTTCCGCAACTCCACATGCTAACCTAACCTAACCTAACCTAACCTAACCTCAGGCGATTCACTCTAACCTCTAACACATTATACATTCCCGGCAGGCACAAGGTACGCGTTAGGCCCAGACATGCTAGGTTAATGCATGGCAGTGTATGTTACGAGTACTATTAGCATGGGATTATGTTAAGCTTGTGTGTGTGTGTGTGTGTGTGTGTGTGTGTGTGTGTGTGTGTGTGTGTGTGTGTGTGTGTGTGTGTGTGTGTGTGTGTGTGTGTTTGGATATGTTTTTGTTTCTTTATTATAGTTGTTTTTTTTCTATTAATTTCTTTAGAAGGACGAAAAGAAAGAAATAGATAATGGAGGAGGAAGAGAAAGCATATAATTAACTTAAGATCACAACTCCACTGCCCCACTTCCTCCTCCTCCTCCTCCTTAACACCCTATGAACCTCCACGCCCCTAGAGAATTAGCAAAAAGGCAAGATTCACACCACCACGAGACACAAGGAAAGGCACACCAACAAGGGCACTGAGATCGAAGCTTCAAGACAAGACTCACGTGAGAATCCCTTTGAGTTTGGGTGAAAATGTGACGTTTTAAAGCAAGATGAAGGAGGAGGAGTAATGCAAGAGAGGAAAAAGACCCGGAGAGAAGATGGAGGAGGTGGAGAAAGAGGAGAGAAGAGGAGGAGAGAGGAGGAGGAGGAGTAAGAGGTGGGGGGGGGGGAAACATTAAAACTCTTCGATTTCACGGCGACTGACTTCTAAAATTTTTGCAGAGAAAATAACAGTTGGTTCCTTTGACGATAGAGTCTCGAAGGAAAAGATGCGTTGATTTTCTTCTATTTTTTTTTGTGTTTGTTTGTGTCTATTGTCTATTTGTGTATGAGAGAGAGAGAGAGAGAGAGAGAGAGAGAGAGAGAGAGAGAGAGAGAGAGAGAGAGAGAGAGAGAGAGAGAGAGAGAGAGAGAGATGTGGGTACGAGTATATGGACACGGTTATCTCTCTCTCTCTCTCTCTCTCTCTCTCTCTCTCTCTCTCTCTCTCTCTCTCTCTCTCTCTCTCTCTCTCTCTCTCTCTCTCTCTCTCTCTCTCTCTCTACACAAACTAAGAAAAACACTAAAAAGTTTAACAAAAATCACTTCTTACAACTACAGAACTTTGAAAGAATTTAAGAAAATGACAACTTTTTAAATAAGTCTCAATAGAAACAACATTACTACTTAAAGATCTAACGAGGAGAGATAATTAAGCAAAAATTAGGAGGAGGAGGAGAAGAGGGAGGAGGAGGAGGAGGAGGAGGAGAGATAAAATGGAAGTGACAGAGTGAGTGAATGAGTTTCAATCCATTTCATTTAAACCGATTTTAAGTAAGATGAATTTTATGTTCCTCCTCTTCCTCCTCCCCCTTCTCCTCCTCTTCCACGTTTATTTTAACTTCTTTCTCTTGCTTTTAATCGTGGTTGCAGTAATCCTATGCATTATCTCAGTTTTTTTTTCCTCTTCCTCCCCAACATAACTCTCACACATACAAGCACATGGTAAAGGGAAACACGAGAGGGGGGAAAAAAAGGAGGAAATTTAAAGGGAACGTAGTAAAGAGAATTAATGAGGGAATAAAAGTCAAGAAAAGGATGAAGGGGAAAGAGAGTAAAAGCGAAAAACAAAAGCGAAATTTAAAGAATGAAAGGAAGAGAGATAAGAGTAAAGAAAAGAAAGGATTAAGAATATACCAAAAAAAATAAATGAATAATAGATAAAAGTAGTGAAGGAATGAAAGGATAGAGAGTTAAGACGTAAAGGAAGGAAGGAAGGTTAAGGAGGTAGGAAGGAAGGAAGAATTAAGAAGTAAATGGAAGAGGAGTCAAAGAGTGATTGTGGGAAGGAAGATAAATGAGTCAGTTGTCCCTTAACTCTCTCAAAATGGCAAACCTTTCATGGAGATTGACTATATAGATTCCACCCACCTCTCCCTCCCTCTCTTTCCCTCTCCCTCTCTCGATAATAACAACAAAAATAACAAAAACAATGGTAGGTACAAAAAAAACCCACCACCCCAAAAAACTTACGTAAAATAAGAGTAAAAAAACAACTACGCAACACTACTAACATATCGAAGCAAAACCCAACAACACCAGGTATCAAAAACGAGCAAGAATTTCCCAGTCAGTCATAAAACCTAAAGACCAATGCGAATGGACAAGTATTTCCCGCAGCAGAAACAACAGTAAAAGCTTCACCGGCAGATGGGAACGCAAGAGAAACAGCTGAACCAGAGAGAAGGAGTGGAGTGGAGAGGGAGGGGAGGGAGTGGAGGGAGAAAGCCATAGTGAGGTGGAGCAAAATATAAACGGTGATTAATGGTGATGGTTTTGTGGGAAAAAGAAATGAAGTAACCTCTGAGAGAAGGCAATTGTGGGCAGGTCTTTGAAGATACAACGCTTTCCTCCCTCCTTCCCTCCCTCCCTCCCCCCCCTTTCTCTCTCCCTCATGTCTTCCCTCCCTCCCTTCCTTCCTCTCAAGCCTTCAATAACGAACATTCGCCAGCCTACGTTCTTGTAAATACCTTCCTCCTCCTCCTCTTCCTCCTCCTTCTCCTCCTCCTCCAAGTCTTACCAAAGCCCACAAAACAAACAACAAACCTCTTCGCTGCTGCCTCCGCCTCCTCCTCCTCCTCCTCCTCCTCCTCCATTTCCACTTCCTCTTACTTTCATTCCCCCTCTTATTTTTTCTTCTTTCTCCATTTCTGATTCTTCTTTTACTACCTCCTCCTCCTCCTCCTCCTCCTCCTCCTCCTCCTCCTCCTCCTCCTCCTCCTCCTCCTCCTCCTCCTCCTCCTCCTCCTCCTCCTCCTCCTCCTCCTCCTCCTCCTCCTCCTCCTCCTCCTCCTCCTCCTCCTCCTCCTCCTCCTCTCCTCCTCCTCCTCCTCCTCCTCCTCCTCCTCCTCCTCCTCCTCCTCCTCCTCCTCCTCCTCCTCCTCCTCTTCTTCCTCCTCTTCCTCCTCTTCCTCCTCCTCGAAATTCCCATCGCACACAAACCCTTCCCAGTTTGGTCTCGCCTGAAAAATTGTAACGTGGGACCAATCTTCTCCTCCTCCTCCTCCTCCTCCTCCTCCTCCTCCTCGACCCATCACACATAAAAAAAATATATATCCAGCCACAAACCACATTCTTCTCCTTTATTACACTTCTGGAGAGGAAAAATTATACACTTTGAAGCCAATAGAAGAGAGGAAAGTCGTGTTATTTAAGTGTTGACTGAAGGTTCGAGTGTGCGAGGTTGACAGGTGACCAGGAGAGGGAGAGGAGAGGAAAGATGGATGAAGGAATGAACGATAAAGAATGGAAATGGAAGGGAGGAGAAAACAAGGAGGAGGAATGGAAAAAAGATGAAGGAATGAATGATAAAGAAAGGAGATGGAAAGGGAGGAGAAAAAAAGGAGGATTTTAGTAGTATATGAAGAGGAAATAAATTGATTAAAATGAGTATTTGTTATATTTTCTATGAGAATAAATAGATAAATATACCGATATATATGAATAGATATATATAGATAAAAATACCAGCAGATAAATAGACAAATACATAAATAAATAAATAAATAATAAGCCAATAAATCTTTCTTCCCCAATACAAACTTTAATGTCTCGCCTCAAAGGTATATAAAAGATGAAATAAAAATTGAATCTTTGAAAATCATTCTTTTTTTCATTCACCAGGACTCAGGGGGAACAAAGTTTAACCTTCCACCATCACTCACTTACTCACTCTGGGACCACAAATAATTTTCAGGTCTCCTCTCTTTCCCTTTTTTCCATCTCCCTCCCGCGCACACACGCCTCGAGGGGTCAAAAATGTTTATATGCAGCACTCTTTGCACCTCTCAGGAAATCGAGCCCAGCCACCCGTGCAGACAGTAGTGCTTCCCCCTTACCCCCCTTTCTCTTTCTCTCTCTCTGACACCTCGACATTAAAAAAAAAACTAGATAGGAAGCAAAAATAAGCTGATATGTACTGGGTGAAAATGACACTTGAAATATACTTAAAATACTCACAGTAAAAGTAAAGTGAAGAGAAGTAAAATGAAGATGTGGTTCTGACATGAAGAGGAAATGAAAAATACCTAAGGGTTAAAATATACTTAAAAGACACTTAAGATACCATTAGAATAAATAAAAAAACACTTAAAATGCTGAAAGAAAAAACATCATTAAATATAAAAAAAAACTCTTTCATTTATACATTGGTCCCTTCAATCTATCTCTCTTCCGTCCCCGTGTTTCCCTCTCATCTATCTATTAGGTGTCCATTTCCCTCCCATCTGCCACTACATCCTCCTCCTCCTCCTCCTCCTCTTCCTCCTCCTCCTCGTCTCTTGCCAACACCTCTAGCACCTCCCACCTGTCATTCAGTCACCACCTTCTCCTCCTTCTCCTCCTCCTCCTCCTCCTCCTCCACCTCCACCTCCTCTATCTTTTCCCATCTTCCTGTCTCTTTGTTCCGCATGTCATACTCTTATTCATATCTTCCTTTCCTCCTTCCTTCCTTCCTTCCATTACTCGTATTTTTTTCTCCTTCGTACTCATGTGATCTCGTCCTTCCTTTATTCTCTCCTTCCCTTCTTTATTATGTTGTCTAGTTCTTCCTTTATTTTGTTTTCGTTCCATATTTCTTTTTATTTTTTTTAATCTTTATATATTGATTATTTTGTAGTGATAATTAATGTTAAATAATCACAAGACCATCATAACAAAATCAATACTTAAAAAATATCGGTTAATATATTAGTTAAAAAATTCTAGTTCAATTCACTTCTATTTTTAAACTGATTTGTAGCCCCGTTCAGAAAACACACCCCATGACCCCTTGTTTTGTTTTGTGATCCCGTACTTTTAGCAGAAGTTTCCCCTTTCCTCCCTGCATCCTCTCTGTTGTCCCTTGACCTCCCTCCTGTGTTATCCGAAAGCAGTTCTATTTCCTTTCCTTCCTCCCTTTGCCCTCCCTTGGCTTTTTTTATCTAATATTTTTTGTTTTACTCTTTCTCCATTCTGACAAAATCCATCCAGTTTCCCTTCTCTCCTATCTGTCTTTTATCTTTTTTTTCCCTCCCTCCCTCTTGTCTAACTACCACCATCTTCAGGATTTAAAACATTGACCTTGAGAGAAAAAAAATTCCTACCTTGAATAAAAAAAATAATCCGTCCACTTAGGAACCTTGCAATTTTCTGGCCTAAATACGGAGGCGAGGCGGTAAAATTAGTGATTAGGGGATGCACTAATGAGGTGTGTGTGTGTGTGTGTGTGTGTGTGTGTGTGTGTGTGTGTGTGTGTGTGTGTGTGTGTGTGTGTGTGTGTGTGTGTGTGTACTGCATCCCTTCCTTCACGACGAATGAAATCACTTTTTTTAATACAATACAACAACCAGGAAGAAAGGAAGAGGAGGAAGAGGAGGAGAAGGAAGAGGAAGAGGAGGAGGGAAAGCAAGGGATGTGGGAGAGTAACTTTTGCCATGGGAAACCTGAATCCTTTTGGGGGAAACTCAATTGTTCTCCGACATACCACTTTCCTCACCCCGCTAACAAGATACTTCTGAGCTAGGGTCCTTATGTAGTAAAACTTTCACCCCTCTTCCCCCCCCCCACACACACACACACCTCTCTCCACTTTACTCTCCCTCCCCTCACCCCTCTCTCCCTCTCTCAGTAATGTCCTAACCTAGTAATCAAATCTCGTTCTCTTGTATGTATCTCTCTCTCCCCCCTCTCTCTCTCCCTCTCGTTTCCCCTCCCACACAAAAATCAGACTTCACATTGAACAGCAACATCGCCCTCTCCCCTCACTGGCAACCCATCCTAAGCCTTACAGGGAGGGGAAATAGGGTCACATCTCCCCCCCTTTTCTATATGTCTTTTTTCTCTGCCTATTCTATTCGGGGAAAGGAACAAGGAAGGAAGGAAGGAAAGAGGCGGTTTAGAGGCGTTACGTTATAAGAGGATTTCAAGACAGGAGTTGTATTTACTGTTTTGCCTCCTTGTCCTCCTCCTCCTCTTCCTTTTCTTATGTGAAGGACTTTCCAGCTAAAAGGTTACGGCCTGAAGATTGACTACATGGGAAAAAAATATAAAATAAAAGAGTAAGGAAAAAAATAGAGAAGGAGAAGGGAGAGGAAGAGAACTGGGCTCCCTTGTAACACCGCTTCAAAAAAATGCAGTCTTGTTAAATGTGCTTCAAACAACTGTGGGAGGGAAGAGAGAGAGAGAGAGAGAGAGAGAGAGAGAGAGAGAGAGAGAGAGAGAGAGAGAGAGAGAGAGAGAGAGAGAGAGAGAGAGTACCTAAGAAGACATTGAAAAAGGTGCAACTGTAAGGGTGAAACAAGGCTGGGATAGTGGCTGGAGAATAGAGGAAGGAAGGATGCGTGAGAGAGAGAAGGAAGAGAAATAAGAGAAAAAATAAAATGAAGTGAAAGGCAGGACGGAGGAAAGGAGACGCAGTAGAAATAATAAGAATTGAAGGATGAAGATTAAACAAGATAGCGTGATGATGAAGGAGGAAGAAGAGGAAGAAGAGGAAGAAGAGGATGAGGAGAGTAGGTCAGTGTTGATGAAGAATATATTAAGTCGAGTAGGAAGACGCGTAGATAAGGCGCCTCACGTGATTAACTCCAATTAACTCCGATAGATTAGCGACCCAATGACCTGATGGAGGCTACCTGTCGATCACTTAATGAGAGAGAGAGAGAGAGAGAGAGAGAGAGAGAGAGAGAGAGAGAGAGAGAGAGAGAGAGAGAGAGAGAGAGAGAGAGAGAGAGAGAGAACCGGTTGTACTAATCACCACAAAACACGTATAAATTAACACAAAATAAAATAAAATACCACCAATACTTACATTACCTTAAAACAGTGACCTTGAAACGCCTGCGAAGACCCCACCAGGACAGGAAAGCTTCTTTATAACACTTGACACGCCGCGCACACACCTACTCTCTAGCTACCTATCCCCGCTCTAGTAGCCTTGCCTTGCGGGACCCACGCGCTGTCGCCGGCCTCCCGAGCCTACCCCCCTGCGGCTACCTAACATCACCCGCCTCTCGCATCAATTCCTCTATCAATTCCAACACACTATAGCGATGTAGAGTGATTATATTGAAGTTGAATAGTTAGTAAAGATGTAATGAAGGAATGTGTATGTTGTATCTATCATTAGTATTGTTTCGGAAGGATATATGTGGTGGTAAATGTGGGTAGTCTTGCGGTATCTAGCAAGAATGTGAGGTGAGGTTACCAGCTTGTACTCACTTTGATGTTTGCGCTTTACATCTAAGCTGAGACTGGTTCACTGCTTCGATTGCGTTTACTTAGTCCATAAATGATTAAAATTTGTTAATAGGGAGGTGGTTATATAGGAAGATGCCTTGAGAGGATTATTACTGAAATGAATAACCCGGGGTGGATGAGGCCAAGGGGATGCCCACAAAGTTCATGCTAGTGTGCCTGTCGGTGCTTCGAGTTGTGATTTGGTGTGTAACCGGGGCCTACACGGTGACTTGCACGGGGTGGTCGCAGGAGCTAGGCGTCGGTGAGGCGACGCTCCCCCTGCCGTATGTTTGATGGATTGATATCTTAGTCCCTACGTTGTACTGTATGGTAGGAAACTTTGACCTCATACACGCTAACATACACACACGCTAACATACATACACGCTAACATACACACGCACGCACACACACACAGACACACACACAAACAAACAAGCCTCATAAACATCCATTAGCAGAAATTAGCGTCAGACATGATGACAAGTTAACGAAGCTGCAACAACACTTCGTCTGCACCTAATTGCGTGCAGTGATGATTAGTGTGACAACATTACCTCCTTACACAGCACGTCTTGGAGTTAAAATGCATTCACGAGAGAAAAAAAAGTTAGAAAGAATATGAAATCGCGAAAAATAATAAATGAATGACAATTTCTACACGTAATCCAACATGAATAATACGTTTTATTTCTCTCTCAATTTGTTATACTTTTCTCTCTAACCTCATCTCTGCCTTCATATGAATAACAATAGAGAGTAGAAGTTAGTCCTTTCATCAAGTCTTTCAGTTCCCACAACAATGCATTCCCAACACGTCTTGTTAGCTCGTCTTAATGGTTCGCCTTTATATAAACTTCCATTGAAATGCCGTATTGTTCTAGAGGTACGCAGAGTTAAAAGAAAAAAAACACCCACTCCTATTGTGATGAAGGAAAACACGAGTATGCATGTTGGACTGTGAGAGGGAGGGAGTAATGTGTGTACGTGTGTGTGCGTGTGTGTGTGTGTGTTTGTTGTATATACTGAGGTTGTTTTAACCCATTCACCGTGATAATGAAAAAAGTTTCTTGTATCGCCTGTAATCTAATAATTTATGATTTTTCAATCTATACATTGAATAATATACTTAGGATAGTAAATTTCTCCTGGTTTATCCGATTTGAACAGTAGCATCAACACTTCGTTTAGTCTTAAGTTACATAAGTTATACAGCATTGAAGTTGAATACAAAACGATTTCAAAGCCATGATACGAGGGAAGCGCGTTGCCAGACGTATGATATACCACCCACCTCACCATATATATATATATATATATATATATATATATATATATATATATATATATATATATATATATATATACATATATATTATATATATATATATATATATATATATTTATATATATATATATATATATATATATATATATATATATATATATATACATATATATATATATATATATATATATATATATATATATATATATATGTATATATATATATACATATATATATATATATATATATATATATATATATTTATATATATATATATATATATATATATATATATATATATATATATATAGAGAGAGAGAGAGAGAGAGAGAGAGAGAGAGAAAATGAGGAGGAAAGTAATGTTTTTATATAAATATTAAGTTTCATTTTACTGCGTAATTATTAGTCATAGAACAAATATTAATAATGACAGTTGTAGAGTTAAATTAGGTGTATCAGATGCTGCAGTGATATATCCAATATCTCTAATAGCTTTCGAGAAAATGAGGAGGAAAGTCATGTTTCTATATAAATATTAAGTTTCATTTTACTGCGTAATTATTGGTCATAGAACAAATATTCATTATGACATGTGTACAGTTTAATTAGGTGTATCAGAGGCTGCAATGATATTTCCAATATCTCTAATAGCTTTCGGGAAAATGAGGAGGAAATTCATGTTATATAAATATAAAGTTTAATTTTACTGCGTAATTATTAGTCATAGAACAAATATTCATAATTTCAGTTTTACAGTTTAATTAGGTCTATCAGATGCTGCAATGATATTTCCAATATCTCTAATAACTTTCGAGAAAATGAGGAGGAAATTCATGTTTTTATATAAACATTAAGTTTAATTTTACTGCGTAAATATTAGTCATAGAACAAATATTAATAATGACAGTTGTACAGTTTAATTCGGTGTATCAGATGCTGCAATCATATTTCCAATATCTCTAATAGCTTTCAAGAAAATGACGAGGAAATTCATGTTATTATATAAAAATACGGTTTTATTTTACTGCGTCATAGAACAAATATTCATAATATCAGTTGTACAGTTGAATTAGGTGTATCAGATGATGCAATGATATTTCCAATATCTCTAATAGCTTTCGAGAAAACGAGGAAGAAAGTAATTGTAAAAAAAGTAAAATTCAGTATTTATTAGTACTAGTGAAAATATTCATAATGACAGTAGTAGATTTTAATTAGGTCTATCAGATGCTGCAATGATATTTCCAATATCTCTAATAGCTTTCGAGAAAATGAGGAGGAAAATCATGTTTTTATATAAATATTAAGTTTAATTTTATTGCGTAATTATTAGTCATACAACAAATATTCATAATGACAGTTGTACAGTTTAATTTGGTGTATCAGATGCTGTAATCATATTTCCAATATCTCTATTAGCTTTCTAGGAAATGAGGAGAAAAGTTATGTTTATATAAAAATATTAAGTTTCATTTTACTGAGTTATTATTAGTCATAGAACAAATATTCATAATGAGAGTTGTACAGTTTAATTAGGTGAATCAGATGCTGCAATGATATTTCCAATATCTCTAATAGTTTTCGAGAAAATTAGGAGGAAAGTCATGTTTTTATATATATATAAAGTTTCATTTTACTGCGTAATTATTAGTCATAGAACAAATATTCATAATGACAGTTGTACAGTTTAATTAGGTGAATCAGATGCTGCAATGATATTTCCAATATCTCTATTAGCTTTCGAGGAAATGAGGAGAAAAGTTATGGTTATATAAAAATATTAAGTTTCATTTTACTGAGTTATTATTAGTCATAGAACAAATATTCATAATGAGAGTTATACAGTTTAATTAGGTGAATCAGATGCTGTCATGATATTTTCAATATCTCTAATAGCTTTCGAGAAAATTAGAAGGAAAGTCATGTTTTTATATAAATATTAAGTTTAGTTTTACTGCGTAATTACTAGTCATAGAACAAATATTCATAATTTCAGTTTTACAGTTTGATTAGGTCTATCAGATGCTGCATTGATATTTCAAATATCTCTAATTGCTTTCGAGAAAATGAGGAGGAAATTCATGTTTTTATATAAATATTAAGTTTCATTTTACTGCGTAATTATTAGTCATAGAACAAATATTCATAATGTCAGTTTTACAGTTTAATTAGGTGTATCAGATGCTGCAATGATATTTCCAATATCTCTAATAGCTTTCGAGAAAATGAGGAGGAAATTCATGTTTTTATATAAATATTAAGTTTCATTTTACTGCGTAGTTATTAGTCAGAGAACAAATATTCATAATATCAGTTGTACAGTTTAGTTAGGTCTATCAGATGCTGCAATTATATTTCCAATATCTCTAATAGCTTTCAAGAAAATGACGAGGAAATTCATGTTATTATATAAAAATACGGTTTTATTTTACTGCGTCATAGAACAAATATTCATAATATCAGTTGTACAGTTGAATTAGGTGTATCAGATGATGCAATGATATTTCCAATATCTCTAATAGCTTTCGAGAAAACGAGGAAGAAAGTAATTGTAAAAAAAGTAAAATTCAGTATTTATTAGTACTAGTGAAAATATTCATAATGACAGTAGTAGATTTTAATTAGGTCTATCAGATGCTGCAATGATATTTCCAATATCTCTAATAGCTTTCGAGAAAATGAGGAGGAAAATCATGTTTTTATATAAATATTAAGTTTCATTTTACTGCGTAATTATTAGTCATAAAACAAATATTCATAATTACAGTTGTACAGTTTAATTAGGTGTGTCAGATGCTGCAATGATATTTCCAATATTTCTAATAGCTTTCGGGAAAATGAGGAGGAAAGTCATGTTTTTATATAAATATTAAGTTTCATTTTACTGCGTAATTATTAGTCATAGAACAAATATTCATAATGACAGTTTGTACAGTTTAATTAGGTCTATCAGATGCTGCAATGATATTTCCAATATCTCTAATATCTTTCGAGAAAATGAGGAGGAAATTCATGTTTTTATATAAATATTAAGTTTCATTTTACTGCGTAATTATTAGTCATAGAACAAAATATTCATAATTACAGTTGTACAGTTTAATTAGGTCTATCAGATACTGCAATGATATTTCCAATATCTCTAATAGCTTTCGAGAAAATGAGGAGGAAAATCATGTTTTTATATAAATATTAAGTTTCATTTTACTGCGTAATTATTAGTCATACAACAAATATTCATAATGAGATTGTACAGTTTAATTAAGTGTATCAGATGCTGCAATGATATTTCCGATATCTCTAATAGCTTTCGGGAAAATGAGGAGGAAATTCATGTTTTTAAATAAATATTAAGTTTCATTTTACTGCGTAATTATTAGTCATAGAAAAAATATTCATAATGACAGTTGTAGAGTTTATTTAGGTATATCAGATGCTGCAATGATATTTCCAATATCTCTAATAGCTTTCGGGAAAATGAGGAGGAAATTCATGTTTTTATATAAATATTAAGTTTCATTTTACTGCGTAATTATTAGTCATAGAACAAATATTCATAATGACAGTTTTACAGTTTATTTAGGTATATCAGATGCTGCAATGATATTTCCAATATCTCTAATAGCTTTCGAGAAAATGAGGAGGAAAGTCATGTTTTATATATATATTAAGTTTCATTTTACTGCGTAATTATTAGTCATAGAACAAATATTCATAATTTACAGTTTTACAGTTTAATTAGGTATATCAGATACTGCAATGATATTTCCAATATCTCTAATAGCTTTCGAGAAAATGAGGAGGAAATTCATGTTTTTATATAAATATTAAGTTTCATTTTACTGCGTAGTTATTAGTCAGAGAACAAATATTCATAATATCAGTTGTTCAGTTTAGTTAGGTCTATCTGCTGCTGCAATTATATTTCCAATATCTCTAATAGCTTTCAAGAAAATGACAAGGAAATTCATGTTATTATATAAAAATACGGTTTTATTTTACTGCGTCATAGAACAAATATTCATAATATCAGTTGTACAGTTGAATTAGGTGTATCAGATGATGCAATGATATTTCCAATATCTCTAATAGCTTTCGAGAAAACGAGGAAGAAAGAAATTGTAAAAAAAGTAAAATTCAGTATTTATTAGTATTAGTGAAAATATTCATAATGACAGTAGTAGATTTTAATTAGGTCTATCAGATGCTGCAATGATATTTCCAATATCTCTAATAGCTTTCGAGAAAATGAGGAGGAAAATCATGTTTTTATATAAATATTAAGTTTCATTTTACTGCGTAATTATTAGTCATAAAACAAATATTTATAATTACAGTTGTACAGTTTAATTAGGTGTGTCAGATGCTGCAATGATATTTCCAATATTTCTAATAGCTTTCGGGAAAATGAGGAGGAAAGTCATGTTTTTATATAAATATTAAGTTTCATTTTACTGCGTAATTATTAGTCATAGAACAAATATTCATAATTTCAGTTTTACAGTTTAATTAGGTCTATCAGATGCTGCAATGATATTTCCAATATCTCTAATATCTTTCGAGAAAATGAGGAGGAAATTCATGTTTTTATATAAATATTAAGTTTCATTTTACTGCGTAATTATTAGTCATAGAAAAAATATTAATAATTACAGTTGTACAGTTTAATTAGGTCTATCAGATACTGCAATGATATTTCCAATATCTCTAATAGCTTTCGAGAAAATGAGGAGGAAAATCATGTTTTTATATAAATATTAAGTTTCATTTTACTGCGTAATTATTAGTCATACAACAAATATTCATAATGAGAGTTGTACAGTTTAATTAAGTGTATCAGATGCTGCAATGATATTTCCGATATCTCTAATAGCTTTCGGGAAAATGAGGAGGAAATTCATGTTTTTAAATAAATATTAAGTTTCATTTTACTGCGTAATTATTAGTCATAGAAAAAATATTCATAATGACAGTTGTAGAGTTTATTTAGGTATATCAGAATCTGCAATGATATTTCCAATATCTCTAATAGCTTTCGGGAAAATGAGGAGGAAATTCATGTTTTTAAATAAATATTAAGTTTCATTTTACTGCGTAATTATTAGTCATAGAACAAATATTCATAATGACAGTTGTAAAGTTTATTTAGGTATATCAGAATCTGCAATGATATTTCCAATATCTCTAATAGCTTTCGAGAAAATGAGGAGGAAAGTCATGTTTTTATATATATATTAAGTTTCATTTTACTGCGTAATTATTAGTCATAGAACAAATATTCATAATTTACAGTTTTACAGTTTAATTAGGTATATCAGATACTGCAATGATATTTCCAATATCTCTAATAGCTTTCGAGAAAATGAGGAGGAAATTCATGTTTTTATATAAATATTAAGTTTCATTTTACTGCGTAGTTATTAGTCAGAGAACAAATATTCATAATATCAGTTGTTCAGTTTAGTTAGGTCTATCTGCTGCTGCAATTATATTTCCAATATCTCTAATAGCTTTCAAGAAAATGACAAGGAAATTCATGTTATTATATAAAAATACGGTTTTATTTTACTGCGTCATAGAACAAATATTCATAATATCAGTTGTACAGTTGAATTAGGTGTATCAGATGATGCAATGATATTTCCAATATCTCTAATAGCTTTCGAGAAAACGAGGAAGAAAGAAATTGTAAAAAAAGTAAAATTCAGTATTTATTAGTATTAGTGAAAATATTCATAATGACAGTAGTAGATTTTAATTAGGTCTATCAGATGCTGCAATGATATTTCCAATATCTCTAATAGCTTTCGAGAAAATGAGGAGGAAAATCATGTTTTTATATAAATATTAAGTTTCATTTTACTGCGTAATTATTAGTCATAAAACAAATATTTATAATTACAGTTGTACAGTTTAATTAGGTGTATCAGATGCTGCAATGATATTTCCAATATTTCTAATAGCTTTCGGGAAAATGAGGAGGAAAATCATGTTTTTATATAAATATTAAGTTTCATTTTACTGCGTAATTATTAGTCATAGAACAAATATTCATAATTTCAGTTTTACAGTTTAATTAGGTCTATCAGATGCTGCAATGATATTTCCAATATCTCTAATAACTTTCGAGAAAATGAGGAGGAAATTCATGTTTTTATATAAATATTAAGTTTCATTTTACTGCGTAATTATTAGTCATAGAACAAATATTAATAATTACAGTTGTACAGTTTAATTAGGTCTATCAGATACTGCAATGATATTTCCAATATCTCTAATAGCTTTCGAGAAAATGAGGAGGAAATTCATGTTTTTATATAAATATTAAGTTTCATTTTACTGTGTAATTATTAGTCATAGAACAAATATTAATAATGACAGTGGTACAGTTTAATTAGGTGTATCAGATGCTGCAATGATATTTCCAATATCTCTAATAGCTTTCGAGAAAATGAGGAGAAAAGTTATGTTTATATAAAAATATTAAGTTTCATTTTACTGAGTTATTATTAGTCATAGAACAAATATTCATAATGAGAGTTGTACAGTTTAATTAGGTTAATCAGATTCTGTAATGATATTTCAATATCTCTAATAGCTTTCGAGAAAATTAGAAGGAAAGTCATGTTTTTATATAAATATTAAGTTTAATTTTACTGCGTAATTATTAGTCATAGAACAAATATTCATAATGACAGTTGTACAGTTTAATTAGGTGAATCAGATGCTGCAATGATATTTCCAATATCTCTATTAGCTTTCGAGGAAATGAGGAGAAAAGTTTATGGTTATATAAAAATATTAAGTTTCATTTTACTGAGTTATTATTAGTCATAGAACAAATATTCATAATGAGAGTTGTACAGTTTAATTAGGTTAATCAGATGCTGTAATGATATTTTCAATATCTCTAATAGCTTTCGAGAAAATTAGAAGGAAAGTCATGTTTTTATATAAATATTAAGTTTAATTTTACTGCGTAATTATTAGTCATAGAACAAATATTCATAATTTCAGTTTTACAGTTTAATTAGGTCTATCAGATGCTGCAGTGATATTTCAAATATCTCTAATTGCTTTCGAGAAAATGAGGAGGAAAATCATGTTTTTATATAAATATTAAGTTTCATTTTACTGCGTAATTATTAGTCATAGAACAAATATTCATAATGACAGTTGTACAGTTTAATTAGGTGTATCAGATGCTGCAATCATATTTCCAATATCTCTAATAGCTTTCGGGAAAATGAGGAGGAAATTCATGTTTTTAAATAAATATTAAGTTTCATTTTACTGCGTAGTTATTAGTCAGAGAACAAATATTCATAATATCAGTTGTACAGTTTAATTAGGTCTATCAGATGCTGCAATTATATTTCCAATATCTCTAATAGCTTTCAAGAAAATGACGAGGAAATTCATATTATTATATAAAAATACGGTTTTATTTTACTGCGTCATAGAACAAATATTCATAATATCAGTTGTACAGTTGAATTAGGTGTATCAGATGATGCAATGATATTTCCAATATCTCTAATAGCTTTCGAGAAAACGAGGAAGAAAGTAATTGTAAAAAAAGTAAAATTCAGTATTTATTAGTACTAGTGAAAATATTCATAATGACGGTAGTAGATTTTAATTAGGTCTATCAGATGCTGCAATAATATTTCCAATATCTCTAATAGATTTCGAGAAAATGAGGAGGAAAATCATGTTTTTATATAAATATTAAGTTTCATTTTACTGCGTAATTATTAGTCATAAAACAAATATTTATAATTACAGTTGTACAGTTTAATTAGGTGTATCAGATGCTGCAATGATATTTCCAATATTTCTAATAGCTTTCGGGAAAATGAGGAGGAAAATCATGTTTTTATATAAATATTAAGTTTCATTTTACTGTGTAATTATTAGTCATAGAACAAATATTCATAATTTCAGTTTTACAGTTTAATTAGGTCTATCAGATGCTGCAATGATATTTCCAATATCTCTAATAACTTTCGAGAAAATGAGAAGGAAATTCATGTTTTTATATAAATATTAAGTTTCATTTTACTGCGTAGTTATTAGTCAGAGAACAAATATTCATAATATCAGTTGTACAGTTTAGTTAGGTCTATCAGATGCTGCAATTATATTTCCAATATCTCTAATAGCTTTCAAGAAAATGACGAGGAAATTCATGTTATTATATAAAAATACGGTTTTATTTTACTGCGTCATAGAACAAATATTCATAATATCAGTTGTACAGTTGAATTAGGTGTATCAGATGATGCAATGATATTTCCAATATCTCTAATAGCTTTCGAGAAAACGAGGAAGAAAGTAATTGTAAAAAAAGTAAAATTCAGTATTTATTAGTACTAGTGAAAATATTCATAATGACAGTAGTAGATTTTAATTAGGTCTATCAGATGCTGCAATGATATTTCCAATATCTCTAATAGCTTTCGAGAAAATGAGGAGGAAAATCATGTTTTTATATAAATATTAAGTTTCATTTTACTGCGTAATTATTAGTCATAAAACAAATATTTATAATTACAGTTGTACAGTTTAATTAGGTGTGTCAGATGCTGCAATGATATTTCCAATATTTCTAATAGCTTTCGGGAAAATGAGGAGGAAAGTCATGTTTTTATATAAATATTAAGTTTCATTTTACTGCGTAATTATTAGTCATAGAACAAATATTCATAATTTCAGTTTTACAGTTTAATTAGGTCTATCAGATGCTGCAATGATATTTCCAATATCTCTAATATCTTTCGAGAAAATGAGGAGGAAATTCATGTTTTTATATAAATATTAAGTTTCATTTTACTGCGTAATTATTAGTCATAGAAAAAATATTAATAATTACAGTTGTACAGTTTAATTAGGTCTATCAGATACTGCAATGATATTTCCAATATCTCTAATAGCTTTCGAGAAAATGAGGAGGAAAATCATGTTTTTATATAAATATTAAGTTTCATTTTACTGCGTAATTATTAGTCATACAACAAATATTCATAATGAGAGTTGTACAGTTTAATTAAGTGTATCAGATGCTGCAATGATATTTCCAATATCTCTAATAGCTTTCGGGAAAATGAGGAGGAAATTCATGTTTTTAAATAAATATTAAGTTTCATTTTACTGCGTAATTATTAGTCATAGAAAAAATATTCATAATGACAGTTGTAGAGTTTATTTAGGTATATCAGAATCTGCAATGATATTTCCAATATCTCTAATAGCTTTCGGGAAAATGAGGAGGAAATTCATGTTTTTAAATAAATATTAAGTTTCATTTTACTGCGTAATTATTAGTCATAGAACAAATATTCATAATGACAGTTGTAAAGTTTATTTAGGTATATCAGAATCTGCAATGATATTTCCAATATCTCTAATAGCTTTCGAGAAAATGAGGAGGAAAGTCATGTTTTTATATATATATTAAGTTTCATTTTACTGCGTAATTATTAGTCATAGAACAAATATTCATAATTTCAGTTTTACAGTTTAATTAGGTATATCAGATACTGCAATGATATTTCCAATATCTCTAATAGCTTTCGAGAAAATGAGGAGGAAATTCATGTTTTTATATAAATATTAAGTTTCATTTTACTGCGTAGTTATTAGTCAGAGAACAAATATTCATAATATCAGTTGTTCAGTTTAGTTAGGTCTATCTGCTGCTGCAATTATATTTCCAATATCTCTAATAGCTTTCAAGAAAATGACAAGGAAATTCATGTTATTATATAAAAATACGGTTTTATTTTACTGCGTCATAGAACAAATATTCATAATATCAGTTGTACAGTTGAATTAGGTGTATCAGATGATGCAATGATATTTCCAATATCTCTAATAGCTTTCGAGAAAACGAGGAAGAAAGAAATTGTAAAAAAAGTAAAATTCAGTATTTATTAGTATTAGTGAAAATATTCATAATGACAGTAGTAGATTTTAATTAGGTCTATCAGATGCTGCAATGATATTTCCAATATCTCTAATAGCTTTCGAGAAAATGAGGAGGAAAATCATGTTTTTATATAAATATTAAGTTTCATTTTACTGCGTAATTATTAGTCATAAAACAAATATTTATAATTACAGTTGTACAGTTTAATTAGGTGTATCAGATGCTGCAATGATATTTCCAATATTTCTAATAGCTTTCGGGAAAATGAGGAGGAAAATCATGTTTTTATATAAATATTAAGTTTCATTTTACTGCGTAATTATTAGTCATAGAACAAATATTCATAATTTCAGTTTTACAGTTTAATTAGGTCTATCAGATGCTGCAATGATATTTCCAATATCTCTAATAACTTTCGAGAAAATGAGGAGGAAATTCATGTTTTTATATAAATATTAAGTTTCATTTTACTGCGTAATTATTAGTCATAGAACAAATATTAATAATTACAGTTGTACAGTTTAATTAGGTCTATCAGATACTGCAATGATATTTCCAATATCTCTAATAGCTTTCGAGAAAATGAGGAGGAAATTCATGTTTTTATATAAATATTAAGTTTCATTTTACTGTGTAATTATTAGTCATAGAACAAATATTAATAATGACAGTGGTACAGTTTAATTAGGTGTATCAGATGCTGCAATGATATTTCCAATATCTCTAATAGCTTTCGAGAAAATGAGGAGAAAAGTTATGTTTATATAAAAATATTAAGTTTCATTTTACTGAGTTATTATTAGTCATAGAACAAATATTCATAATGAGAGTTGTACAGTTTAATTAGGTTAATCAGATTCTGTAATGATATTTTCAATATCTCTAATAGCTTTCGAGAAAATTAGAAGGAAAGTCATGTTTTTATATAAATATTAAGTTTAATTTTACTGCGTAATTATTAGTCATAGAACAAATATTCATAATGACAGTTGTACAGTTTAATTAGGTGAATCAGATGCTGCAATGATATTTCCAATATCTCTATTAGCTTTCGAGGAAATGAGGAGAAAAGTTATGGTTATATAAAAATATTAAGTTTCATTTTACTGAGTTATTATTAGTCATAGAACAAATATTCATAATGAGAGTTGTACAGTTTAATTAGGTTAATCAGATGCTGTAATGATATTTTCAATATCTCTAATAGCTTTCGAGAAAATTAGAAGGAAAGTCATGTTTTTATATAAATATTAAGTTTAATTTTACTGCGTAATTATTAGTCATAGAACAAATATTCATAATTTCAGTTTTACAGTTTAATTAGGTCTATCAGATGCTGCAGTGATATTTCAAATATCTCTAATTGCTTTCGAGAAAATGAGGAGGAAAATCATGTTTTTATATAAATATTAAGTTTCATTTTACTGCGTAATTATTAGTCATAGAACAAATATTCATAATGACAGTTGTACAGTTTAATTAGGTGTATCAGATGCTGCAATCATATTTCCAATATCTCTAATAGCTTTCGGGAAAATGAGGAGGAAATTCATGTTTTTAAATAAATATTAAGTTTCATTTTACTGCGTAGTTATTAGTCAGAGAACAAATATTCATAATATCAGTTGTACAGTTTAATTAGGTCTATCAGATGCTGCAATTATATTTCCAATATCTCTAATAGCTTTCAAGAAAATGACGAGGAAATTAATATTATTATATAAAAATACGGTTTTATTTTACTGCGTCATAGAACAAATATTCATAATATCAGTTGTACAGTTGAATTAGGTGTATCAGATGATGCAATGATATTTCCAATATCTCTAATAGCTTTCGAGAAAACGAGGAAGAAAGTAATTGTAAAAAAAGTAAAATTCAGTATTTATTAGTACTAGTGAAAATATTCATAATGACGGTAGTAGATTTTAATTAGGTCTATCAGATGCTGCAATAATATTTCCAATATCTCTAATAGCTTTCGAGAAAATGAGGAGGAAAATCATGTTTTTATATAAATATTAAGTTTCATTTTACTGCGTAATTATTAGTCATAAAACAAATATTTATAATTACAGTTGTACAGTTTAATTAGGTGTATCAGATGCTGCAATGATATTTCCAATATTTCTAATAGCTTTCGGGAAAATGAGGAGGAAAATCATGTTTTTATATAAATATTAAGTTTCATTTTACTGCGTAATTATTAGTCATAGAACAAATATTCATAATTTCAGTTTTACAGTTTAATTAGGTCTATCAGATGCTGCAATGATATTTCCAATATCTCTAATAACTTTCGAGAAAATGAGAAGGAAATTCATGTTTTTATATAAATATTAAGTTTCATTTTACTGCGTAGTTATTAGTCAGAGAACAAATATTCATAATATCAGTTGTACAGTTTAGTTAGGTCTATCAGATGCTGCAATTATATTTCCAATATCTCTAATAGCTTTCAAGAAAATGACGAGGAAATTCATGTTATTATATAAAAATACGGTTTTATTTTACTGCGTCATAGAACAAATATTCATAATATCAGTTGTACAGTTGAATTAGGTGTATCAGATGATGCAATGATATTTCCAATATCTCTAATAGCTTTCGAGAAAACGAGGAAGAAAGTAATTGTAAAAAAAGTAAAATTCAGTATTTATTAGTACTAGTGAAAATATTCATAATGACAGTAGTAGATTTTAATTAGGTCTATCAGATGCTGCAATGATATTTCCAATATCTCTAATAGCTTTCGAGAAAATGAGGAGGAAAATCATGTTTTTATATAAATATTAAGTTTCATTTTACTGCGTAATTATTAGTCATAAAACAAATATTTATAATTACAGTTGTACAGTTTAATTAGGTGTGTCAGATGCTGCAATGATATTTCCAATATTTCTAATAGCTTTCGGGAAAATGAGGAGGAAAGTCATGTTTTTATATAAATATTAAGTTTCATTTTACTGCGTAATTATTAGTCATAGAACAAATATTCATAATTTCAGTTTTACAGTTTAATTAGGTCTATCAGATGCTGCAATGATATTTCCAATATCTCTAATATCTTTCGAGAAAATGAGGAGGAAATTCATGTTTTTATATAAATATTAAGTTTCATTTTACTGCGTAATTATTAGTCATAGAAAAAATATTAATAATTACAGTTGTACAGTTTAATTAGGTCTATCAGATACTGCAATGATATTTCCAATATCTCTAATAGCTTTCGAGAAAATGAGGAGGAAAATCATGTTTTTATATAAATATTAAGTTTCATTTTACTGCGTAATTATTAGTCATACAACAAATATTCATAATGAGAGTTGTACAGTTTAATTAAGTGTATCAGATGCTGCAATGATATTTCCAATATCTCTAATAGCTTTCGGGAAAATGAGGAGGAAATTCATGTTTTTAAATAAATATTAAGTTTCATTTTACTGCGTAATTATTAGTCATAGAAAAAATATTCATAATGACAGTTGTAGAGTTTATTTAGGTATATCAGAATCTGCAATGATATTTCCAATATCTCTAATAGCTTTCGGGAAAATGAGGAGGAAATTCATGTTTTTAAATAAATATTAAGTTTCATTTTACTGCGTAATTATTAGTCATAGAACAAATATTCATAATGACAGTTGTAAAGTTTATTTAGGTATATCAGAATCTGCAATGATATTTCCAATATCTCTAATAGCTTTCGAGAAAATGAGGAGGAAAGTCATGTTTTTATATATATATTAAGTTTCATTTTACTGCGTAATTATTAGTCATAGAACAAATATTCATAATTTCAGTTTTACAGTTTAATTAGGTATATCAGATACTGCAATGATATTTCCAATATCTCTAATAGCTTTCGAGAAAATGAGGAGGAAATTCATGTTTTTATATAAATATTAAGTTTCATTTTACTGCGTAGTTATTAGTCAGAGAACAAATATTCATAATATCAGTTGTTCAGTTTAGTTAGGTCTATCTGCTGCTGCAATTATATTTCCAATATCTCTAATAGCTTTCAAGAAAATGACAAGGAAATTCATGTTATTATATAAAAATACGGTTTTATTTTACTGCGTCATAGAACAAATATTCATAATATCAGTTGTACAGTTGAATTAGGTGTATCAGATGATGCAATGATATTTCCAATATCTCTAATAGCTTTCGAGAAAACGAGGAAGAAAGAAATTGTAAAAAAAGTAAAATTCAGTATTTATTAGTATTAGTGAAAATATTCATAATGACAGTAGTAGATTTTAATTAGGTCTATCAGATGCTGCAATGATATTTCCAATATCTCTAATAGCTTTCGAGAAAATGAGGAGGAAAATCATGTTTTTATATAAATATTAAGTTTCATTTTACTGCGTAATTATTAGTCATAAAACAAATATTTATAATTACAGTTGTACAGTTTAATTAGGTGTATCAGATGCTGCAATGATATTTCCAATATTTCTAATAGCTTTCGGGAAAATGAGGAGGAAAATCATGTTTTTATATAAATATTAAGTTTCATTTTACTGCGTAATTATTAGTCATAGAACAAATATTCATAATTTCAGTTTTACAGTTTAATTAGGTCTATCAGATGCTGCAATGATATTTCCAATATCTCTAATAACTTTCGAGAAAATGAGGAGGAAATTCATGTTTTTATATAAATATTAAGTTTCATTTTACTGCGTAATTATTAGTCATAGAACAAATATTAATAATTACAGTTGTACAGTTTAATTAGGTCTATCAGATACTGCAATGATATTTCCAATATCTCTAATAGCTTTCGAGAAAATGAGGAGGAAATTCATGTTTTTATATAAATATTAAGTTTCATTTTACTGTGTAATTATTAGTCATAGAACAAATATTAATAATGACAGTGGTACAGTTTAATTAGGTGTATCAGATGCTGCAATGATATTTCCAATATCTCTAATAGCTTTCGAGAAAATGAGGAGAAAAGTTATGTTTATATAAAAATATTAAGTTTCATTTTACTGAGTTATTATTAGTCATAGAACAAATATTCATAATGAGAGTTGTACAGTTTAATTAGGTTAATCAGATTCTGTAATGATATTTTCAATATCTCTAATAGCTTTCGAGAAAATTAGAAGGAAAGTCATGTTTTTATATAAATATTAAGTTTAATTTTACTGCGTAATTATTAGTCATAGAACAAATATTCATAATGACAGTTGTACAGTTTAATTAGGTGAATCAGATGCTGCAATGATATTTCCAATATCTCTATTAGCTTTCGAGGAAATGAGGAGAAAAGTTATGGTTATATAAAAATATTAAGTTTCATTTTACTGAGTTATTATTAGTCATAGAACAAATATTCATAATGAGAGTTGTACAGTTTAATTAGGTTAATCAGATGCTGTAATGATATTTTCAATATCTCTAATAGCTTTCGAGAAAATTAGAAGGAAAGTCATGTTTTTATATAAATATTAAGTTTAATTTTACTGCGTAATTATTAGTCATAGAACAAATATTCATAATTTCAGTTTTACAGTTTAATTAGGTCTATCAGATGCTGCAGTGATATTTCAAATATCTCTAATTGCTTTCGAGAAAATGAGGAGGAAAATCATGTTTTTATATAAATATTAAGTTTCATTTTACTGCGTAATTATTAGTCATAGAACAAATATTCATAATGACAGTTGTACAGTTTAATTAGGTGTATCAGATGCTGCAATCATATTTCCAATATCTCTAATAGCTTTCGGGAAAATGAGGAGGAAATTCATGTTTTTAAATAAATATTAAGTTTCATTTTACTGCGTAGTTATTAGTCAGAGAACAAATATTCATAATATCAGTTGTACAGTTTAATTAGGTCTATCAGATGCTGCAATTATATTTCCAATATCTCTAATAGCTTTCAAGAAAATGACGAGGAAATTCATATTATTATATAAAAATACGGTTTTATTTTACTGCGTCATAGAACAAATATTCATAATATCAGTTGTACAGTTGAATTAGGTGTATCAGATGATGCAATGATATTTCCAATATCTCTAATAGCTTTCGAGAAAACGAGGAAGAAAGTAATTGTAAAAAAAGTAAAATTCAGTATTTATTAGTACTAGTGAAAATATTCATAATGACGGTAGTAGATTTTAATTAGGTCTATCAGATGCTGCAATAATATTTCCAATATCTCTAATAGCTTTCGAGAAAATGAGGAGGAAAATCATGTTTTTATATAAATATTAAGTTTCATTTTACTGCGTAATTATTAGTCATAAAACAAATATTTATAATTACAGTTGTACAGTTTAATTAGGTGTATCAGATGCTGCAATGATATTTCCAATATTTCTAATAGCTTTCGGGAAAATGAGGAGGAAAATCATGTTTTTATATAAATATTAAGTTTCATTTTACTGTGTAATTATTAGTCATAGAACAAATATTCATAATTTCAGTTTTACAGTTTAATTAGGTCTATCAGATGCTGCAATGATATTTCCAATATCTCTAATAACTTTCGAGAAAATGAGAAGGAAATTCATGTTTTTATATAAATATTAAGTTTCATTTTACTGCGTAGTTATTAGTCAGAGAACAAATATTCATAATATCAGTTGTACAGTTTAGTTAGGTCTATCAGATGCTGCAATTATATTTCCAATATCTCTAATAGCTTTCAAGAAAATGACGAGGAAATTCATGTTATTATATAAAAATACGGTTTTATTTTACTGCGTCATAGAACAAATATTCATAATATCAGTTGTACAGTTGAATTAGGTGTATCAGATGATGCAATGATATTTCCAATATCTCTAATAGCTTTCGAGAAAACGAGGAAGAAAGTAATTGTAAAAAAAGTAAAATTCAGTATTTATTAGTACTAGTGAAAATATTCATAATGACAGTAGTAGATTTTAATTAGGTCTATCAGATGCTGCAATGATATTTCCAATATCTCTAATAGCTTTCGAGAAAATGAGGAGGAAAATCATGTTTTTATATAAATATTAAGTTTCATTTTACTGCGTAATTATTAGTCATAAAACAAATATTTATAATTACAGTTGTACAGTTTAATTAGGTGTGTCAGATGCTGCAATGATATTTCCAATATTTCTAATAGCTTTCGGGAAAATGAGGAGGAAAGTCATGTTTTTATATAAATATTAAGTTTCATTTTACTGCGTAATTATTAGTCATAGAACAAATATTCATAATTTCAGTTTTACAGTTTAATTAGGTCTATCAGATGCTGCAATGATATTTCCAATATCTCTAATATCTTTCGAGAAAATGAGGAGGAAATTCATGTTTTTATATAAATATTAAGTTTCATTTTACTGCGTAATTATTAGTCATAGAAAAAATATTAATAATTACAGTTGTACAGTTTAATTAGGTCTATCAGATACTGCAATGATATTTCCAATATCTCTAATAGCTTTCGAGAAAATGAGGAGGAAAATCATGTTTTTATATAAATATTAAGTTTCATTTTACTGCGTAATTATTAGTCATACAACAAATATTCATAATGAGAGTTGTACAGTTTAATTAAGTGTATCAGATGCTGCAATGATATTTCCAATATCTCTAATAGCTTTCGGGAAAATGAGGAGGAAATTCATGTTTTTAAATAAATATTAAGTTTCATTTTACTGCGTAATTATTAGTCATAGAAAAAATATTCATAATGACAGTTGTAGAGTTTATTTAGGTATATCAGAATCTGCAATGATATTTCCAATATCTCTAATAGCTTTCGGGAAAATGAGGAGGAAATTCATGTTTTTAAATAAATATTAAGTTTCATTTTACTGCGTAATTATTAGTCATAGAACAAATATTCATAATGACAGTTGTAAAGTTTATTTAGGTATATCAGAATCTGCAATGATATTTCCAATATCTCTAATAGCTTTCGAGAAAATGAGGAGGAAAGTCATGTTTTTATATATATATTAAGTTTCATTTTACTGCGTAATTATTAGTCATAGAACAAATATTCATAATTTCAGTTTTACAGTTTAATTAGGTATATCAGATACTGCAATGATATTTCCAATATCTCTAATAGCTTTCGAGAAAATGAGGAGGAAATTCATGTTTTTATATAAATATTAAGTTTCATTTTACTGCGTAGTTATTAGTCAGAGAACAAATATTCATAATATCAGTTGTTCAGTTTAGTTAGGTCTATCTGCTGCTGCAATTATATTTCCAATATCTCTAATAGCTTTCAAGAAAATGACAAGGAAATTCATGTTATTATATAAAAATACGGTTTTATTTTACTGCGTCATAGAACAAATATTCATAATATCAGTTGTACAGTTGAATTAGGTGTATCAGATGATGCAATGATATTTCCAATATCTCTAATAGCTTTCGAGAAAACGAGGAAGAAAGAAATTGTAAAAAAAGTAAAATTCAGTATTTATTAGTATTAGTGAAAATATTCATAATGACAGTAGTAGATTTTAATTAGGTCTATCAGATGCTGCAATGATATTTCCAATATCTCTAATAGCTTTCGAGAAAATGAGGAGGAAAATCATGTTTTTATATAAATATTAAGTTTCATTTTACTGCGTAATTATTAGTCATAAAACAAATATTTATAATTACAGTTGTACAGTTTAATTAGGTGTATCAGATGCTGCAATGATATTTCCAATATTTCTAATAGCTTTCGGGAAAATGAGGAGGAAAATCATGTTTTTATATAAATATTAAGTTTCATTTTACTGCGTAATTATTAGTCATAGAACAAATATTCATAATTTCAGTTTTACAGTTTAATTAGGTCTATCAGATGCTGCAATGATATTTCCAATATCTCTAATAACTTTCGAGAAAATGAGGAGGAAATTCATGTTTTTATATAAATATTAAGTTTCATTTTACTGCGTAATTATTAGTCATAGAACAAATATTAATAATTACAGTTGTACAGTTTAATTAGGTCTATCAGATACTGCAATGATATTTCCAATATCTCTAATAGCTTTCGAGAAAATGAGGAGGAAATTCATGTTTTTATATAAATATTAAGTTTCATTTTACTGTGTAATTATTAGTCATAGAACAAATATTAATAATGACAGTGGTACAGTTTAATTAGGTGTATCAGATGCTGCAATGATATTTCCAATATCTCTAATAGCTTTCGAGAAAATGAGGAGAAAAGTTATGTTTATATAAAAATATTAAGTTTCATTTTACTGAGTTATTATTAGTCATAGAACAAATATTCATAATGAGAGTTGTACAGTTTAATTAGGTTAATCAGATTCTGTAATGATATTTTCAATATCTCTAATAGCTTTCGAGAAAATTAGAAGGAAAGTCATGTTTTTATATAAATATTAAGTTTAATTTTACTGCGTAATTATTAGTCATAGAACAAATATTCATAATGACAGTTGTACAGTTTAATTAGGTGAATCAGATGCTGCAATGATATTTCCAATATCTCTATTAGCTTTCGAGGAAATGAGGAGAAAAGTTATGGTTATATAAAAATATTAAGTTTCATTTTACTGAGTTATTATTAGTCATAGAACAAATATTCATAATGAGAGTTGTACAGTTTAATTAGGTTAATCAGATGCTGTAATGATATTTTCAATATCTCTAATAGCTTTCGAGAAAATTAGAAGGAAAGTCATGTTTTTATATAAATATTAAGTTTCATTTTACTGTGTAATTATTAGTCATAGAACAAATATTAATAATGACAGTGGTACAGTTTAATTAGGTGTATCAGATGCTGCAATGATATTTCCAATATCTCTAATAGCTTTCGAGAAAATGAGGAGAAAAGTTATGTTTATATAAAAATATTAAGTTTCATTTTACTGAGTTATTATTAGTCATAGAACAAATATTCATAATGAGAGTTGTACAGTTTAATTAGGTTAATCAGATTCTGTAATGATATTTTCAATATCTCTAATAGCTTTCGAGAAAATTAGAAGGAAAGTCATGTTTTTATATAAATATTAAGTTTAATTTTACTGCGTAATTATTAGTCATAGAACAAATATTCATAATGACAGTTGTACAGTTTAATTAGGTGAATCAGATGCTGCAATGATATTTCCAATATCTCTATTAGCTTTCGAGGAAATAAGGAGAAAAGTTATGGTTATATAAAAATATTAAGTTTCATTTTACTGAGTTATTATTAGTCATAGAACAAATATTCATAATGAGAGTTGTACAGTTTAATTAGGTTAATCAGATGCTGTAATGATATTTTCAATATCTCTAATAGCTTTCGAGAAAATTAGAAGGAAAGTCATGTTTTTATATAAATATTAAGTTTAATTTTACTGCGTAATTATTAGTCATAGAACAAATATTCATAATTTCAGTTTTACAGTTTAATTAGGTCTATCAGATGCTGCAGTGATATTTCAAATATCTCTAATTGCTTTCGAGAAAATGAGGAGGAAAATCATGTTTTTATATAAATATTAAGTTTCATTTTACTGCGTAATTATTAGTCATAGAACAAATATTCATAATGACAGTTGTACAGTTTAATTAGGTGTATCAGATGCTGCAATCATATTTCCAATATCTCTAATAGCTTTCGGGAAAATGAGGAGGAAATTCATGTTTTTAAATAAATATTAAGTTTCATTTTACTGCGTAGTTATTAGTCAGAGAACAAATATTCATAATATCAGTTGTACAGTTTAATTAGGTCTATCAGATGCTGCAATTATATTTCCAATATCTCTAATAGCTTTCAAGAAAATGACGAGGAAATTCATATTATTATATAAAAATACGGTTTTATTTTACTGCGTCATAGAACAAATATTCATAATATCAGTTGTACAGTTGAATTAGGTGTATCAGATGATGCAATGATATTTCCAATATCTCTAATAGCTTTCGAGAAAACGAGGAAGAAAGTAATTGTAAAAAAAGTAAAATTCAGTATTTATTAGTACTAGTGAAAATATTCATAATGACGGTAGTAGATTTTAATTAGGTCTATCAGATGCTGCAATAATATTTCCAATATCTCTAATAGCTTTCGAGAAAATGAGGAGGAAAATCATGTTTTTATATAAATATTAAGTTTCATTTTACTGCGTAATTATTAGTCATAAAACAAATATTTATAATTACAGTTGTACAGTTTAATTAGGTGTATCAGATGCTGCAATGATATTTCCAATATTTCTAATAGCTTTCGGGAAAATGAGGAGGAAAATCATGTTTTTATATAAATATTAAGTTTCATTTTACTGCGTAATTATTAGTCATAGAACAAATATTCATAATTTCAGTTTTACAGTTTAATTAGGTCTATCAGATGCTGCAATGATATTTCCAATATCTCTAATAACTTTCGAGAAAATGAGAAGGAAATTCATGTTTTTATATAAATATTAAGTTTCATTTTACTGCGTAATTATTAGTCATAGAACAAATATTCATAATGACAGTTGTAAAGTTTTTTTAGGTATATCAGAATCTGCAATGATATTTCCAATATCTCTAATAGCTTTCGCGAAAATGAGGAGGAAAGTCATGTTTTTATATAAATATTAAGTTTCATTTTACTGCGTAGTTATTAGTCATAGAACAAATATTCATAATCACAGTTGTACAGTTTAATTAAGTGTATCAGATGCTGCAATGATATTTCCAATATCTCTAATAGCTTTCGAGAAAATGAGGAGGAATGTCATGTTTTTATATAAATATATAGTTTCATTTTACTGCGTAATTATTAGTCATAGAACAAATATTCTTAATGTCAAATCTACATTTTAATTAGGTCTATCAGATGCTGCAGTGATATTTCCAATATCTCTAATAGCTTTCGAGAAAATGAGGAGGAAAATCATGTTTTTATATAAATATTAAGTTTCATTTTACTGCGTAATTATTATTCATAGAACAAATATTCATAATGAGAGTTGTACAGTTTAATTAGGTGTATCAGAACCTGCAATGATATTTCCAATATCTCTAATAGTTTTCGAGAAAATGAGGAGGAAATCATGTTTTTATATAAATATTAAGTTTCATTTTACTGCGTAATTATTAGCCATAGAACAACTATTCATAATATCAGTTGTACAGTTTAATTAGGTGTATCAGATGCTGCAATGATATTTCCAATATTTCTAATAGCTTTCGAGAAAATGAGGAGGAAAGTCATGTTTTTAAATAAATATTAAGTTTCATTTTACTGCGTAATTATTAGTCATAGAACAAATATTCATAATATCAGTTGTACAGTTTAATTAGGTGTATCAGATGCTGCAATGATATATCTAATATCTCTAATAGCTTTCGGGAAAATGAGGAGGAATGTCATGTTTATATATAAATATTAAGTTTCATTTTACTGCGTAATTATTAGTCATAAAACAAATATTCATAATGACAGTTGTACAGTTTAATTAGGTGTATCAGATGCTGCAATGATATTTCCTATATTTCCAATATTTTCAATATCCAATATCTAATGCTAGCTATAAGAGCCCGTCGCTGACGGCCGATGGAGCGACGGTTATATATTGCTGCCGGCGGTGTTGCCAAACCGCAGTTATCGTACCGTAAAATTATCTATTGAATATCACATAAATACTCATAAGAATGGTAATTCTGATACATAAGACAATAGAAATTTGTAAATAATGATAAAAGTTGTTACACTGGCCTATACTTATTGTCATCATACGTTTGGTATATGCATGGGAATGATATAAAGATCTTGGCACAGACGTCGTGCCGCAAACACAGGAGAGGGAGACGCTGCTGGCACATACGGTGTGCCGCAAGAACTGAATGGGTTAATGAAGGTTAAGAAAGGTGTTTGTGTTTCAATTCCACACGTTAAGTTCAAGTTTCAATACATTTCCACTTCTTTCCACTTCATTCC
Source organism: Metacarcinus magister (assembly GCA_029783475.1). Classification (NCBI taxonomy): domain Eukaryota; kingdom Metazoa; phylum Arthropoda; class Malacostraca; order Decapoda; family Cancridae; genus Metacarcinus; species Metacarcinus magister. The sequence continues at coordinate 7,774,409 of JAPQNM010000017.1, read as the reverse complement.
ACATGGTAAGTTAACATTTTATTACATTTCCATTTTTTGAGACTAAGTTTTTTTTTCTCTCCCTTTAAAGTAATATAATAAGTTTCCCCGAATAAATAGTACAGTTTATATAAATGAAATGAAGGAAGGAAGGAAGGAAGTATTTGATTCTACGTGAACATTCTCATCTGACAAGACTTGAGAGGATGAAAAACACACACAACGTAAGTCCAAAGTGCCACACGCAACACATTTAGAATAGTTCGTCCTTAAAAATAAATTACTTTGAACCTTTATTTGTAAGTGAATGTTTAAATAAAATAAAATAATAGATAAATAAATGAATGTTATACACACGACACGACACTCCACGACAGGTTATACAAAATATACAACAACGACAAACACAAACATTCTCTTGAAGGATTATTACGTAAATGTTTCTACTCTTACAATCTCTTATTTTTACTCCTCTTTTTTCTCTCTCTTATACTTACCCCTACCCTTCCATCTCCATCTTTTCTCTCCTTTCTCCTCCTCCTCCTCCTCCTCCTCCTCCTCCTCCTCCTCCTCCTCTCTTACGTATCCTTAAAAGTAGGACATTGAGAAGTA